>JAZKJV010005939.1:0-600000 GCA_037367405.1 Ottelia alismoides
TATCAAAGCACAATTTATCTCTCCAACATTTAGCCAAACTTTGGTTTTTGTGGGTTTTAAATTTTAATTTTTTTATTTTTGATTTTATATTTCGTATTTTGATTTTTTTTATTCTTTTTTATATTTTATATTTTTATATTTTCTTTTCTTTTTATAAAAGAGATATAATATATAAGGCTTTAAAGTATATATACAATATAGACTAATATAGATATAAATACTAATAAAAATATTCAAAATTCAGAAAATAAAATATATCCACGATTTAAAAAATTTTTACTATTTTCTTGTGATTTTTTAGGGATTTTTGCTAATTTTTGTATATTTTTAAAGTCAAAAATACCCTAAATGAGGGTTTAATTAAATATATGAAATTAAAAATGGAGATTAAAAATAGCAAACAGGGATAAAAATGGAGACTAAAATATATTTTTTAGTGAATTTTTCAAAATGTTTAGTGGGCATTTCTATTGCAAACAGGTGACAAAAAGGGCTCTTTTATTTTTATAAAATAATTAAATGCCCCAAATTGCAAAATAAAAATTGAGATTGAAATTATATGCAATCAGGAACATACATTTATTTTTGTGGATTTTTTTCAAGCAATGTATCTATTTAGAATAAATACAAGAAACAAGAGAAACTACATTACAAGCAGGGTTTTATGCAGATAAAATAATGTATCTCGATGATTGATGATTCACCTAATCGGATGATTGCTCAAGCCCAGGAAGAACAGTCTTGATCGAATGGCTCCATAGCAAGGAGGAAGAACGGTTGAAGAACACGGCCTGGGCAACTTTCAATCTTTAAAATCTCGATGCTCTGAGCTTCGTCTTCCCTTTTAATGACACCAAAAGCCTTCCAGGTTTCGTCCATGTCGATTTGGATGCTTCAGAGCGCTTCGAGGAGCTCCAGTGATGTCTAGCGGCGAAGGGGACCTACGAGGTGCTCTTGCGGCCTGTGGAGGCTCTATTAGCCTCAATTCTGGCTTTCCTCCTGTAGAAGTTAGTCAAGACGAAAAATACGGAGCTTAAAGGGTTTCCTGGAGGTGGAATGACAACAGAGCATGGTGGTGCGAAGGTCTCTTGTGAGAAGTAGAGGAGGAGACCTTATCTTTGAATCTGAGCAATATTCGGGTGTATGGGGATGCTTGGGGAACAACAGGTGAAGAGAAAGAAGATGAGGGGGTTGGCGAGGATAAAGATGTCGGAATCCATCGGAATCAACTGGCAGAGATGGAGCTCCGCTTGATGACGAGTTGGGATTTTACGTTAAGTTTGACATGATTAAAAGAAATAAAAGCCTGCCCTAAGCTACTGTGAGTCTAAAGAACGAAAAAATCTAAGAAAAGGAGGGATACCTAGCTTGGATCGGAGCGGAGTGACCTCACGGTGGAGCGGGAGGCGACAACTGGATCAACCTCGATTCAATACCAAAACACCTTGCTGAAGTGTGGAGCACCTTCCTACTATCACCAGGAAAGACACTCAATGCCTAGATTTAGGGTTTGAAGGTATAAGAGTGATCAACAAGATAAGATTTGACATAGATGGGGTTTTATGCGGATGGTGGCGAGGGGTCCAAGGTCGAGGAAACGCAGATGCAGCAGCGATCCAAAGCCCAAGGATTCACTAGGGCGAATCACCAAAGAATGAGGCACCAAAATTAAGAAGAAATCTTCCCAAGTTGATGCTAAGATTGAATTGGAAAAAAGCAAGAAATCGGGTCATACCGCAGATCTGACACCCCAACGACCTCGATCAGAGAGTTGACCGAGGTCAATTGAGGGTGAAAGCTGGTTGGTCCACGTGGACCAACCAGAAAATAAGACATGAAAAAGATTTCGAAATTTAATATAAAAAATAAATAATTTTATTAATTTTAAGTTATAAATAAAAAATTATTATTTTCATAGTATTTTATTATGGTTTTCACTTATTTTTCAGAGTGTTGTAATTACAAGTTACTTTTTAGGGGTTATATATAGCTATATTCATCTATGTTTTGAAGTCTTTTATTTTTATATTTTATTTTTATTTTTTTATTTTATATAATTATAACATATACATCTAAATTTTTATTATATTTTTTGATATAATATATACACTTAATTAAACAGATGTATTAATTGTATAGGTATAACAATTGGTAATTCACCTATGTATTTTTGTATTTTATTTTATTACAATGTTTTCTTTATTATTTTATTCTTATTTTAATATGTACATATATTATAAATATTTTTTATAAATTATAAAAATATAAAATTGTAAAAATTAAAGAATATATAAAATGAATATTTTAATCGGGTATACTATACAATAGGGGTCCAAAACCTAACTTTCACGCCTTAACTTCAAAAATATGAAACCACATTCATTAAATAGCATATTAAAAGTTATATACAATTAAAGTGGGATTTTGATAAATTTTGAGTTTTTATTTGACAGATATGGGTCTGAGAAGTTGGGATTTTGGAATCCTATTTAGATTGTAATTTGTATAATGTATATTATTTTTGTGTAAACTCAATTTTATATTATTCTATATTTTATTAACTACAATTTCATGTACAAAGTTTATTTGTTTTAAGTATAAAAAGTGGGAAATAAAATAGGTCCCAAAAGTGAATAAAAATGAATAAATAAAAGGGAATTTTATTGCATTTTTACCCTTATTTCCCCCTATTTTATTCCTTGTCAACCTATTCATCGAGATGCCTAGATCTCAGGGTTTAGGGTCATAAAATATCTTCAATATTTTATTGTTTTTCTTTTATTTTGTTTATTCTATAATTTTGGCATTAAAAGTTGTATTTTATATAATATTTACACAACAATGCATGAATGTTAAATTATGCAAATTAAGGCTCTTTACATGCATTTACTAGGGTTTTTAAGGCCAAAATGATAGAATAAAGGTGATGAAATGGATATTCATCACCCCCTGTACTTACCTTTACTAGTCCCTAGAAAACACTAAGCAATAAGTGTAGAAAATAGAAAATAAAAAGTAAATAAAAAGGAAAAAGTTGGATTAAGTTTAATTATCAAACTTGTCTTCACAAAATCAAAGTTTGGAGCTTAAGTCGGACCTTTGGAATTTTAATACGGGCGGAACCTTATTGGGAATGGGATTTGAAGTCCAACAGCCTTCAAGAATCCCAAAACTCTCCTCAAGTCCCCTCAATATCCAGGTCAGAATACTTCAACTCATACGTAAACCCTTATGACTATGAATCTGACTTGTACAGTGTAAGTGGTGGTGTCTCTCCCCAACTGAAATGACAAAGAGACTGAATTCTCCAACATGAAAACCCAGTGATTCCCTAATCTAGCAACTATTTCCTCGAGGAGAGGGGTATTCCCTTCTAAGTTCATGTGACAACCAGCTCAAGAGGAGGGGGTGAAGAGAAGAATGGACAGTAGCCAGTGTTGCTACCTATCCTAGGATGCAAGATCAATGTAGTCAAGTCATCCAGCTGCAGGCTCACATGATTAGACTTTGAAGCTCAAGCTTGCTTATTGACTATACAAATATATACACTCCGTCAAGCATTTTATTTCTAATTAGGCCTGCCCACTTTTTTGGAGTTTCTTCTTTTTGTTTTTTTTTTGAAATACTATTTATAGTAGCATTTACATAAGGTGTTTTCCCTCTTGAGATAGTAGCCTATCCCTCTTTTGAAGCATTATTGCAACCCACACTCTCCTATCTTTAGACATCAATAACACTGGACAGGTTGGCGTGCACTTCCCTCCCTGGACAAGGACAAATGTTTCCACGTGTGTGTGTCTCAAATCGGCAAATCCAATCCCCTCACCACTCCAACTGAGTTGAGCCAAGTGAAAGGTGCAAGTGTTCAATTAACAAACTCAATCCGAAAAATATGAATGCTATGCAATTGCTATGCACATAATATTTTTGTGATGCATTTTTTAAAGATTTTGAACTTTTATGGAATTTTTTGAAAAGATGATGCATATGCATTTTTTGGTACTTTTAAAAAGATTTTGCAAATGTTTTTGGTATTTTTAGTTTTGTAAATGTTTTTTGCTTTTTGAAAACAAAAGACTTTTGCTAAAAACTAGGTACAAATATTTGCATGGGGGTGGATCTTATAAATACAAGAGTTTAGATTTTTATGAATTTACAAGGGAAAATTATCGTTTTTTTAGAAATATTTAAATAATTTTAGTGTGATGCATATATTCCTCAAACTTATTTGAAAATTATTTCACAAACAATTTTGAAAATTTTTGTCCAAATTAATTTTAAAAATAATTTTACAAACATTTACAAATATTTGAAAATTATTTTGCAAAGGTTTTTCACATAGTATATATAGATTTTTTAAAAGATTTTTGCAACCATTTTCCAAACATTTGCAAATGATTTTTCAAACATTTTTATTTTACACAAAGAAAATAAAATTTTCAAAAAAGTGAAAATATTTAACAAAACAAATTCCAAATAGTTTTCAAAAGATTTTTCAAAATATTTTCAAATATTTTTCAAAGATTTTGAGAAAAAACATTTTTACTTGATTTATTAATCAATAAGTATGAAAAGAATTTGAGGAATAATAAATATCTTTTAATTAAGTGTTTTAATGAATTTTAGTAAATATAAATGGTATTTTATTCATAATTATTAATAAAAAATGAAAGTACGAGTTTTGGCTAAAGTATATACGTAGTATATATGACCCTCTATACTTAGCATGAGTTATGTCCTCATAGATAAGAGAGAAAAGAGAAGATATTACTTGTACTGAGTATCGAAAAAGTCTTAAAGAATAAACGAATAAGGAATGAATGAACGAATAGCAAGTTAACCATCCCTCATGTACTTAGGATCAAATAATCCTAAGTATAGCAGACTATACACAAACCAGGGAAGGTCAAGGATAGGAATGAACAGATCGCACTCAGACTGTCTTCCCCTATACTTAGGGTAAGATATCCTTAAGTATAGACAAGAAGAGGAGATAGTAAAGAGGATCAAAGAATAGAAGAACTCGGGTTGCACACACCCCCATACTTAGGACAAGGTACGTCCTAAGTATAGAAGACTGACAAAAAGGGGCAACACCTTGTTGATAGAAAAAGAACAATAAAGGAAAAGAAGAAAAGCAGAAAGGATATGAAGATAGAATACGAAATTTTAACAGCTCGGGATTCACATCTCCCCTATACTTAGGACAAATTACATCCTAAGTGTAGCACAGATGAAGGGGATGACACCTTTTTCAATAGAATGAGAGATGAGAGGCAGAAAAAAAGAAAGAAGAAAAGAAGAAAGGTCAATCAAAAATATTTTGATTTGCTTTGTCTTTGACTGCAGTAAGCAACGTATTCAGTTCTTCCTCATAGATTTTGCTTGAATGGAATCAATGACAGACAGAATGTGTCATGTTCAAGATAAGGCTTCAGAAGCTATCCATTGATCAAAATGGTTGTGTGTCAGCTCGCAAACTAGATATCATCATGCTTTCATTATCACGCGCATGCCTCACTGTGAACGGCCCAGTCCATTTGCTCTTTAGTTTACTTGGAAAGATCTTTAATTTTGCATCAAATAACCACACATTATGACCCGGCTTGAAGGATTTGCGGTGGATATGCTTGTTGTGCCACTTTTTTACATTCTCCTTGTATATAAGGCTTTTATCATATGCATAATCTCTAAATTCCAATAATATGTTCAAATCCACTTTTCTATTTTTCCATGTTTTCTCAGAGTCCAAGTTGCAGATGTTGATGTACCATAAAGATTTATGTATCAGCTGAACGGGCATATGACATGGCTTTCCGTACACAAGGCGGTAGGGAGACATTCCAAGTGGTGACTTGTACGTGGTTTTATAAGCCCAGAGAACTGAATCAAGTAACTGGGACTAGTTCTTGAGATCCGGACGCACTAGCTTTTGTAGAATTGTATTTATCTCTCTGTTCGAACATTTAGCTAAGTCATTGGACTGTAGGTGGTATGGTGAAGCAACATGATGTTCCATGCAGAATACCTAAGTCAGCTTCTTCACCTCTCTATTTATGAAATGGCTACCCCCATCAAAATTTGGAAATCCCGAACTGTGCAATGATGTGATCCCATAAGAATCGACAGACAGTCCGACTGTCAGCAGTTCAGGTGGGAATGAATGGCCTCCACCCAGCGACTCACATAGTCGACAGCATGAATAATATATTCATAGCCTTGGCAGTTCAGAAATGGGCCCATAAAATCGATTCCCCATGCATCGAAAATATCTAATATCAGAATGAACTTCAGAGGAATCGTATCTCTCATTCCTATGGTATTGCCCATCTTCTACCAGTCAGTACAACACTTGACATAATCTTCTACATCCTTGAATAGTGCAGGCCACGAAAGGTCTCTCTGAAGAACCTTTGTTGTCGTTCGTCTACCTGAATTGTGTCCTCTAGATTCTTGATCATGGCAAAGTGCACGGACACTCGGAACTTCCTCCTGAGGAATACACCTCCTCCATATGTAATATGCCCCCTCATGGAACAGATATGGATCCTCCCAATGGTAATAATGGATTTTAGGCAAAAAATGTTGATTTTAAGCTTCGGCCAATCTTGTGGATTTCTCTTGATCACAAGATAGTTTACAATATCAGCATAACAGGGAAGCGAGGTAACTAACAAAATTGCCTCATTCAAAAAAGTCTCAGTGATAGGTTGCAAGTTCGGCGCAGGGGATTCAAGCTCGAGAAGTTTATATAAGTGGTCGGCCACCACATTCTTAACTCCAAGTTTATCTCGAATTTCAATGTCAAACTTCTGGAGGAGAAGAATACACCATATGAGATGTGGTTTGGCGTCCTTCTTCTATTGTAAGTACCGGATGGTCGAATGATCTCTATAGATGATGACCTTGGACCCGAGGAAATGGGATATAAACTTTTCCAAGGTAAAGATTACCGCTAGCAGCTCCTTCTCAGTGATAGTATAATTTCTTTGAGGTTCATCGAGCGTTCAGCTAGTGTAGTGAATAGAAAATGGTATGTTTTCTTTCCTTTATCCGTGCACAACACCGATGCCATAATCTGACACATATGTCATTATCTCAAAAGATTGTGTCCAAATCGATGGTTGTAAGATAGGGGCCTACGTGATAAGATCTTTCAACTGATTAAAGGCAAGGATCACATGGGCGTCAATAATGAAATCATTCTGCTTGCTTTGCAACTCAGTCAACGGTCTAGCCAACTTACTGAAATCTTTGTTAAATCTTCTGTAAAAACTGACATGGAAAAAGAATGACCTGACATGTTTGATGGTTGTTGGTGGTTCTAGCTTGGAAATCACCTCCACCTTGGCTAGGTCAACTTCCATGTCATGTTTAGATATAACGTGACCGAGCACAATTCCCTCAGTCACCATGAAGTTGCTCTTCTCCCACGAGAATATCAAATTTACTTAACGGCATCTCTGTAATACTCGGTCTGAATAGTCAAGGCATAAATCAAATGAATCCCCATAGACTGATAAATCATATATAATGAAAATTGCCCACCATGTTAGCAAAAACGGCAAGCATATACCTCAGAAATATGGTCAGGTCAGTGCATAGCTTGAGAGGCATTCGTCTGAAGGCGTATGTACCAAAGGGACAGGTGAATGCAGTTTTCTCTTGGTCTTCAGGAGCTATAGTGAGTTGATTATATCCAGAGTATCCATCCAAGAAGCAGAAGTATTCCTTCGCAGCTAGTCTTTCAAGAATATGGTCGAGGAAGGGTAACGGAAAGTGGTCCTTCTTATCGGTGAAACTGAGTCTTCTATAATGCACGCACACTCATCAAGAAGTGGGTACTCCGATCGTAATCTCCTCTCCTTTGTCGTTCTTCATGATAGTGATCCATAATTTCTTTAGAATTACATGCAGAGGGCTCATCCATTTGCTATTGGAGATGGGATATATGAATCTGCATCGCACCATTTTTGAATTTCTTTCATGACTACCTCCCGTAGGTTTGTATTTAGTCTTCTCCGAAACTCACGGGAGGGTTTGTTGTCTTCTTCAAGGAAAATGTGGTGCGAGCACAAGGACGGTTTGATCGTGTGGAGATCCGAAGTTTTCCAACCTATTGCCTTGCAGTTATGTTCAAGAACCTCCATCAGACGAGATTCTTGTTCTTCAGTCAGATATGCATTGATGGTGACCGGGTACATGTTTAGTTCACATGGAGGGAAGGCATATTTCATATTTGAGGGCAATTTCTTTAGCTCAGGCGAAGTGGGAGCTTCCTCGATGGTGACTTAAGCAATTATGGCAGGTGATGGTTCTTTCATCTATTCGGTGTCCACCATGCTTCGTTCATTCTATTTATCAAAAAGTTCACAAACTTTTCAATAATATCCCCTTCCTTTTCAACATCTTCAATGATCTGCTCCTGGTCTTGAGGCACGTGATTTCAACAAAAACCTCTTCAAGTGGTTCAGCAAGAATCTCTTCATGATTGATAAGGGGAAATTCGACTACAATCTCCATTTATCCCTCGGGCCAGAGGAATTCAGGGATCTCATTGTCATCCATAAAGAGGTTGGTGTCTTGAATTTCTACCAAAAAGTCGCAGTCTTCATAATGATTATTCACTCTCACACATAATGCATAAGTTTCCCTCTATAGGTCATGAATCAGACATGGTCTCTATTTTCATTTTGTTGTTGCTGGAGCTGAAGGTGATCTCTCTAGTACCATAATTCACAACTGCATTGGTTGGTTGTATGAATGAATGTCCAAGTATGATCAGGGTGAGGAGCAAAGGACATCCATTTCTTGTATGACAATATTGGCAAGGAATAGCATCCCCTGAACCATGATGATAACGTCCTCCAACATGCCCCATGCCACTTGACGGTTTTGTCCGCGAAGTGCAGAATCATCTTTGTTGGTTTGAATGGTCCTAACCCAAATTCAAAGAGTAGTGAAGCAGGCATTAGACTGACAGATGACCCACTATAGAGCAAAGTGCGCTCGAACTCTTGGTTGAACATCTGACAATGAACAAACAACGCTCCCTTATCTGGCTTCTTGTCCGGGAGGTTACTGATTGCATTGACTTTGACCATTATAAGAGTATGCTTTTCAGACTTGCCACATTTGCTTCTAGCATTATGAGGATGAGGCTTGTGCCTAGTCGTGCATGCATTTTCAATACTTTCTTTAAAGCTGTCATGTACTTAAGAGCCTTCATTAAAGGCATCTTCAAGACCAAATTTTGAGTAATTTCAATAATTGCAGGGTCAGACAAGGTATTTTTCAAATTTTTATTTTTCCATTGCTTCTAGAAAGGGAATATTTGCAGAAGTTGAAATAGTATCATTCAAAATTGTATCCATATAATTAAATATAGGTAGATGGCAAAAAGGTAGAGAATCATCTACAATCTACGAACCAAAAAATGCAGGCTCGACGTCGTGTGTAGTTGGATCTGCTGCATGCGTTTGACTTCTTTGCTCTGGTACAGCTTCTGTGGCAAGTGCAGGCATATCCAAAGTTGCACGGTCTCCATCGAGGTTGTTGTTGTCTTTTTGTATTTTTGTATTTTCTTCATTTTTTGTGAATTTTCTACAGATGGTATTGCTCCAAAAATGTTGTGTAGACCTCATGCTTGCTAGACTGACGACTCCCCATCAGATGTAATGCACTTTTCCTTCATGGTTGTTGATGGTTGCAGTGCCCTACCGCTCCTGAGAGTAATAGCATTATATGTAAACAAATCATGTCTACCTGAATCGGGAAGATAACAGCAAACTTCCTGCTCCTTGCATCGGAAACTGTTTGGATTAGCCTCGACCTGGGTTGCTATGACGGTCTTGGTAGCCATCAGGTCATCTATCTTCTGGGCCATGTCAGTCATATTCTTGATGAGCTACTCCAGGCAAGCGAGAGTCGGGTTCACCGGTGCAACCTCAAAAGAGTCACCCACTTGGGGCCTCCAGTGTTGATAGTGAGGAGGAGGTTGTTGTTGGTAACCCAGTGAAAATTGGTGAGGAGGAGGACGAGAGGAGTATTATGAATACTATTGGGAGGGATAAGAAATTTGATATGATGCAGCCAGCTGCTATGTAGGAAATCCATGATGACGGTAGCCGGACTGCTGCTGCTGAAACCCCTGCCTCCAGGTGTTCCCATATTGTGGAGGCTACTGATTTTGGGGTGGGTAGGGTAAGAAGTTTCTCTCGCACTGTTGCTGTTGGTGGTGTGGCCGGTCGGTAGAGTTCTGACCCTGAGGGGGTCCTTGAGGATGGGTCAGCTACTTTTCATGTTCCCACACCATTGATCTCTTGAATATGTGATGGGGGTGGAGGAAATTTCTCTAGGTAGGTTGACTACAGCTCTGGCTGATAAACAAACATATGGTTCTGGGACTGCGAGGACGGGCGGGAGAATTGGATTAGAAGTTTGTATCGATGATGGTTCCTTCTGCTCAGCAGGATTTTAGGCAGTGGTAGACACAACGTTACAAGCATTGGCATTCAGAGCGCAAACTAGCTGCTTCATCTATTGGGAGATCAGATTGAGCGTATCCAAGCCATGGGTTCTCTTCTCAATGACTGACAATTTTTCGAGGTCCTGCGACCTATTCTGAATGATGTCAACCTTAGACAGGTGGCTTCAATGATGTTGAGGTTGGAGTTCTCATCCTTGTCTTCGGCATGGGTAGCCATGTTCACAGGCTTGTTAATGGTGGTAGGTATCTACATGTAGGCACATGATGAGGACTGAGCGGCCTCTCCTTCGGCCATCTCCTCAAAAATATTCATAATACATCCTCTTCCTTGTTAAAATGCGAGCCACCACAAGCGGCATCGACAAGCATGTGGCTTTCCAGTGTTAGCCCACCTAAGAAGTCTTGCATGAGACTATTATTGGGAATCTCATGGTGGGGACACTTTTCTTGTAATGCCTTGAATCTCTCCAACACTTTGTGTACTGTCTCATGGGGATGCTAACAAAAGCTAGAGATGCGGGAGCACATCTAATTCAATAGATCGAGAGAGTAAATTTATGAAGGAAAGATGACTTCAAATTCTCCTAGATCGTCACTACTTCCCTAGATGATAAACCCAATACAGGACCTTATCTTGAAGGCTGAAAGGAAAAGCATTCATCATCTTGATCACCCAAGAGGAATATTAGAGTAATGTGACGTGGTGTAGATGCGACCAAATTTCTTGAGGTGGATGTAAGGTTCCTTAGTTGTATTCCTGTGAAAGGTGGGAAGCAAAGATAGGAACTATGTCTTTATCTCAAAATGGGCATGGATTGGTGGAATCTGGATCCACTCCGTGATATGTCCTGCCTTAGGGTTGTATGTTTCCTTTAGCGTCAGCTTCAGCAGCGGTGGTCATGCCTCTCATCTCTTGAAACAGGTTCCACCCACGGACAATTCATCTCCTGTACCTCCTTTATTTGGTTCATCCTCTAGTTCTGGTTCATACCCCCTCTTCCATCTCTCTCATCATACCTCCTCCTCAAGTCATTTAGCATTTCTTGAAATGTGGTCTGGGCCAAGGCCTAATTAGTCAGTTGTTGTTGGATGGCTTGTATAGAAGCAAGCAACTGACTGTTGACCTTATTCTGGGTGGTGTATTGTCCTTCCCCCTGATCTGCATGTTCTGTTGGTTGGGGATGGGGTCCCTTACCTCTTCCTGTAGGAGTTGTTTCTGAATCAGCTTGGATGTTTAGCTTGTGATCGGGGTGAGAATCTGCATGACAGAGTAAACCCAGATCAGTCTCTTTCAGAACACCAATTATCGAGATGAATCTGGAATTAAGGACAACCAAAGTGTTGTGAACGGAGCATAGGATATTGACTGAAGTTGATCTTCATTCACAAGGGGTCAATTCTAGGACAAGAGTAATTCCTATTTATTTGGAAAGGGAGAGCTAGCTCGGGCTAAGAGTCCATCTTGATTAGCGGATTTATTGGAGAAAGGCAAGTATTGAAGGATGAGAGAATAGGGAGTCCAAGGAGAAGTTTACAAGATTCGAAGTAACTTCTTGGAGATCACCCCCATTATTGAAGATCTTGCCGATACGGAATCAATGTGGGCATCGGCGGGGTTCCGACTAAATCATCCGTGTGTCGACGTCTTGAAAGGGTCAAAAGAGGTAGATGTTGTATGAAGAATATGGAGGTAAACAAGGAATAAAGGAGTACAAAACAGTAGAAGGAACACAATGAGCAAGGATCAATTAGGAAGGAGAGCAAAATTACGCAAGTGCATGATGTTTTTTATCTTGATCTTAATAAGACTAGTCAATTAAACCTCAAAACAATGGATTCATCAACTCGATCCATGAAGCCGTGATGGTTCAGCAATTATCTTTGTCGATTTTAGCTGTGATTTCCATGTATTTTATATTTGAACGAGTCCCTAGAGCGCTACTCCTGTAGGAGAGAGTATTGCCGGAAAAGTATCACGTACTAGTCCTCCTCCTTTGTAACATATACTCTGCACTTTTTAATGTCCTTGTAAACCTTTCTGGATCCCTACTCGGCCAAAGAAGTAGAGGGAGGAAGTCTATAGGCAAAACCACTACATCGGATCTCACTCGCAAAAGAATCACCCGTGAGCATACGAGAACCTACTCGGACGTAAGACGATGAGACAGACACCACCGTGAAGGTGTGGCATAAGCTCAATATTTTGAATGAGGTCGATGCTCTACAAATAGAGAGCATCATCATTGACCAAGCCCTACTTGCCTATGTATGATAGAAGCACCAATACTTTGGAAATCCAGGCAATACAGAAGGTAGTCATAGACTAGGTTTTGGGCACTAATCCTTACGAAGCCGCTCTCTCATTGGGAAGCAGACCTTCCAATACAACATGAAAACAAATGAGGGCTTTGCTCACCAAGGCAATGAGTCCAATTAATCAATTTTATTTAGGTCAAGTATTTTTTAGCAGCCACTTTTTTGTGTTATTAATTGCTTTGAGTGGATTCAATACAAGCGCCTAACATTTGTTGTATTTTCTTTGATTCCTATTTGATCCAAAAACAGAGGGGGATAGCAAAAAACCAATGCAAGATTACATTAAGATGGAAATCTCACCTTAGTGCCTAAATGATGAATGCTCATGTAGAAGACTTACAGTGCTTCGCAGCTCTCTCCATGCGGTACGCAAAACAGGAATTTGTATACATATACTATATGCTGATATGCACACGAAAATCATCCTAAGCAGTCAATTGCTAATGTGAAGAACCAAATGCTAATCATCAAGAATGAAACCTAGACTCTGGTCTAGGAGCCTCCTCGGTTCCCACCACAGTGGGTCTTGCAAGTGTTGTACGGAGTGCTCTCACAGTGCGTGGTTTCGAAGTTAAGTGTCAAGTAATTAATTTATCTAAGTCTGCGAAGAATATAGATGCATGAAAAATAGTTAGGTGTTTGGACTTAGACTACATGATCAAGCAAGCTTAAAAACAAACGGCTCATTCCACAAAATAAATAGAAAAAAAGGGCGAAAAGCTCAAATCGCGAGAAATAAAGTAAAATAAAGCGATGAAAACTCAGAAAACTACGGTGAGTCCCAAGTGAACAAACACTTGGAAATTGGGCTCTAGTGTCCAAAATCCAAGGTACCTATATTATTACAAATAATAGTCAAAATAAATCTCTCTCTCACAAAAGAAAATCCTAAGCTATTGTCTTCTCTCTCTCAAGAGCCTCTTGCTCTCTTTTGTCGAGTAGGTCAAAATAGCCAGCTCCTCGTCCCAAGGCTATGTAGAATCACCTAGGCAATCCTCCTTGATCTGCGGTCCCTCACAAGAAGACAAAAGAAGACACATCAGATAATTCAAGATGGATAATCAAATAAAGAGAGATACTCACAAATGGTTAAGCAAGTAAAAGAGATAAAATATACTCTATAAGTCGATGCTCCCTGACAACGGTGCCATTTGAAAAATGATAAGATGAGAGTCGCTACATAATGGCCTAACAAAATAGGCTTATTGTCGTTGAGGCGACTACGCGAATCCTATCGTTATTTCAACAATTAACCCACACCGATAAGTAAGCAATTAAGAGCAAGAGTTAAAATTTATTAAACCTTACTAAAAATGTATAGTGACAAGCAAGTAAGGATTGAACACAAGAAGCAAGGGAATAAAGCAGGCAAGATATAAATCAAAGCACAATTTTTCTCTCAAACATTGAGCCAAATTTTGGTTTTGTGGGTTTTTAATTCCATTTTTTAATTTATTTTATTTTATTTTTTACTTTATATTTTGTATATTGATTTTTAATTTTATGTTCTTGTATTCTCTTTTCATATATTTTATATTTTATATTTTCTTTTCCTTTTTACAAAAGAGATATAATATATAAGGATTAATAGGGAATACATACAATATAGACTAATATAGATATAAATACTAATAAAAACATTCAAAAAATAGAAAATAAAATATCTTTATGTTTTAAATAATTTTTTTACTGATTTTTATTTTTTAGAGATTTTTGCTAATTTTTAATGTAAAAACTACCCTAAATCAGGGCGTAATTAAATGGCCAAAATTAAAATGGAGATTAAAAATAGCAAAGAGATTCAAAATATCACAAAATTAATTTTGAAAATTAATAATAATATAGAGAAAAATATAAAATAGAAAATACAATTTTTGTAATTTTTAAGAATTTTATATATTTTTATGAGTGTTTTTGGGTATTGTAATTTCTAAGAATTTTGTTTTGTAATTTTTAAAGATTTTTGGTCTGAAGGTTAAAAATACATAAATACATAAAATGTATTTTTTGGGGGAATTTTTCGAAACGTTTATGTATTTTTTATGGGTTTTCTATTACAAATAGGGACAAACAGGGTTTTTTATTTTTATAAAAAATTAATGGCTCTAAATTGTAAAATAAAAAATTAGTGTGAAATTAGATGCAATCAGGAACATAACATATTTTGTGGAATTTTCAAGCAATGTAGCTAATGAGAAACTACATTACTAGTAGTGGCTTTTATGCAAATAAAATAAAGTTCGATGGTCTCACTGCAATTTTACAAAAGTTTTACATCGTAAATAAAAATTTGTTGGACTGAAAACAAATACAAAGACCCATAGGGGGTCCTCTGCAAAATGGCTAGCACCTCAAGCGCACAAGCACGTTAGATGACGTGGCTGAGGACTATAAGCAAATACTGAAAATCTAGGTGTCTCAACTCAAAATATACAAAAGTTTTAAAGCGTTACAAATAAATTACAAGACTGTAGTTAAAATGACAAAAACACAGGGGCACACGAGAAATTTACCCCCACTAAAACGGATCGAACGACGGATAGCCATTCCCTTGACACGTAGCGCTCCCACAATCGCCGATGATGCTTCGCGATGGGTGGCTAGGATTAGATCTCTCCAGAGAGATCGACAGTTGATGGTGCACCCAATCGGATGGTAACTGAAGCCTAGTAAGAATAGTATTGATCGAACGACTCCAGAGCAAGGAGGAAGAATGGCTGAAGAACATAGCCTGGACGACTTTTGAATTTCAAAATCTCGATGCTCTAAGCTTTGTCCTCCTTTTTTATAAAACCAAAAGCCTCCCAGGTTGTCTCCATGTAATTCAATGCTTCAGAGTGCTCCGAGGAGCTCCATTGACGGCTAGCGGCAGAGGGGACCTGGGAGGTGCTCCAGCGACTTTGTTGAGGCTCTATGAACCTTACTTCTGGCTCCCCTCTTGCAGGATTTAGTCTAGACCAAAAATACGGAGATCAGAGGGTCTCCTGGAGGTGGAATGATAGCGGAGCACGTGGGGTGAAGGTCGCCGACGAGAGGTGGAGGAGGAGACCTGATCTCCGAATCTAAGCGAGATTCAAGTGTTTGTATGTGCTTGGGGTGTATCGAGGTGCTTGGGGTGTTCAACAGGAAAAGAGAAAGAAGATGAGGGGGTTTGGGGAGGTTGAAGATGGTAGAATCGATTGGAATCAACGGGCGGAGTTGGAGCTCCGTCGGAAGATGAGTTGGGATTTTACGCTAAGCTTGACATAATTAAAAGAACTAAAAGCTTGCCCTAAGCTACTGTGAGTCTAAAGAACGAGAATACCAACGAAAAGGAGGGATACCTAGCCTAGACCAGAGCGGAGTGACCTCATGGCAGAGCAGTAGATGGCAACTGGATCAACCTCGATTCAATACTGAAACACCTTGTTGAAGTGCAGAGCACCTTTCTACTGTCATCACGAAAGAAATTCAACGCTTAGATTTAGGGTTTGAAGGTAGAAGAGGGATCAAGAATACAAGGTTTGACGGAGATGGGGTTTTATGCAAATGGTGGTGAGGGGTCCAAGGGTGAGGGAACGCAAGTGCAGCAGCGATCCAAAGCCCAATGATTCACAAGGGCATAAATCACCAATAAACGAGGTGCCAAAATGTAGAAGAAATCTTCCCAAGCAAATGGTCGGATCGACTTGGAAAAAAGTGAGAAATTGGATCATACTGCAAGTCTAACACCCGTACGACCTCGGTCAGAGAGTTGACCCAGGTCAATTGGGGGGTGAAAGTTGGTTGTCCATGTAGACAACCTGCAAATCAGACCAGAAAAAGATTTTGAGATTTAATATGAAATAATAAATGATTTTATTAATTTTATTTTATAAAATAAAAAATGTTTATATCTTTCATAATATTTTATTATGATTTTTATTTATTTTTCATAACTTTGTAATTATAAGTTACTTTTTAGGGGTTATATATAGGTTATACATCTATGTTTTGAAATATTTCATTTTTATATTATATTTTTTATTTTATTATTTGAGTTTGTTATCTTATATAATTATAACTTGCTTTTATATACATAAATATATTTTTATTATATTTTTCTAATATAATATATACACTAAATTAAACATATGTATTAATTGTATAGGTATAACTATAGGTAATTCACCTGCGTGTTTTTGTATTTTATTTTATTTCAATGTTTTCTTTATCATTTTATTCCTATTTTAATATTTACATATATTATAAATAATATTTACAAAATTATAAAAATATAAAATTATAAAAAATGAAGAGTAGATGAAATGAATATTTTAATCGGGTATACTATACATTAGGGGTCCTAAACCTAACTTTTACACCTTAACTTCAAAAAATATGAAACCACTTCATTAAATAGCTTATTAAAATCTATATATCAAAAAATTAAAGGTTATTTTTATATATGTAAGTTTTTATTTGACAGATATGGGTATGGGAAATTGGGAATTTGGAATCTCATTTAGATTGTCATTTGTACATTATATATTATTTTTTGTGTAAACTCATTTTTGCATTTTTATATATTTTATATCTACAATTTTCATGTACAAAGATTATTTATTTGAAGAATAAAAATGGAAAATAAAATGGGTCCCAAAAGTGAATAAAATGAATAAATAAAAGGGAATTTTATGGTATTTTTGGCCCTTATCTCCCCCCACTTTATTCCTTGTCGACCTATTAATCAAGATGCCTATGTCTCAGGGTTTAGGGTCATAAAATATCTTCGATATTTTATTTTTTATTTATTTTCTTTATTCTTTAATTTTCACATTAAAAATTGTATTTATACAATATTTACACAATAGTGCATGAATGTTAAATTATGCAAATTAAGACTATTCACATGCATTTACTAGGGTTTTAAGGCCAAAATGATAGAATAAAGGTGATGAAATGGTTATTCATCATATACATATCATAAACTTCTATAAAAATATGTAAATATGTATTAGATAATTTTGTAAATATATAAATATGTAAATATGATATTATTAATAAAAATACAAAATAAAAATAAATATATAATATGCATGTATATATGCATATACATATAATGTAAATAATAAATTATAATAAATAAGGTTGTAAAATTGAAGGCTAGGTTTTAGGCATAAGCATACAACGAAAACGTGAAGATCGCATCAAGTGCGATTTAGGGATACTAGTCATACTAGTTGTGATGGGCAGCAGAATTTAAAAAATTTAAATAAATGGAATTAGATGATATGAGAACACTTCTCAAATCGTTTCATCAAGATCACAAACAAGTCAAAGTTGAAGCTTGAATGTGATCGCGTGTCTCTAAGCGAAGAGATCTCCTATCTCAAGTCCAATCCAATGATGGATGCACTTGCGGACGCGTGGATGAGACGTGTGTTTCTTGCAATATAAGTTGAAGATCCGAGAGTGGAGTCTCCTGATTTTGTCCCATGAAATCAATAGCCTTCCTCACGAGGAAGAAGCAACAAAGAAGGTAGAGGTCCATAAACATCCTATCCGGTAGCATAATGGTGATGCAACTACAGCAATATTCTCTAGGTCAATATGGTGGAAGGCCATAATATTGGGGGAGAGAGAGAGAGAGACCTTGGACGTGTATGAGAAGAGAGAGAGAGAGAGAGAGAGAGAGAGAGTTGTTACTCTTGAAATTGTTGTAAAGAAAGAGCTAGGTCTAGCCTTTATTTTATAACAAATTGGATGTCCATGGATCTCAATCCATGTGCACACATAATCAATGGTGTAGATTATTTTGTGCTTTCAATTAATGGCCATGATTTATTGCATATTAAAAACAAATTAAATATATTGAAGATCAATCAATGTATTTTTAAATTAAATCAACAAATATAGAATTACTTATAAGGAGAGCAAGTCTCCTTCCATACATAGGGTGGACGACCATCAACTTTTAGGGCTCAAGGTGTCATGACCCATCCCTCTATCCGAGACAAGCACGACAAGAACCTAAATATAAACCTCATTTATCTAATTATAAACCTCGTATTATTGCATTATTCCCATATGATATTTTCCATAAAATTCGACATAGTTTTCTCTAAAATATGGATCTCCCAAACTGCAACATGTACCTGAAACAACCTCTGCTAATTCTATGGAATCATTTATTCACAAAACCTTATAAATACAATCAAGATCACATCACCATTGAATATAAATGTCAACTTTTACCTTTCCATATAGACAACATCTACATATTTACACCATCATAACCATCCATTCTCGCACGTTCATATAAAATCCACAACTTATTCTCGTCAAACATTATCAAAGTGTATCAAAAAGTTACCAAAACTAAATTCCTTGATGGTGCAACCTCCAACTAGTAACATGCAATTATACACGTGCCTCCCAAGCATCCTATTTAAGGTTTATATGTAATAATATTAACAATATAATGGCGAGTCTAAAAGCATGAAAGAGCTTAGACCCATCGAGTGGATCTCAAGCTTTTGGTAATCTATTTTATCAGCGTAATTTACATTGTATCAAATAAATCTTTGCTAGAACACAAAAAATAAATAATAGTTGCATGGATCAACGTGTATCATTGAATAGCTTGTGACAGGAAACAATATTTGAAAATGATGGACAATCTTACCCATATCATATTCAATGTCACACTACCCCAACATGGCGTACTAAGTCATGAACCATGTAAAATTGTCAAGGGAGAGAAACTCAACCCAAGACCATGAAAATCTTGTCATTTTACGTATAAAT
The DNA here is from genome assembly GCA_037367405.1 of Ottelia alismoides. Taxonomy (NCBI): domain Eukaryota; kingdom Viridiplantae; phylum Streptophyta; class Magnoliopsida; order Alismatales; family Hydrocharitaceae; genus Ottelia; species Ottelia alismoides. The sequence continues at coordinate 19,574 of JAZKJV010005939.1, forward strand.
GGTCCCAAAGACTGAGTACATTTCGCATACGGCCCAAAGCCCATTAGTATACGAAAGGCGGGCCCAAAGCCCTCATGAGTTATGAGTAAGCCATAGGTATACCACGAGGATATACCTACCCCAACATGTAGTGACTTGTTCATGACTTTTCTGTGGTGTAGGCCATAGTATGCATTGTTCTTATATCTTATTATGAGCAATCTTGACAGCATAACCATAAACATTCGTGTAAAACTCGCATTCATGAATCATAAACTGCATCTGTATTGCAACATGAAAATCATGATTGAATTTGGTAAATAAAATATCAGGATAAACTCATTAGTTACTGTAAACACCTTTGTAAGCATGGAAATCTTTTAAAATCATTGCTATAAAATTTAGCGAAACTAACTATTTTTTCATAGAAGATATGTCTTTGAACCACTTACCTTGGAAAAAAATCATATTCATCCTCTTTTAATACTCTTGGGGTATTGCTACTATACTCCACCTAAAAATGGAACAATGATATAAGATTAATTTTGTACTAGGTATGTAGTTTGTATGTGTTATTTTGATATTTTATTTTCCCCATGATATATGGCTATTTCCCTAGAATACCAATAAGCCAAATCATTCATCCATTTATCTGATATAAACATTTTGAAAATAAGAATTGAATTCCTAAGCATACCATTTACTTTGAAATCTACAAGAGTGAAGCTCGCACTATTTTTCACATGATAATATTGCTTGTTGGGAGTAGCCACATATATATAGAATAATGTTACACACATAAAGCTATTTCATAATGACCATGTTTAAAACAATTACCAGCATATGGCCAAAACCTGATCAATTTGGACCTCCCGTTTATTCTCCATGAAACAAATAAACAATGGACGAGCATCTCCAATAGAATATATTTTTTTCTATACGTATCTTTACCTCAACCTATTTTCAATATCTAAATAAAATTAAAAGATTTAAAACTTCCAAAATACAAGCAAAACCTACATGCATGGGTAAGATCCAACATCATATACAAAGTGACTATAATCTCAAGTTCGGCATCTTTATCATCTGCTATTTACAATCTATGGTTAGGTTAACATGTCTCACATAAACGTAGACGCTATTAATTTGATTCCTAATCTTGTTATCTAAGGTTTTGTGTAAGAGGAGAAAACTATCCCAACAAGAAAATCTCAAGGACTTACCTCTCCTCTTCCTTCTACAGTCACGCCTTGTCTTCCTGAAATTTCGTATCTTCTCCCATGGATAAGGATGATACTCACGTATCTTGGTTTTGGTAAGTCCTTAAATGGTTCTATCGTACTTTAATAGTTTTATGAGTCCAATATCTCGACACTTCCAAGTCCACATGTGGCATGTAGAGACTACGTGTTCTTATCACATTACTCTCAATTAAAAATTTTTACAATCTTAGCCATATATTCTAATCGTATAAATCTTAATATCACCTTGCATTCTCAGCCACATATTCTTTTCAAATTAATTTCCAATGCTACTCGTCCTTATACATAAGGCACAATTTCAATATGCACGTTTGGATATTAACATTTTTTACTTTTCATATCTCCCCCTCTTCTTCGGTTGAATCTCACATTTGTCCAATAAATATCTTACCACCCTCATTACATAGCATATGAGTGAGTAGATATATATTGATCATCATATGGTCCACAGAAATGACATTGATTTCATATTCGCGATTGACTTGACTGCATTCCTGTTTCTATTGACACCCCCAACATAGATATATAGCACATATATCTGTTGTGAAATGAGTATATTTAATCATATTAAACCCTCGACATTCACGAAGTTTATGTTCAATATTCAATTTATTTTGGTTACTTGAATGTGATACAAGGCGGTCGTCCACTCCTTGTATGGTAAGGAGTCTCTCTCATTCCAATTATGTTGAGATCTCATATCCCATCATATATTTCACATGTACAACAACTTTTGTTGCAAAATTATTCACCAAAATAATTACAAATTATTTTGTGATAATTTCAATCACACCATTGATATGAATCATATTCATACATCTAATATAAAATGTAATTGTACCTTTGATGCAAATGAATGTGTTTCGAACTCCGTACAAATTACTTATCAATACAATTTCTTTCAAATTCATTCAAATTTCATGCAGAGATTATTCAATACCTGGTATCGTTGAATATTCATATGATACCTAGCATATGTGATATATGTACCCTCCATTTCTCCAAGTCAAACCCTTCGCATGGCAATACCTATTATATCGGCTTGGCCTTTCATAAGTAGGGACAGAATGAAACGTCCATAATTAAGACGTTTACTATCTACTCTTGGTGCAACACACTTCTACTGTAGTGTTTTGCATTTACAAGTAATTGTTCAATGTGAATCCAGAGACTCCCTATATTGGTGCAACACACTTCTACTAAGAATATTCATCACTATATCCCTATATTGTGTCATTAAAAATTCGTGTGAAACAGAGACTCCTACGGCCTTCATCCAGACAGTCATTTTTTAACGGTCACGGGATTTTTTAAATCGACCCCATCTGGATGGAGGTCGTAGGAGTCTCTGATTCGTATGAAATTTTAATGACATGATATAGGAATATAATAATGAATTTACATAATTTTTATTTTCAAAAAAAAATAAAAAAAGCATGGATAAAACAAGGCGGGGGGAGCTAAGTTAGCTCCCCCTAGGGGGCATATACATTTTACCCTTTATAATATTTATGATTATTATGGATAGCGATATCTACGTTAATCATATATAAATCATCTTAGATTACTATTGTTATGTATCCAGATAATATGAATCATATTCATATTGTTCATGATAATTTCATATTTGATCACCAATTTTCCAATGCTCAGATACATTATCAACAATGGAATTATTCTTCAAATCTTTCAAGAACAATATGCTTTCTATGCTGACACTTGAAGATAAGGACATGACGATTATACATTCCATGTGTAGTGACTTCAATATTTCTATCATATCTCAAATCTATATCACAGGAACCTCTCAAACGTTTAATTAATTAGACTGTAAAACTAATCTTCTCATTGCATATGCGTCACGTCCAGATCAAAGTCCAACATTTGGACTAAGATTGGATTACCTATCTAGTAAGAGGAGTCACTAAAATCTAAGATTGCTTCACACTCCCTATAAATGGAAGAGTCATTGTTATACAATCATTTACGATCACATCACCCTCGACTGTTCCTAATAATTATACATCCTGGATACTGGAAGAGTAAACCCAAAGTTTTAGATCATATTTGGATTGTCTTCTTCAGGGTTCTATCATTAATTTTCTCATTCGGTTTGGGAGTTGGTATCAATCATGTGCTTTCCAAAATCATATATCATACCAATAAATTCTTGTTGTGCTTCCAAAGCAAGAAAACCATGCATAGAATTTGATCGATCTCAATACCTCATGAGTGAGCTCATGTCTTATGGTTCAGTAGTGAACCTGTATGATCCCTTTGAGAGATCGTATTACCAATATGCCCTAGTATGCACACTAGCTCTCTAGTGTGTAGACCTTTATTAGGTCATCAATATAACAATCTATCAAATGTACATACTTAGACATATAGTAGTACATATGTCTCTAGTTAGAGGATGCGCGCCTATATCGTGACATCATACGACATAGGTCTTGGTTATATAAATTCTATTAAGTCAACTCTTTGATCTAACTTATCTGACATTTTTGAATATCTATTCCTATGAAGAGGACCTACATCAAGAGATTAGTCAGATATCAGCCTTTAGAGTGGGATGGTCATCTCCTTCTCAGATTGGATATCCTTTCTAAAATATCATTTGATTAAGTTTGATGAGTCCTCAATCTAACTATTTAGATATGTAACAAGCACCTGCCACTGTATTTCAACTATTGAATAACAGTTGTCAATACTTCCATTGTACATAACCCTAATCATACTAACGGACCTTATAAGTGCATTCATTCAATTAGTCTCAAATAAGGAGTGAAATAAATCAATAACATTTATTAATATATTAAATATTACAAAAATATTTATTGTAGGAATTGTTTGTCTCGGGCTCACATGGCTAACAATCTCCTACTAACCCTAAGAACCATTCAAGTACAATCTTTAGACCCATGTTCATTACATGATGGTCGAAACCCTTTTTAGGTAAAAATTTGGTAATGGGGATCAGCAACATTATCAGCAAGGGCCACCTTGGTGATGATGATGATGTCAACACGCCTTTGAGTCTCCCGAATGATGTGGTATTTCCTTTCTGTGCCTTTGCCAGAGCTATAGTTCCCATGTTATCGTAGAGTAACGGGATGGGATCATCAGAGGAAATTATGCCAAGTTCCAGAACAAACTTGCATAACCACACCACCTCCTTTGCAGCATATGATGCAGTAATGTATTTAGCTTTTATTGTTGAATCAGTCATATGGTCATGCTTCTTGCTTCTCCAACTCTCAACATAACCGTTCAACAAGAAGACAAACCCTGAAGTTGACATGCAATCATCTATATCATATTGAAAGTCTGAATCTGTGGTGAACAAAAAGATGAATCCTACTGCAAATAACATGGGTGTTTTGTATTGTATTAAACCTCCCCACATGGTAGAGATCCAACTAAAGATTTTGATTCCAGTGGGGACAGCAATGATCATGGTAGCGGCAGTGAAGTAGGCACGTGTATCAACGTCTAAGACCACAGTAAACATATGATGAGCCTAAACCACGAATCCAAGAACACCTATACTGATCATGGCATAAATCATGCCTAGATAACCGAAAACCGATTTCCCAGAAAAGGTCGAGATGATATGACTAATAATACTGAATCCAGGCAGAATGAGAATATACACCTCTAGATGACTCTATGCATAGTCATTCCAGGTCCATGCATGTAATGGCTGGTAATACCACTTAAGGGTAGATAAAATGTCCACCTAGTGCTGATACCTACTTCTACTAAGGATGAGCTCAATAGGAGCATGAGACTTGGTGGCAACAACCAGAATGAGAAATATTTAATCGTGGAAATGCCATGTCAGGTTCACCAATCAGAATCGGAACAAACCGATTACCAAATCCACCTATCATCATCGACATTACCATGAAAAATATCATGAAAAATATCATGAAAAATGTGTGAACTGTTATTAAGACATTATAAAGTTGATGGTTCCCACCAAGAATTTGATCGTCAGGTCGTGCTAATTCCATATGAATCAGTACTGAGAAGCATGATGGGCCCTAAGACTTGAATATCACCATCTCCATATACCAAGATGTAACCTTGCATCCGTCTTAAATACTTGAAGATGTTCTTCACTGCATTCCAGTATTGTTCTCCATAGCGGGACTGGTAACGGCTTACACTCCCATTGCATGGGAGATATTTGGCCTTGTACACATCATGGCATACATTGGGCTTCCCACAGTTAATACATAAGGGCATCCAGTCATGGCTTCTTATAATCAATACTTTTAAGAGCCATCCCTTCAGATAGGTGTATACTATTTCTTAAGGGAAGGAAACCTTTCTTGAAATTCTGCATATGGAAACGTTCCAAGATCTTCTTAATGTACCCACGTTGTGATAATCCCAAAATCCTCTTTTCTTTATTTTTAAACAGCTTCAGACCCAAGATATGAGATGATTCTTCAAGATCTTTCTTCTCAAATGTATGAGATAACCAGATCTCAACACTAGTCATCATCCATGTATCATTCCTAATGGTAAGGACATAGTCTACCTAAAGTATGATGAACACAATGGCATTCCCACAAAACTTCTCATTCATACATGGTTCATCAGGATTCTAAATGAATTCATAACTCTATAATTTCATCAAATCTGATGTTCCAGTTAAGAGAAGCTTGTTTGATCCCATAGATTTCTCCATCTTGCATAATTTGCCTTAGTTATTAAGTCTTGGGGTTGCTCCATATGTATATCCTCCTAAAGGTATCCATTAAGGAATTTCATCTTAGTGTACATCCCATATGTCATAGTCAAGATATGCAGATATACATAGCAGTACCCTAATGGATTTAAGAATAGCTACATGAGTAAAGTCTCATCATAGTCGATGCCTTCTCTCGGTGTCTAGCCCTTGGCTATGATTCTTGTTTGTAAGGTCTCTACCTTCCCATCATGTCACCTCTTTCTCTTGAAGATGCATTTACACCTATTGGGTTTTAACTTTCTAGGTGGTCCTCTAGGGTCCATATACCTTTTCTTGTACATGGAGTCTATTTCAAACTTTATTGCTAGCATCTATCTATCCATGTCATGATCTGTAAGAGTTTGATCAAATGAAGTTAGATCACTATCAGTTTCATCAGACAGATGAAATATGTATCTTTCAGGTAGTAGAACCACCCTCGAACTCCTTCGAAGAGGTACATGTGTTATATCTTTATCTACTTATTTAGTTTCTTGTTCAGGAAACTCAATATCCTCAAGGGATTCAATGAGTTCCTTTACTCCGTTTTTGTCTTGATTCTTAAGAAAGTCAACCTCTAAGAATTTTACATCTCTAGAGAAAAAACATTTTGAGTATCAAGGTCATAAATTTGGCATCCAATACCATCCTTTACATATCCAATGAAGTAGCACTCTCGAGTATGAGATTCCATCTTAATTGTATCCATGTTTTTTGCATAGACCAAGCAATCCCAAATCCTCATATTTCTAACACTGAGCTTGATTCCAAACCAAAGCTCATGAGGGGTTTTCAATACATATTTTCAAGGAATCTTGTTAAGGATATTGTAGTCTCTACTTCATATCCCCAAAAACTAAGAGATAATGTGCTTTACTCATCCTTAATTGGACCATATCCATAATGGTCTTATTGCATCTTTTAGCAACACCATTTATTTAGGGAGTTCCATGAGGAGTGATATTTTATACAAGTCTTCTCTCTTTGAGGTATTTAAATTCATCTGAGAGGTACTCGTCACCTCGGTCAGATCGATTCCGTTTAATCTTTCTATCAGTTTGGTTCTCAAATAAAGCCATGAATTCTTTCAACTTTTCAAAGGTTTCATATTTATGATACCTGAATGAGCTCCTGATTATTTTTACCCAAGTAGCAATTTATTGTATAATTGGGCCCATGTGTTAAAGACCGAATGGGAAATGCATGTCGGACTTGCAAGGTAGAATGAGCTCCTGATTCTTTTTACCCAAGTAGCAATTTATCGTATAATTGGGATGTAACAAAGGTAAACAGGAGATCCCAGATCTTTCTAGAGATATAACAGTAAGTATATCTCTTGCTTTGAAAGTTTAATAAGGGAATGAACTTTCCTAGTTTAAAAGGCAAAATTAATTTGATTAAAATCTTTAATCAAATAATTTAAATTTGAATATATAATTATCTATATGTTCTAATATAAGTGGAATCTTTATCTCGGATATGAAATCCATGAACCCGCTTAGCATGCTTCTGAAGATTGACCACTTGCAAGTCCAACTTGCATTTCTCAATTCGGTCTTTAACACATGGGCCCACAACCCCTAAGGTGATGTTGACTTGTTGTTAATTAAATCAACCATCAACATGAATAGAACTCGCTATGTGCAATACAATACCACCTAAGTTATATGAGGAACAATATTGGGATCACTACGTATGCAGCCTTACTCTTTCGAGAAGCAAAGAGCCTGGTCTGCGTGAGCTTGTATATAAGAGCTATCACTTTAGATAGGCATCTCCAGCATATTATCTATGGTGATGGCACACTTCTCCTTAACGGGAGATCATGGATGCCATTTATATGATCCTCCATGTCTCAATCAAATTTTAATTCATAATTGTGAATCATATTCATATAATTATTTCTTCCAAGAGAATTACATATCTAATTATAATAGAGTGTTTATTTTGATAAGATCTACAATCTAATTCAACCAATAAATGATTTGCTTGATATTACTATATAATATACATCCTCATAATTTACAATTGTATTATTCCAATTAGTTATTTAAAGTACGTAGGGACTTATCATGCTACCCATCCATGAAATGGATCGAGCCAGGTCGAACATATAATGCTAACAAGGAGCGCTTCCATTACTGTGTAGGGTACCGATTAAGTAATCCATTAACATATCCACGGCTTAGATACCATCACTGAATCAATTCAAGACAACACAATTGGTACATATTGTACTAAAGGTTTTATCAATCACATCTCTTGGTGACCAGCATGATACATATATAGTAATCATTCATAAATCATAGGCATCTTAAATTATTTTCAAAGATATTAAATTTCTAGTCATATAAAATAAACATGTTTTACATGTAAAAGTTGACCTACAACTACTGTAGATTAAACTAGGGTTTTTGTCATGAAACAATCATTCAATGGTAATTGATGTTTAATCAAATATTCCCATAAAAATTAAGCATCAATTTAATCATAAAAAATTCAAATTTTACACAATTTACATTGAATGATAAACACATTAAGAAAGTAATCTTGATGATCTAACCATCATCCAACCCATGTTCACTAAATATGGAATACCTAGGGCAAAGGAGTTGGAATCGCACGAAATAAATTTGAATAATTTTCTGATTTATTTTCTATTTAATTAAATTATTTATTTTATATTTTCTGGTTTAAAAAAATAACCAAAAATTAATTTATTACATATCCGTGAATACATGCAAAAACGATATCACTATAGGAACTTTTTGAATTTTAATTTATGTACTTTTGGTACCAACAATTGGCTATTTATTTGATAACATATTTACACATTTTAAATACATTTTTTATCCAAAAAATTCGTCCTAAGAGTACATAAATAACTGCTTTCAATTTAGTGAAAAAATTCGAAACACGTTTTTTATGCATAAACAACGAGTCCACGCACATTCGATGTACAAAAACGTGTTCCCTTAATGTTTGGATCAGATCCAAAACCTTTGGCCAAGGCTATGATATCACTTCACGATTGTTTAGGCCATAGAACATAAAGGAAGCGTGAATATCGCATCAAATGTGATCATGGTCAACTGGTCATAAGAGTTGCGACAGACAGTGGAATTTAAAATTTTTAAATAGATGAAACTGCACTGTATGATAAAACTTCTCAAATCATTTCATTAAGATCACAAATGAGTCAAAGGATAACCTCATGAAGCGTGATTGCAATCGTGTGTCTGTAAGTGAAGAGACCTCCTGTATCAAATCTGGTCCGACAAAGGATGCACTTGCGGGCACGTGTATGAGACACATGTTTCTTGCAATCCAAGTTGAATATCCAACCATGGAGTCTCCTGATTTCATCCCACAAAATCGATAGCCTTCCTCATGAGCAATATGCACCGAAGAAGGCATAGATCCAAAAGTAGTCAAACCGACAACACAACGGCGATGCGGCGACTGTGATATGGTGGACTACCACAATATTGGGAGAGAGAGAGACTACTTGGACATGTATGAGAAGAGAGAGAGAGAGAGAGAGAGAGAGTGTGTGTGTGTGTGTGTGTGTGTGTATGTGTGTGTGTGACTGAGTGAGTGAGTTTTTTCTCTTTAATTATTGTAAAGAAAGAGCTAGGTTTAGCTTTTCTTTTATAACAAATTGAATGTCTATGGATCTTAATGCATGTGCACAAATAATTAATGGTGTAGATTATTGTGTGTTTTTAATCAATGATCATGATTTTGTTGCATAAGTTTTCAATGATAAATAGTTAATTTAAAATAAATTAATGAAGAGCAATTGATATAATTTAAATTAATTCAACAAATATGGAACTACCTGGAAGGAGAGCAAGTCTCCTTCCATACATAGGGCGGACGGCCACCAAGTTTTAGGACTTGAGATGGTTGTCCACTCATTATATGGTGAGGAGGCTCTCTCATTCTAATTATGTTGACATCTCATATCTCATAATATATTCCACATATACAACAACTTTTGTTGCAAAACTATTCACCAAAATAATTTCAAATTATTTTGTGATAATTTCAATCATGTCATTGACAATTATGAATCATATTAATATATCCGATATAAAATGTAAATTTAATTTACAATTAGTTGTTCAATGTGAATCCAATTCACATCAAAATTTCATTCTTAAATACTATTTACAATTAAATCTCTCCAACATATTATAAATCACATCTATAATATTTATGATTATTATGTATAGTGATATCCACATTAATCATATCTTTGATAATTAAATCATATTTGATTATCTTAGATGACTATTCTCATGTGTCCAAATAATATGAATAATATTCATATTATTCATGATAACTAAAGTACATTTAATTATCAATTTCCCAATGATCGGATACATTGTCAACAATGGAATTATTCTTGAAATCTTTCAAGAACAATACGCTTTCTCAACAGAAACTTGGAGATAGCGATAGGGAGATTGCACATTCCATGTATAGTGACCTGAATATTGAGATCATATCTCAAATCCATAACTCAGGGACCTTTAAAAGATGTTTCATTAAATCAAATTATAAATCTAATCTTCTCATTGCATACGGATCACATTCAGATTAATGTCCAACATTTGGACTAAGATTGGATTATTAATCTACTGAGAGGAGTCACTAAAATCCAAACCAGTTTCATCACTCCCTCAGAATGAAATTTTCATGATTATATAATCATTTATGATCACATCACCCTCGAATATTCCTAATACCTATACATCATGTATACTGGAAGAACTAGAACAAACTCGAAGCTTTAGATCATATTTGGATTGTCATATTCAGGATTGTATCATCAGGTTTCTCAATCGATCATTGGGAGTTAGTATTGATCATATGCTTTCTAAAATCATATATCATACCTACAAATTCTTGTTATGATTCCAAAGCAAGATGACCATGCATGGAATTTGATCGATCCCAATACCTCATGAGCGAGCTCATGTCCTCCGGTTAAGTAGTGAACCTATATGATCCATTTGAGAGATCGTATTACTCATATGCCCTTAAATACACAACAGCTTGCCAGTGTATAGACTTGATTAGGTCATCAACCTAATGGTCTGCCTAATGTACATACTTAGAAATATAGTAATACATTTGTCTCCGGTCAGAGGATGTTTGCCTATATCATGACAACATACCACATATGTCTTAGTTATTTCGATCTCTTTAAGTCAACTTTTTGACCTAACTTATCTGACACCTCCGAATCTCTATTCCTATGTAGAGGACCTACATCAAGAGGTCGGCTAGATATCGGTATTTAGAGAGGGATTGCAATCTCCTTCTCAGGATGGATATCCTATCTTAACAATCATTTGGTTGGTGCTTGATGAGTCCTCAATCTAACTCTTTAGATATCATCCAAGCACCAACCTCTATGATTCAACCATTGAATCAACAATGGTATGATTACAAGATGGCCAAGAGACATAATTCTAATTATACTAAGGGACCTTATAAGTGCATTCCTTCATTTAATCTCAAACAAGGAGTGAAATAAATTAATAACCTTTATTGATATATCAAATATTACAATAACATTTATTGTAGGAATGGTTCACCTTAAGATCACATGTCTAACAAAAAATAAATAAATAAACATTATAAATTAGCTTCCAAAATAATAAACATTCTTCATATTTTGAGTATTTTTAAATAAAATCATTTATTGTTTTATTTTTAATTTTCATTCATTTTTATTTTGTTTTGTATTTAGCTAGTTGATGTGGTCCAATGGGAACCCATGGTGTGTGGACCACCCAGTCACCAACCCCTCCTCATGCGAAGTCGTTCAGTACACCTCTGACACCCTCACTTTCTCTGATTTTTTACGCCATCCTCCATGTTGCTGATCATCTAAAAACCTTCACCAATCTTGTGCATAGGATCATACTCTACCATGCCCTATGCTTAGTTTCCACCAACCAACCTCGTATCATACGCAACCCGAAAGTCAACTTCCTCCTCTATTTTCTCTATAAACTGAACTCCACCCCTTCCATTCAATTTTTGATCCCCTTTCGTCAGCAGTAACCCCTTCGATTACTTGATGGAGTGGTGCTCTCATGATAGGATATGTTCCTCCTTCGATCTGAGGTAAGGAGAAGGAAGAAGATCTAGCAACCGGCAATGCTCTATCAGGGCTCTCTACTCCCAAGTCCCCTGATCAGGTTCGAGCTGTTAGAGTTGAGGTTTTAATTCCACATTTTAATCTTAGGTGTAGTATAGCATTTTATTTACTTCCATTTTTGCTTATTTTATGTAAAAATCCAAATCATAGTTCGTTGGATCTCTAGGCTCCAACCATCATTCCACCATGATATACCCATTGTTCTGACCTCCAAATCATCCCAGTATCTTCGCCCATCATTTCTACATCATATGGACCACCAAATTACCCTCGATCTTGCTCGGATCAAGGAATCGGGTCTCCTGCTCTGTCGCATCATCATAGACCTCTGCCCATTCATTCCTCATGCTATTTCAACTTCATTTTGGGTCAAGGAGCATCGCTCTCGAGATTTGAATCATTTTGTGCATGTACCTAAAACAGAGAGCCCACCTGAGGCGAGTTTGATTCGCATTTGAAGCTCTTGAGTGGTCGGAGAAAAGTTAGACCTTTAGGCCTCCTATGACGAGACCCGGAGCTACTTGAAGCACTCAAATGATGCGAAACACTCCCAAGGTGCTTAAGAGCTTCACAACGAGACAAACGACAATCAGAGGATGGAGGAGGAGTTGGTCGAAGCTTGGGACTTGAATGTTCTTCCTAATTCTTAGAGCCACTCTCAGGACCGTTGGATGAAAAACATGGCCCATATCTAATTTGGGTTGTCCAATCGAAGCGAAGGAGTGTCGCAGCTCCACCGTTGGATCAATTAAGTGGCGCACCATAGCGGTGGACCAGACGCATTCACCTCTAATGTGCCCCTTGGGTATATTTTGCCCGAGCCCCCCATAGCTTTGCATTTTCTATTTACTATACTAAATATTAAGTGTTGTGTAAAATAAGTAGGTTAAATTGCAAGTTGGGCTATGAACTTCCTTGTATTTACAAATAGGTCCCTTTCTTGGTCACCTTTGGGTAATTTGCATATGTACTTTAAGGTTCTATTACAAAGTGAACATTTAGTTTATATACAAATTGCAACAGGGTCCTTGGTTGTTGTATATTTGATTTTTCTTGCATTTCCTTTTTATTAAATATCTAGTTTATGCAAAAAATTATGGGAAAATTAGAATAGATGCCCAAAAGCATGCTCTTGCATGTACAATTTTTATTTGACATTTAACCTTTTTTCCTATTCATTAAAAATACAAAAACATGCTTATTTTTCTTATTTTGCAATTAAAATCCATTAAAATAAAAATATAACTCCAAAAAATAAAAACATATGTATTAACTATATTATATTAAATTCTACCGCATATTAAAAAATCACTAAAAATTCAAAATATAAAATCTAAAAACATAAAAACCTTTAAAGTGTTATAAAAATTATCGAAAATTCTATACAATTCCAAAAATATGTCTTTCTAGTTCTAAATTTTCTTTATTATGGAATATATTTATTAACAAAAAGTTTAGGGTTAATTTTGTACTTGTACTTATTTGTTAAACTCTAAACAAGCACATGGGTTTATTATATTCCCTATTTTGTAGATTTTATCACATTAAAATCCATAAAAAATAAAAATATACTGAAAACTAACCAAAAAGATAAAATATAAAAACACAAAAACATTTTATTTTCTTTATTTTAACTTATTTAAAAATTCTAAAAATATTATATTATATATTACCTATAAATATAATATATATATTATATTAATAATTATCTTACTTTAAAAATAAAAAAGAAATTGAAAATTTGAAAATTTAAAATAAAATATAAATTTTGAAAGTGAAAATATAATACAATTAAAAATCATATAAATTAAATATAATTAAATACTCATAAAAATAAGAAAAAGAAATACTAAAAATATTATTATTATTAATAATTAGCAATAATTAATACTAATTCTCTACCATGTTCGCTTCCTAATGTTCGACCCTCTACCATACTTGTGTGTATACATATTTATGTAGAGTTATGATAAATGTTGACTCACATTCGCACTTTTATTATTCGTATTATTGTGGGTTTATTGTTATTCGATTTTGGATGAGTTGACACATCGATAAGTGTGCTAGCTTGTTAGTACGTCATGACTGGTCCTTGTCAACCATCATGGCATGAATATATGGATGCTAGCAGTGAAGTCTGAAATAGACTCCACGCAAAAGAACGATGTATGAACCATAGAGGATCGCCTAAATGGATAAAACATATTGGGTGCAAATGGATGTTCAGGAGAAAAAGGGGACATGATGGGAAGGTAAAGACCTTCAAGGAACGACTAGTAGACTTGGGCTACACACAGAGAGAAGGCATCGACTATGATGAGAAATTCCCTCATGTGGCTATGTTTACGTCCATTAGGGCACTACTAGCTATAGTGGCACATATTGACTACGATATCCGGTATATCGACGTCAAGAATACATTCCTCAATGGATAACTCAAGGAGGATGTCTATATGGAGCATCCCCATGGCTTCATAGTTGGGGAAGATAAAGTGTGTAAGCTAAAGAAATCCATCTATGGGTTTAAACAAGCTTCTCGTAGTTGGAACATCATATTTGATGAAACCATAAAGAGATTTGATTTCGTTCAAAATCTTGATGAATCATGTATGTACAAGAAGTATAGTGGGAGCACCATTTCATTTATCATGCGTTACCTAGATGGCATCCTGATAATTGGGAATGATACATGAATGATGACTAGTTTTAAGGTTGAATGTCACATGCCTTTGAGATGAAAGATCTTGAAGAAGCCTCTTACATCTTGGGTCTGAAGCTATTCAGAAAAAGAGAGAAAAGTATTTTGAGGTTATCTCGACACGGGTACATTAATAAGATCTTGAAATGATTCCATATGGAAGTTTGCTAGAAAGGCTTCCTTCCTTTAAGACATGGTATACACCTAAAGGGATGGTCTTCAAAGTGTTGAGAATAAGAAGCCATGGTTGTATGTCTTTGCACATCAGTTGTGGGAAGCTTAATGCATGCCATGATGTGAAAAATGCCATATATCTACCATGCAATGAAAATGGTAAGTTGTTACCAATCTTTCTATGAAGAACAACACTTTAATGCAGCGAAGTACATCTTCAAGGTATATAAAATGGTACAAGATTACATCTTGGTCTATGGAGATGGTGATCTCCAAGCCTTAGGATACACATATTCAAACTTTCAATTTGACCTTGATGGTCGCAAATCAATTAGGGTTCGTATTCTTGTTGCATGGTGGTGTTGTGGGGTAGAGAGGCAAGAAGCGGGACACAATGGTTGATTCAATGACAGAAGCTAAGTACATTGCCATATCAGATTCTACGAAGGATGCGATGTGGTTGCACAAGTTCATCTTGGAACTCGGCGTAGTTTCCTATGATACACGCATCTTGTTGTCTGCAACAACGTGTGAGCCATAACTTAGGTGAAGGAACCTAGATATCACCAAAAGAGCAAACACGTGGAAAAGAAATACCACATCATTCGGGAGATATAAAAGCATGGTAACATCGTCATCACTAAGTGGCCTATGTTGATAATGTTGCAGATCCTCTTATCAAACCTTTATCTTAAATGTTTAATTAACATGCAATGAGTACAGGTTTAAAGATTGTAAAAGAATGGTTCCAAAGGGCTAATGAGAGATTGTTAGACATGTTAGCTCAAGGAGAATAATTTCTATAAAAAAATCATTATAATATTTTTATATCAATAAAAATTATTGATTTGTTTTCTCCCTATCTGAGATTAATGAATGAATGCACTTATAAGATTCCATAGTACAACTAGGGGCATGTACCATGGCCATCTTGATAATCACGCATATGCTGATTCACAGACTAGATCATAGAGGTTAGTGCTAAGATGATATATAAAGAGTTAGATTGAATACTTATATAGAACCGTCAAATCATTGTCAAGGAAGGATCTCCCGACTGAGAAGGTCATGGCAATCCTTACTCTAAAGGTTGTTATTTAACTGACCTCTTGATGCAGATCCTCCACATATGAATAGAGATTCAGAGGTGTCGGGTAAGTTAATCAAAGAGTTGACTCATGATCTCACTTGTGAGATATTGGGACCAACCAAATTCCATCAATGGTCATCTTTGCTTTGGAAGCATGACATGATTTGAAGGTATAATGTATGCTTTTGGAAAGTATGTGATTGATACCAACTCCTAGTGCTGAAGAAGATAATTCAAATATGATCAAAACTTCAGGTTTATTCTAGATCTTCCAATATGCAGTATGTACGATTATTGAGAATATTGGAGGGTGATGTGATCTTAATATATTATATAATCACGACACTTCCATTCCAAGGATATAGTGACTCCACTCAGCAGATTAGTCATCTAATCTTAGTCTACACATTGGACATTGATATGAATCATATTTGGATGCTATGAGAGTATTGGATATTATGTCTCACTTGATCATACATCTCGAGAGGTCTTCTAGATATGGATATGAGAGTAGATCTCAGTATCCAAGTCACTATACATGGAATTTACAATTTCCATGTCCTTATCTCTAAGTATCTTCGGAGAAGGCACATTGTTCTTGAGAGATTCCAAGATCAATTCCATTACTAAAAATATATGAGCATTGGAATATCGATGATTAAATCGGATTTAATTGTAATTAATTATGTATATATGATTCACATTATTTGGATGTATGTAGAGAGGAGTCTAAGATAAATAAGTTGGATGTAATATCATCGATAAGATCGATGTGGATAGCACTATCATAAATATTTTGAATATGATTCATAATATCATAGAAAGATTTAACTGTAAATAGGACTTACAATTTTAAAAGTTAACGCGAATTGGATTCATACTATACAATTAAATGTGTATTGTTTAGCATGAAATAAAATGTAAATGTGATTTACATTTAATATTAGGTGGCTGAATATGATTCATAATTATCAATGACATGATTGAAAATTATCCCAAAATAATTTTGAATTATTTTGATGAAACGTTATGCAATAAAATTGTTGCAACATGTGGAAGATTTAATGGAGATTGAGATCTCACAAACTAGGAAATGAGAGAGAGTATCTCCAATCCTAATAGGAGAGGACGACCATGGAGAAGGTTCCATGGTGGTTATTGATGAATCCACGATTCATCATACCAAAAGTTGAAAATAGAGCTTCGTTCCCGAGAAATTAGCTGCATTACATCATTTATTATGCATTTTTATCATTCATGTATCGAAATTAATATTAGCATTTTAGCACTCATAATTACATTCATAATCATCTTCACATTTGCATCCAACTTCATGCATTTTTAACTAATTTGTATTAACCCCAATTGACCTCAAACCACCTCCATTATCTACATATTACTAACAAGATTAAAGAAAAAATACAAAAAATCACCAACTCAAATACTTGGCATGTGAGATAAAACTCCAATTTCAGACTAGCAGACTAAAATGCTCATATTTTCCTCATACAGTTTCATGGTTAGGTCTACTTACTTTAAAATATTAAATATTCAAAGACCTTCAAAACAACACCAATTTCATAAGAATCTGAGCTCGTATGTGAAAGTTGGGTTTTGGGTTTCTTTTGCATATTTTTGCGTTTACTTGTTTTTGACCTATTATTTTAAGTACATAATTAACTCTTTTTCTCTTATTTTTTTCTTCTATATTATTTGATGAAAATTTTAATAAAATCCACAAAAATCCAAATTTAAAATAAGACTGAAATCAAAGAAACTGACCGAGTACGGGTCTCCTTTGCGAGTCTGTACAAATATCCTCCTTTTTCTTATTTATTTTATTTCCATATTTTCTTCATTTCTAAAAATCCAAAAAATAAGATTATTTATAAATATTTACCTTTGATTTTATCGTTATTTTCTCGATTTTTTAAATCACAAAAAAATTACAAAATCCAAAAATCAAGGTATTTTATATACATAGAGTACCCCAAAAATATCATTTTGCACAGATGGCCTCCTTTGCTATTGGTCTCTTCATGAAGGTTGTAGATTTCATCGAAACAACCAATTTTTGTGTTGAGCACTTTTTCGATCCGAGGTTGTGTGCTATTTCTTTTCGATTTTTCTTTTATTTTTTCTTTCTGAATTTTCTGGAGCTGACACGTGGTAGCTCTTGGAGCCATCACATGTCACTTGTTTTTGAAGCACTTTTTATTTCATTTTTACAAAAAAAATTAATTGAAAATTAAAAAAAATCTCTTCTCTCCTCACCTGCCACGTATGTGAGGCCATCCCCCCCTTTCTCCAACTTTCGCCCATTTCATCTTCTTTGCCAACCCCCAACCTCCACCCCCTTATCTCATCGCCGGCCTAACGGCCACCCTCGCGCAAGACTCGCAATTGACGCGTAACGGCCGCCTACCCTTGTCCCCACAACGGCTTCCTCATTCCTATAAAACCCATCGAGCCACCTGAGTCCAGGGCATCCGCCATCACAAGAGAGAGAGCCTCTAGCTTCGTTTACGACTCGGTGACAACAGTGGCGCAACCTCGATGGCGACAAGGAGGGAATCCAACTCCTCAGGCGAGATCCGAGGCGCAGTGCTTCATTGCGGAGGTCTCATCCGACCTCGGCCTAGTTTCATCGTGATTCGTCGCACGAATTGAGGCCACGACAGAGCTGCATATTGCAGCTCCAACCTTGACGAGACTTCAGGTATCTTCTTCTCCCTTTTCCCTACCTTTGTCCTCACCCCATTCTAGGCAAACTCTCAACCTTCTACCCTTTCTCTTCTTTCCCCTATTTCAACCTTAATCCTCTGTTCCTCTGATCTCCTCCCTCACATCAACACCCCCCCCCCCAAATTCACTTCCCCTATTTTCATTAAGTTCCTTTGTTCTCCCTATCGCCCTTCACCAACTTCTCCAACAACTCGCCTTCGTCGTCATTTCGATCGCCAACACACTCCCTTCACCGCAATCGACTAGCTTCATCCAACCTCGGTGAGGCTCCAGCTATCCAGCCACACTTGCATGCAGCTTCCATGATCAACTACAGGCTCGCGTGCTTCCCAACTTCTCACCATTGGAGCCCCGTACGGGGCCCATCGCCGACCACCACTACTACACGCATAGCAACAAAATGCCGACATAATCAGCCTGCCCTTCCAGATCATACAGTCGCGCCTCGCCGGCCTCACAAAAGACCCGCTGACGCAACCTCCCACCGACGTCTTGTGCACCCACCTACGGTACCGCCCACACGCAGGAGCCTCCGCCACCGGATCCCCATAAACCTCCAGCTTCCGTACCTCGGCCAAGCACCACCACTGACCTCCTTGCGCAGGCCCACGCACGCATGAAAACCCCCCCCCCCTCCCTTTTGGCGTGAAGAACAAAGCTACGAAGAAGAACTCCCAAGGCTAACCTGCAGCAGTGCACGTAAGAGAGAGAACATTTGTGAAGACACCCCCCGAAGATCCATCAATTATGCCGGAGCCTAATCACCCTCATCCCACGTGATCTGCATGTATGGTCAGGAATTTTTGCAGAGCGACCCTCCCAATCCAAGAAACTGCACGTATGCCCCATCTAGGTGATGTCACGTACATGGCATGCACCATTGGGAATCTTGCAGTAACTCCCTATGGAGTTTAGGTAATTTCAGTTTGGTTCCTATTCTGCATTATCTTCATTGCTTAATTATTTTATTTTGCAAACAGATCGCTTTATTTATCTATAGTTTTAAACCTCACTCTGACATCATTTTATTTCTTTAAAAATTGTGTGATGTTCCACAATTAATTATCTACAATGTAGCATGTGCTTGAGATTTTTATACTTTGTGGTTAATTAATTAATATAATTCTTGTAAAAAATTGCATATTTTACCCAGTCAGCGGTTGAAAATTCATATTTAATCAACCACAGCTCCGAAAATTGCAAAAAAAATCACAGATAGTAGAATTAATTGTTAGTAACATCATTCCAAAAATATTTGCATTTGCATGTATAGTTTTCTCTAGGAAAATCATTGTGTGTGTTACATTAATTAATTTTTAATAGGTACTAAATCAAACATTTTCAGGGTTTAGGATTTTTCTGAGATAGATCATCTAGTGACCTATATTAGATAATTTTATTTCCTGAAAAGAAGTAGATTTAATATTTATTACAATTAATTAGTGAAAATCTCATTGTTTGCATTCATTTAATCGTAGAATACTTATATTGCATCCAAAAAATTCAAAAAATGTAGTAGTCTAATTCCATCATTTTTCACATTATTGACTTTTGGACTTCGTTCCATCGACATTTGCAATTGCACCTTAAACTTTGCCAAAATTGCATTTGTGTCATTTATCGCATAAAAAATACCAAAAAAATCCTCTTCGAAAGCCTAAATTCGAGATAGACTTAAAACCAACCTAAGGAGATAGTTGCCTCCCTGAGTTTGACCTTGGACTTACCCAAGTAAAAGAAAAATTGACAGCTTGCTTTAATTAACATTAATGAAATTTGCGGTTTTTGATTAATTGTGAAATTGCCCACCTACAACAAAACATCTTTAAGCATTAATTCCATCGAATTAAGAACGCATTTTCACGATTTGTCAAACGATGTCGTTATCGGGGAGGTATGGCTTAGGTTGTTTTTAAGAAAATCAAGATTTGAGGTTGTAAATTTTTCTTTGAACCTCTCTCTAATATTCGATCTTCTATTTTTTATGCGAGGTACCCGATGAACTTGGAGCGGTTCTCTTGAAAGCCGATGCAACTCGGAGCAATCGGATATATGCCGTCATTTAATTTTTGGAGAGAGAGTGTTTTTTATTAATTGATCATTTCTAGCGGTTCCTGATCGGGATCTCACATGTGTAAAAGGAGACTTAACTTTTTCAGTGGTGTGTCGGCCTGTTTCACCCTCCGGTGAGGGTGGGGCCCGACTTGAGTGGCAAAATTAGGATAGGCATATGGTTGTATAATTTCAATATTGTTTGTGCCCTTCATAATTTAGGACCACATTTTTACTATAATTATACGCACCTTAGATTGTTTTCACTAGTCAAATTCTACTCACTTCTTCCCGCTAAGTAGAACTATCTGTTAGGTGCGGTTTCTTCGCTTGAATTTCATATAGTATAAAAAAATTTCAATTTTGTATCGCATCCCACATGACGAGCGTGAGGATCGCTGTAAGTCTTCTGAACTAATCATGCATCATTGATTTCATCGTGCATTCGCTTTTCTCGACTCTCCTCAGATTTTATCACTTAAGATTAAACAAAATTGGTATTGTATGTTAGTCATGCTTTGTGTGGTGGATTAAATTCAATGAAAATTAATCTTAAAATCGGGACTGCTAATACAACTTGAACCAAAAAAATTTGCATTAAAAATTGAAATTGTCTTTCGGAGAGTAATCCCGACCTTGATTTCAGGCTGAGTGAGGGTACAGAGAGTGTGAGTACACACTAAGATAGAGCCCAAATCCCCGCCTTCCATATCAATGTACCCCGCTCTTCGCAAATATCACAGGCTGAAGTATTCAGATTTCATCTGATCAGCACCAAGTAGCCTCCGCTTGCTTTGGCAAGTAGATAGGGGTGAACCAGCGGTGCGACGCGACAAGTTTCTTGGTAACCCTCTACGGCGAAGTGATAAGCCTTCGCCTACTTCAGTAGGTAGATAGGTACAAGTCCCTGAACTTTATCGGTATTAACCGAGTAAGCTAGTGATATGAGCTAAGAGAGGAAGGGTGTTGGTATCATAGGCAACATGTTAAACAAGGGAGACGCAGCTGACATTGAGTCGACTTACCTATAGACCAACACGTAATGCTTGCCAACTTTGCTTGAAAATCACACTTAAAATCAACCAGACTAATCGGACCCAGTTTCGAGTCCTTCACTATGTTTAGTTGGTGACCTTTTGACATCAAGAATGGCATATTGGAGTGATTCTTGTTTAGACTCCGTGAGCCTCTTGCCTGTATCTCCAAATCGATCATCTTCACAAGTTCAATGATACTCTTCCCCTGAATTCCCCGGTTTCATGGACACTCTTTCTGTGGGACTAGAGTCAATAATTCATGTCTCACTCCGAAGGCTCATATCAACCCTCTCTTCTCTTACCACATCAAGGAAGACTCGCACCTAGGTGCTTCTATATCACCTTCTTGCCCAACTATTAATTTAAACCCTCTTCATTCTGAAGGTTAAGAAGATCAAGATAGCAAGATGCCTCCCAAGAAGAGCATGGACGATGACGGTGATCATGACACACTGAGGGAAATCCTAGCCAGACTTGCATAAGCTGAGCAGAGAAATGAATTACTCAGACAGGAGCTTGGACAACTAAGAAATGAGGGGGGATAAATGAGAGATGCCTACAATCCCAGTACCGCATAGAATGAGAACTGGCTTAGGCCAGTAGTACCGACAAATGCTGGAGAATTGAAGCCTCATTTCTTGACACTTTTACCCAGATTCAATGGCAATGCAGTAGAGGAGACATATATGTTCCAGCAAGAATTTAAAATGGTATGTGACAATCTAGGACGACCCGGTGTAGAACAGGATTGCATATGTCTTAGAGCCTTCCCCTATGCTGTAATAGACAAGACTGCTTATTGGCTAAAAAATTTGGGAAGGCTAGTCACCACTTGGGCTGCATTGAAGGACCTATTCCTCAAGAAGTTCTACTCTTCGAGTAGAACTAATCATATGGGGTCCTAAATAGCAAGTTTCAAGCAGATGCCACATGAGCCCTTCAACGAGGCCTGGGAGAGATTCAAGGACCTGATTCAGAAATGCCCGGGTCATGATATTGACCGACCAATCTTGGTATAGAACCTATATAGTGGCCTGACTCCAGAGGTTTAGCGATTGCTAAATGCCTCTTGTGGAGGCATTATCTGAACAAAGGAGCTAATGTGGTTTGGATGGTTTTAGAGTAGATAGCAGAGACCAATCGCACTAGGTCATCAAGCAGTGCTTATGACAAACCACCTCCATCTCACATATCTTAGGAGGTAGTGAGAATATCTGCTATCGATTTGGAAAATGACCTGCTCCCCAGCATGGGGATAATCAGTGATAAGTTAACTAACGTTGACTAGATCGAGAAGAAGGTAATCGATATACACAAGCTCACCGAATGGGAGAACCTCGCCAAGCTTCCAAAATAGATGGCCGAAGTAGCTGATCAAGTGTCCAAGATCAAGATACCTACCCCATCTGCACCTCCTATTCACCGAGTGCAACACATCTAGGAGCAACCCATGCAGGGGTGTTACAGCACATGGACTCCATATCAGCCTGAAGTCCATGAGAGCCAGTTCACTGAGACAACCATCAAGACAGTCATAGAGGAATCCCCACAGGTATGGGAGGTGAATGGAATCTAGTACACCAATGATCTCAATGATACACAACATCACCACCACCAGCAGCCACAGTACCCCCCTCAGCCTCAATATCACTAATATCAAACCTCTCATCAGCAACAATATCCTCATCAGTAGAACCAATATCGTCAGCAGGTCCATCAAGGACCTAACAAATTGTAGCAAAGTAAGCAACAACCGTTCCAAAGGCAGGACCATGAAGCCTCATCTTCAGGCACCTCTGATCTTCAGAGGATTCTTGATGAACTCAAACTCATCCGCAATGAATATCATAATCAGAGAGTTGACATCAATCGGCTTTCACGATGGCGCGATGAGTTCACTACACCCAAGACCTCTATTCTGACACAGGTTCAGTTAATCCAAATAACCTGAACTAAGGACAGAATCGCCAGAAGGATCAGGTATACTATTTCGATTCTTTAGAATCAGATCATGAGATCCTGCCTCATGGTATTCACCATCTTACTCTCAGGAGCGGTAGGATCGTGCAGACCCCTGGTGTGGCACAGTAAGAAGGAGCGGAGAATACCAATGAACCAGCCCCTGTGAATAGCTGTTTAACCGAGAAAATTGAGCGGTCGTACGGTTTCCCAAGGCGAAACCGCAGTCGATGCGGTGACCACTCAAAAATCCTGATTAAAACAACAATTAACCCACAACAATCAAATAAGGAAATCAAAGTGAATGTGCGGAGTTAAGATTTATTATAACTCTACAAAGGATGTGTATAGTGTGCAAGCAGTGTAGAGGTCGAACATAGGGAGCAAACAGGTAGAACGGAGCACTAAGGCACAAAATGTGTGAATGTGGGAAGTTGTCTATCTATGCTATATTTTTGTGGGTTTTTGGATTTTATATTTTTTATTTAATTTTCAATTTTATAACTTTGTATTTTAATTTTTAATTTTCTGATTTTATATTTTCTTTTTATATTTTATCTTTTTTTTATATTTTCTTTTTCAACAATTAAGTACATATACAATATAAGAAAAGAGTGGATATGGTATTTATAAAAATAGGTAAAAATAGCCAAAAATTCAGAAATAAATTATTTTTGGTATTTTTGTAATATTTTACTATTTTTGTGATTTTTGAGGATTTTTCTAAATGTTTTTGGTATTTTTAAAGGTAAAATACAACAAAATAGTGAATAAAATACAAGGCTGAAACTAGAATGGAGAAATAAGATGGAAAACAGTAACAAAAATTCTCCAAATTATTTTTCCAGTAAAGATAATAAAACAAGGAAAATTCAGAAACAAAGTTTGCATTTTTGGCTTTTGGATGAATTTTTAATATTTTTGGGAAGGTTTTTGGTGCTTTGTGATTTTTAGGAGTTTTGTTTTGTAATTTTTAGTGAGTCTTGGATTGAAGTTAAAACACACTAAAGAAAACAAAATATATTTTTTTGGGAATTTTATGACGTGTTTTTATATTTTTTATGGATTTTATAATGCAAATAGTGTTGAAAATGCAAGTTTTTGATTTTTTATAAATAATAAAATGCAATAACTATGAAAAATAAAAATATGATGTTAAACTACTATGCAACAGAGACCTATGATGATTTTTGGGGATTTTTTTTAGTTTAATAGATGCATGCAAAAAATGCTAGAAACATAAGGAAAAAAACACACTAGCAGGGGCTTTTCTGCAAATAGTAAAACATACAGGGACCTATGCGCAAAAGTACCAGAATTATATAACTGCAATTAAAGGTTTTTTTGGACTAAAAACAAATGCTAAAACTCCCAGGGGTACTCCTACAAAAATGCCAAGTCACGTGCACGAGGCACGTGACCAGGCAGGGATCAAAATGGAGTTTCGCCAAAATATGGGGTTTTAGTGCAAAACCTACAAAGTTTTTAAAAGGGCTACGGACAGTTTAGATGCTAATAAATTATTAAAAAAGGTGCGGGGGATAATTCACAAAATACCCCAGCTGTTGTGGGCGTCGACGATTCAGATCAACCACTTAAACACGTGTCAACACCACGTCGCGCGATACCCCTTCGACCTTGAACGGCCCCGATTAGAAGATCTTCGCACGATCGGACGGCCGAGGTTGGGGGAGATCCTACGGCTGTTGAACCACCTGGGAGCCCTTCAAAATCCAACGGCCACGAGGGCCCTTCGACGAACTGGAAGAACTCGCTGTGCGGCGAGTTTCCCAGAGCCGGTCTCCCTCCTCCGCTGCCCAAAAAAGCTCCTAAATTGGCTCCCAAGGTCCTGCAATGTTCCTCCAAATCCCGGGGGGTGTCAAAATGCTCCGGAGGAGACCGGAGTGGCTGCGCGAACCCGGCGGAGCTGGGCTGCTCCGTGAACCTCGGTCGGCCGTCAAAACTTCCCCAGGTGCGTCGTTAGCTCCGAACACCTGCAGAGCAAAGGTTATGGGGTCGAGGGTAAATTGCCTCGACCCCGTAGCAGTGCTATAACGTGGAAATGAGCAAAAAAAGGGGGTGATTTGGCGCACGGATGGGTATGAAGTGAAGTGGAAGGTGGTAGATGGATGCTAGAACTTCTGCAAAGCTAACAATGCATAAAAACGTGAATAAAAACAAGACCTCAAGGACGAGGTGCACCTGAGATTTAACCTCAACGGCCACGGCCGGAGATGGGGTTGGAACGCCTCCATGGCCCTCGCCTGAGCCCTGTGCGCGTCCTGGAGGAAGGCTGTCACCCTTCCAGTCCTGAGGGCGGCGACCAAAGTTCGAGATTTGGGTAGAAGAAGGTTCAAAAGACCAAGGAGGGTGGTGGGTGGTTATTTGAAAAGTGGCGAAGGGGGTGCAAGGAATGAGGCACAACGCGCGCATCAATGATCCTCAGCCCGTGACGAACCCAGGGCGTGAAAGCCCATTCTACGAGGACCAATATTGCTGAAGACATCGACACGAGAATGTGAAAGATAGCGCCTCGAAAAAATCGAGAAAAACGGACAAAACTCAGTTCTGACAGCATCTAGACCTTGGTCAGAATGTTGACCAAGGTCAACCAAGGAAGAAATCTGGTTGGTCCACGTGGACCAACCAGAAAAACCTTGGAAAAATGATTATAAATTCAATTAAAAATAGTAAAAGATTTTATTAATTTTTGGTTATAAAATAAAAAAAGTTTATTATTTAATAAATTATTTTACGGTAATTTTTATTTATGTTTAGGAGGTATAATTTTATAAGTTACCTTTTATGCCCTTTATAGGTATAATGTCTATATATTTTATTAATTGATTTTTATTTTGGTATTTTTAATTTCTTTAATTATGTTTTTTATTTGTAAAATTATAGAATACTTTTATACATGTAATTATATTTTTATTTCATTTTTCTGAATTGTTTTGTACACTTAATAAAATATAAGTATAGTTTATATAGGTATGTGTATAAGTATTCTACCCATGTATTAGGAATACATGTATTTTTATTTTGAGTTTTATTTGGGTTTTTCTTCTGATTTTATTGTACAAATATATTATAAATAATATTTACAAAATTATAAAAATAAAAAAAATACAAAAATAATGAATAAAGAATAAATTGAATATTTTAATTTGTACATGTATACTACAAGGGTCCAAAACTCAACTTTTAAACCGAAGCTCTGAAAAATACGAAACCACCTCCATTAAATAGATTATTTTATGTTATATACAATTAAAGGTGAATTTGATGCATTTGGAGTTTTCATTTGTGAGATACAGGTCTGGGAAGTTGGGATTCTGGATTCTTATTCAGACCATAACTTTTTATCTGTAGATTATTTTTGAGTGAAATAAATTTTGTATTTTTCTTTTTTGATTATCTACAACTTTTATATTCAAAGTTTATTTATTTGAGGTATAAAAAGTGGAACCAAAAATAGGTCCCAAAATGAATAAAGAATTGTTGGAAATGCGAGCCCACGGCGAGCCATTATGCAATAAATGTTATTGCTATTCACTCCTTAATCTGAAATGAAGAATACATAATTTGCATAATAGGTCCCTCAGTACAATTAGGGTTATGTACCGTGGCCATCTTGATGATCATACAGCTGTTGATTCAACTATTGAATCATAGAGGCTGGTGCTTGAATGAATATCTAAAGAGTTAGATTGAGGACTCATCAAGCACCGTCAGATGATTGTTAAGAGATGATCTCCAGCCTGAGTAGGAGATGGCAATCCTTATCTCTGAAGGATGATATCTGACCGACCTCTTGATGCAGGTCCTCTGCATGGGAATAGAGATTCGGAGGTGTCAGATTAGTTAGGTCAAAGAGTTGACTTAACGAGATCGAGATAACCAAAGTCCTATATCGTATGCTGTCAGGATATAGGCACGCATCCTCTGACCGGAGACAGATGTGTTGCTATATGTCTAAGTATGTACATTTGGCAGACCAATAGGTTGATGACCTAATCAAGGTCTACACACCGGCGCGCTGGTGTGCATATAAGGGCATATGAGTAATACGATCTCTCAAAGGGATCATACAGGTTCAGTTACTGAACCGGAAGACATGAGCTCACTCATGAGATATTGGGAAGAATCAAATTCCGTGCGCACGGTCGTCTCGCTTTGGAAGCTTGACTGAATTTGTAGGTTTGATATATACTTTTGGAAAGTATATGATCAAGACCTAGGTATGATATATGCTTTTGGAAAGTATATGATCGATACCTACTCCCAATGATCGAATGAGAAACTTACTGATAAAACCATGAAGTAGACAGTATAAAGTTGATCGAATACTTCGGGTTTAGTCTGAGTCTTCCAGTATGCAGGATGTACAGGTATTGGGAATACCTGAGGGTGATGTGATCATAAACGATTGTATAACCATGACGCTTCCATTCCTAGGGAGTGATGAAACGGGTCTGGATTTTAGTGACTCCTCTCAGTAGAGAAGTGATCTGATCTTGGTCCAAGTATTGGACATTGATCTGAATGTGATTCAGATACAATGAGAAGATTAGATTTACGGTCTTGATTTAATCAAGCATCTATGGGAGGCCCGCGATCTGGATTTGAGATACGATCTCAATATCCATGTCACTATACGTGGAACAATACAATCGCCCTGTCCTTATCTCCAAGTATCTGCGGAGAAAGCGCATTATCCTTGAAGGAGTTCGTGGATAATTCTATTGTTGATATATGTATCCGAGCATTGAGAAAATGGATAATTGAATGTGATTTAATTATCATGAGTAATATGAATTTGATTCATATTATAAAGAGAGTTATCTTAGATAATTAAATGAGATTTAATTATCAAAGATGTAAATAATGTGAATGTGATTCATATTATTTGGACACAAGAGAATAGAGATCCAAGATGATTAAATATGATTTAATTATCATGGATATGAATAATGTGGATAGCAATATCCATATTAGTCATATATATTATAAATGTGATTTATAATATATAAGAGAGAGCTATTTGTAATTTACATTTGTTAATTAAATGTTAATGTGAATTGGATTCACATTGGACATCAAATTGAAAATGTAATTTACATTTTGTTTTGGGTTGTGAATGTGATTCACAAATTTTCAATGGCATGATTGCAATGTTCACAAAATAAATTGGATTTATTTTTTGTGAAATAATTTGCAACAAAAGTTGTTGCAAATAATGGAGATTACATAAAAGGTGAAATAGCCACCTTCCTAATGGAGGAGGGTGGACGGCCACCACTCCCATTAGGAAAGGGAGGCCGTCCCCCCTCTCCACATGGAAGGAGGCTTTCTCTCCTTTCATTATCTCCATGTATTGATGATTTAATTTTGTAATTAAATTGTGTTGATTTATCAACATATATTTAATTTAAATTAAATTAATTGTTGTTGTGTTTTTAGCAACAAATCATGACCATTGAAAGAAACACAAATTAATGTGGACCATTGGATTTGTGTTGACACATGTATTGAGATCCATGGATCCCAAAACCCTATATAAGGAGAGGCACCCCATTGCTCTTCTTTACACACATAAGTTGAGGCAACAAATCTCTCTCTCTCTCATTCTCTCTACACGTCCTCTCTCCATCTCTCTCATGTGGCCGTCCACCATGGATGCCCTAGAGAGGTTCTCCATCGTCGCGGCATCGTCGTTATGCTGCCCGATGGTTTGCTCGTGGATCTCCGTCTCCTTCGGTGCGCCCCGCTCATGAAGAAGACATCGGATCTCGTGTGTTGAGATCAGGAGATCCGCCGCTTGGATCATCAACATGGATTGCGAGAAGCACGCGGTTCATCCCCGCGCTCGCAAGCGTCTCCTCCGTCGGATCGGACTTGAGACAGGAGGTCTCTTTGTTTAGAGACTCGATCGCAACCACGCTTCAAGAGGTAAACCTAATACTTGTTTGTGGTTTAGACGAAACGATCCGAGAAGTGTTCTTGGATCATGTGGTTTCGTC
Organism: Ottelia alismoides; assembly: GCA_037367405.1. NCBI lineage: Eukaryota > Viridiplantae > Streptophyta > Magnoliopsida > Alismatales > Hydrocharitaceae > Ottelia > Ottelia alismoides. The sequence goes on from JAZKJV010005939.1 coordinate 49,515, forward strand.
GCAAGAAAATTTTTTAATTTCCGCTGCATAGAACAACTAGTGCGACTAGTCGTTCTTCGTCGTATTCGATGTGACGATCACGCTTCCGTGATGCGCTTGAGGATCTAACCACATCCTTCAAGTGGTATCAGAGCCTTAGGTCGGTGGTTTTGGATACGATCCATAAACCGAGGACGACTTGGGTTCATTAGGGTTTGCGAAAGTTTTCTCGCATTTCATTTTCGCATCTCTGTTTTGATATTATTTTAGGCGCTGTTTAAATTGTTTAAACACGAAAATAATATTTGGATTTTATTCCCCATTAAATAAGGAAACAGTAGGATCTGAGTTTGCGTGATTTCGATTCCGTTTGCTCTAGATATGCTCATTTTAGTGAACATGTATCCACTGTTTCGGGGACTGCGGATCATGACGTAATTAAGATGTTAATTGCGGATTTGAAACGCCTTGAAATGCGTGCAAATCACTTGGGTTCTGTTGTAAATCAAGTTAGCAAACTTTAGAAATTTACTTTGCTTAATTTGGATTTAAATTGATTGAGATATGGTATTTTTAGTAAGTGAGGGTCACTGCTGAAAATACTTTCCTAATCAAGAACCTAGTGATTGTCATTTAATTATTTAGTGAAATTAAATTGTTTAATTTCCTGGAATAATTATGCATAAATATTTATGAAATATTTAATGATAATTATGTGCTTAAATGACTTTGCCCTAACCAACAAATGATTAGATGTGATCTAGATCAAGATTGGTTACATGATCTACATGATCAACATTCCAACAAACATGTTGCTTGAATAGGACTTGGGATTTGTTTAGCAAATCTCATTATAATGTTAATCAAAAATGTTTTGATTATTACTATATGGTACAATTTCGGTTGAAGAACCGATGATCATCTCAAGTACAAATTAATCAATTGGGCATTATCCTTTCCCGAGGCGGATATGGTGCCTAGTCGGAGAGCATTGGGGTTGCGGGTTGCAACGTATGTGGTCCGTCCCACTCTCGTCGGTACTGGCCATGACAGCGGGTAGGGCCGGGATAATGTCCGAGGGATTAAGATGTATTTTTCTAATTATTAAAATTCGAAATAATACGTATTTGAGATAATACCATTATTCAAGTAACTATTAAAATGTTTGTTGGATATTAATTGGATCATTAATTTAATATGATTAGATTAATTGGAATCCAATTAAGATTGAAGTACTCTAATATGATTAGAGTTAATAATTCTCTTGGAATAATTAATTATGTGAATGTGATTCACGATAATTAATTAAAATTTGAATATGAGGTGGAGGATCACATAAGTGACATCCATGGTCTCCCGTCAAGGCGAAGGGTTCCGTCGCCAGGGATTGTATGTGGGAGACGCCTGTCCGAAGTGACAGCTCCTGTATGCAAGCGCATCTGGATCGGACTCTTTGCTTCTCGAAAGAGTAAGGTCGTATACGTAGTGACCCCAATATCGGATCCTCATATTATTGGGGCGATATTGGATTACGTATAGCGAGTACTATTCCTGTTGACGGTTGGTTCAATTAACGACGGGTCAACATCGCCTTAGGGGTGGTGGGCTCGGGTGTTAAAGACCGAATTGGGAGATGCAAGTTGGACTTGCAAAGCGGAATGTGTTCCCGCTTCTTTTTATCCGAGTTGCAGATTCTCATATTATTGGGATGTAACAAAGATAAGGAAGGAGATCCCAGATCTTGTTGAGATATAATGGTAAGTATATCTCTTACATTGAAAGTGATTAGGGAATGAACTTTCAATGTTGACAAGGCAAGACAACTTTGATATAAAATCCTAAATCAAAGTAAAATATATATATTTATATATTTATGCAATTTTCTTATTTCAGATAATCCTTCATTAAAACCCACTCAATGATATACTCAATAATAACCAGTGAAATATCTTGGATTGGACTCATGATCCAGATATTGTACTTGCAGTTGGACACATAATGTATGTGGTTGCAATGAGCAAGTTTCCTCATAATAATGAGGAATGACAATTAAATAGATAATAAGACTACAACCCTAGGGTTTGCATGTCTCTATAGTCTTGATCTCTCATCGGATGTACTTTGGAAGTGACATGTCGATGATGATCGTAATTGTCAAATAATCCTTATAAAATTAATGAAGATATTCTGGCATACATATGTGCTCTTGACATTTAACATGAATGAGATGGTTCACTGCATCATGCTCTATAAGAGATGATGTATTCAAATTGTTTGAGTACCTACCTGAACCTATGTTTTAAGAGTTTAGATGGATGTAGATGATGAGTGTCATCATTCTACTATCTATACTCTGGTCATTCATGAAGCTTCATAATATTCATATTGTATGAATTTAATGAAGCATGTATAAATGTTGAAATGCTCTTACATAAGAGATCCTTAGTCTTAAGCAATGGTTGCTTATAGATAAAGGGAGCGCAGTGGAAGCATGGGTTGGACCCGAGTAAGAAGTATGGTCAAAGAGTTGACTATACATCTATGACTTCCATATGTCATCTGAAGAGTTGGATGAATGCCAATACTGCAATAAGGTGATGTGTTGATAGTATGACTATCAAGTCTATCTAGAATCCTTAGAGAAGGACTCGGATGGAGCATCGGATTAATCTACATAAATCATTGATAAGATAAAGTCAAATAATTGTATCTCAATCTTCTGATGACATTTGCAATAGGTTGCATATGTTTTAGAAGACTGAAAAAATTTGATCTTAAAGGTTTATAGTTATCCACATGGATATTGATGCAATTGTTGCAACAATCTCTGTTGGATTGATAGACTTGTTAATTTCAGTAGGAGAGTCCTTAGTCTTAGAGAATGTCTCTATGACCTAGATATAAGAATACACTCATTGTTTGTTTCTAAATGTTGGAAATAAACATGAATTCTGAGGTAGAACTATCATAAAAAGTTATGATGGAGATATTTCAGATAGTAATCTAAAATCTAGTGGACTCCACTAAATTAGAAAATTAATGAATGGTTCATTAACATTTCTAAATACTGAAATTAAACCTTAAGATCAATAGGAGGATGAAGATCATTTGACAATGATCTAGCATCAAGCCTTGGACATTTGTCTATTGATTTGATCAATAGACTAGTAAGAGATGAAACTTTAGAATGTCTAAAATTTCAAAACTTACATACTTATGAATATTGTATTCAAAGAAAAAATGTCCAATACACCCTTCTTAGAGAAAGGTGTAAGATGTCAAGGTATTCAGGATCTCATACATATTGATGTATGTAGATCATCTATATCATAGTAAACATTATGGATATGTGATATCTGTTGATGATTATGTATGATATGAGATTTCTTCTCTTCACCTAAGAAACCTTTGAAATGTTCAAAGATTTCATTATTTTTGGTTTAAAACCAAAAGTTTGAAGGAAGATAAAATGAATTTGATCTAATCTAGGTAGCAAGTACCTGTTAGATAAATTCAAAGAATACCTTATAGAGATATGAATATCATTTCTATCTCAATCCTCCTAACACACCTTAACTCAATAGAGTTATAGGCAGATACAAATGGATCATGTGTGACATGATCTTATCAATGATGAATTTTAGCATAATTATCCCTTAGTTTCCAGGTATATATGTGTAGTAGAGACTACAATGTATATCCTTAATAAGGTTCCATGCAAGATGGAATCTAGCACTTGAGAGTGCTGCTTCATTAGGAAAATAAAGGATGGTATTGGATACCTACTTTATGATCTTGAGATTCTTGAAATATCTCATCTCTGAGAATGTGATTCTTGGAGGTTGAGACTCTTGAGAATCAAGATAAAAATGAAGTGTAGGAACTCATTTAATCTTGAAAAGATAATGAGGCTCCTAAAATTGGAAACTAAAAGGATAATTGAAGATGAAACACTAAAACCTCTTCAAATAAGTTTGAGGATGGATTCCATGTGTCAGAGAAATCTGACAATGATCGAACTTCATGTGATGAAGCTTCTGAAGATCATAGCATGGATAGATGGATGTTAGCAATAAAAGTCTAATGTAGACTTCATGTACAAGTGTTGTATATGGACCCTCGAGGATCCACCTATATGGGTAAGACCCGTAAAGGTGTAAATGGATCTTCAAGAGAAAGGGAACCTGATGAGAAGGTAGAGACCTTCAAAGCACGGTTCGTAGCCATGAGCCACACACCGGAAGAGAAGACATTGCTTGCAATGAGACTTGCTCTTCGGTGACCATGCTTAAAATCATCAAAATGTTGCTAACCTTAGCTACACAACTTGACTATTGCATCTTCAAGATGTAAGTCAATATTGCATTCCTCTACGAATACCTCTTTGAGGATATTCACATGAAGTAGCCCCAGGGCTTCATGGTTGAGGAAAGCAAGGTGTGCAAACTAAGGAATCCATCTATGGACTCAAATAAGATTCTTGAAGTTGGACCATAAGATTTGATGGAATTATAATTGTTATGATTTCAGATAGAATCTTGATGAGCCATGTGAAGCTTAGTGGGAGTGCCTTTGTGTTCATCTTGCTGAATGTAGATGATATCCTAATCATTTAGAATGATGTAAGGATGATAATAAGTGTTTTATAGACTGGCTATTCCATATCTTGAAATATGATTTCAAAGATACCTCTTAGATCTTAGTTCTGAAGTTGTTCAGAAGCCAAGAGAAGAGGATAATTGGACTGTCACATTTGTAGTATACCTTGGACATATTCTATTCATAGAAATTCCAAGAAAGGCTTCTAACCCTTAAGATATGGTACTGACCTATCTTAAGGGATAGCACCTCAAAGAGTTGAGGAAGTAAATGCTACAACTACTTGCACTTGTGCATTAGTTACGAGAAGCTGAGTGTATGCTAGAGTGTACAAATACCAGATGTCTGTCATGCAGTGGGAGTAGTAAATTGTTACTAATCCTACTGTAGAGATAAAACACTTGATTGCAGTAATAACAAAATCTTCATAGATGAGGAGATTTTTGAGATAGTAATCTCAAAGTCTTATCTTCAAAAGTTTAAGACCATGTAGATAGTGATCTATAAAGGTCTAAACTTTAGATACCTTAGGAGATAGAGATCTCCGGGAATGAAGGTATTCTAATAAGGATTATGGGGATACTGGTTACGATGTCAGGGACAATGTAACCAACTAGATTGAGTATCGGTTGCATGAGATGCAACATTCGCATTAGATGCGAGCACTGTTACTGGGGATATGCAAGTGCCGTAAAAGGACTTGGCATAGTCTCGCGAGAACAGAGTGACTGATCAGCTTACCTAGCTATTTTCTAAATAGCCTATGATTGTCACATGAGTGCGGGTTTAAATGATTAGCCCATTAATGGATCTTTGGGCTAGTGGGAGATTGTTGGAAATGCGAGCCCACGGCGAGCCATTATGCAATAAATGTTATTGCTATTCACTCCTTAATCTGAAATGAAGAATACATAATTTGCATAATAGGTCCCTTAGTACAATTAGGGTTATGTACCGTGGCCATCTTGATGATCATACAGTTGTTGATTCAACTATTGAATCATAGAGGCTGGTGCTTGAATGAATATCTAAAGAGTTAGATTGAGGACTCATCAAGCACCGTCAGATGATTGTTAAGAGATGATCTCCAGCCTGAGTAGGAGATGGCAATCCTTATCTCTGAAGGCTGATATCTGACCGACCTCTTGATGCAGGTCCTCTGCATGGGAATAGAGATTCGGAGGTGTCAGATTAGTTAGGTCAAAGAGTTGACTTAACGAGATCGAGATAACCAAAGTCCTATATCGTATGCTGTCAGGATATAGGCACGCATCCTCTGACCGGAGACAGATGTGTTGCTATATGTCTAAGTATGTACATTTGGCAGACCAATAGGTTGATGACCTAATCAAGGTCTACACACCGGCGCGCTGGTGTGCATATAAGGGCATATGAGTAATACGATCTCTCAAAGGGATCATACAGGTTCAGTTACTGAACCGGAAGACATGAGCTCACTCATGAGATATTGGGAAGAATCAAATTCTGTGCGCACGGTCGTCTCGCTTTGGAAGCTTGACTGAATTTGTAGGTTTGATATATACTTTTGGAAAGTATATGATCAAGACCTAGGTATGATATATGCTTTTGGAAAGTATATGATCGATACCTACTCCCAATGATCGAATGAGAAACTTACTGATAAAACCATGAAGTAGACAGTATAAAGTTGATCGAATACTTCGGGTTTAGTCTGAGTCTTCCAGTATGCAGGATGTACAGGTATTGGGAATACCTGAGGGTGATGTGATCATAAACGATTGTATAACCATGACGCTTCCATTCCTAGGGAGTGATGAAACGGGTCTGGATTTTAGTGACTCCTCTCAGTAGAGAAGTGATCTGATCTTGGTCCAAGTATTGGACATTGATCTGAATGTGATTCAGATACAATGAGAAGATTAGATTTACGGTCTTGATTTAATCAAGCATCTATGGGAGGCCCGCGATCTGGATTTGAGATACGATCTCAATATCCATGTCACTATACGTGGAACAATACAATCGCCCTGTCCTTATCTCCAAGTATCTGCGGAGAAAGCGCATTATCCTTGAAGGAGTTCATGGATAATTCTATTGTTGATATATGTATCCGAGCATTGAGAAAATGGATAATTGAATGTGATTTAATTATCATGAGTAATATGAATTTGATTCATATTATAAAGAGAGTTATCTTAGATAATTAAATGAGATTTAATTATCAAAGATGTAAATAATGTGAATGTGATTCATATTATTTGGACACAAGAGAATAGAGATCCAAGATGATTAAATATGATTTAATTATCATGGATATGAATAATGTGGATAGCAATATCCATATTAGTCATATATATTATAAATGTGATTTATAATATATAAGAGAGAGCTATTTGTAATTTACATTTGTTTAAATGTTAATGTGAATTGGATTCACATTGGACATCAAATTGAAAATGTAATTTACATTTTGTTTTGGGTTGTGAATGTGATTCACAAATTTTCAATGGCATGATTGCAATGTTCACAAAATAAATTGGATTTATTTTTTGTGAAATAATTTGCAACAAAAGTTGTTGCAAATAATGGAGATTACATAAAAGGTGAAATAGCCACCTTCCTAATGGAGGAGGGTGGACGACCACCACTCCCATTAGGAAAGGGAGGCCGTCCCCCCTCTCCACATGGAAGGAGGCTTTCTCTCCTTTCATTATCTCCATGTATTGATGATTTAATTTTGTAATTAAATTGTGTTGATTTATCAACATATATTTAATTTAAATTAAATTAATTGTTGTTGTGTTTTTAGCAACAAATCATGACCATTGAAAGAAACACAAATTAATGTGGACCATTGGATTTGTGTTGACACATGGATTGAGATCCATGGATCCCAAAACCCTATATAAGGAGAGGCACCCCATTGCTCTTCTTTACACACATAAGTTGAGGCAACAAATCTCTCTCTCTCTCATTCTCTCTACACGTCCTCTCTCCATCTCTCTCATGTGGCCGTCCACCATGGATGCCCTAGAGAGGTTCTCCATCGTCGCGGCATCGTCGTTATGCTGCCCGATGGTTTGCTCGTGGATCTCCGTCTCCTTCGGTGCGCCCCGCTCATGAAGAAGACATCGGATCTCGTGTGTCGAGATCAGGAGATCCGCCGCTTGGATCATCAACATGGATTGCGAGAAGCACGCGGTTCATCCCCGCGCTCGCAAGCGTCTCCTCCGTCGGATCGGACTTGAGACAGGAGGTCTCTTTGTTTAGAGACTCGATCGCAACCACGCTTCAAGAGGTAAACCTAATACTTGTTTGTGGTTTAGACGAAACGATCCGAGAAGTGTTCTTGGATCATGTGGTTTCGTCGCAAGAAAATTTTTTAATTTCCGCTGCATAGAACAACTAGTGCGACTAGTCGTTCTTCGTCGTATTCGATGCGACGATCACGCTTCCGTGATGCGCTTGAGGATCTAACCACATCCTTCAAGAATGAATGAAATGAAAGGTATTTTTATTGGTATTTTGGCCCTTATCTCCCCCTACTTTATTCCTTGTCGACCTATTCATCAAGATGCCTAGGTCTCGAGGTTTCGGGTCATAAAATATTTACAATATTTTATTCTTTTTCTTCTCTTTTCTTTATTCTATATTTTTGGCTTTAAAAACCGCATTTTATACAATATTTACACAATGATACATGAATGCTAAAATGCATGAATTAGCTCTATTTACACGCATTTACTAGGGTTTTCAAGGTCAAAATGATGGAATAAAGATGATGAAACGTAGATTCATCAATAGCTCAGAGGAGAGAATCATCGTCACCTGCAATCTAGAAGATTAAGAAAATCCAAAAAGAAGAATAAAGCGACATCGAGAACGATCGCGGGCACCAGATCTTTGGGAGAGGAGAAGACAACCTTGGATGCATCACCAACAGTTTTTCCAGCTTTAGTTTTAGTTCTATTTCATGCATGTCAGTCGAGTCCTCTTCTAAGTTCGAGTCCCAGTCAGAGTCATGTGCAACAGAACTTTTCTAATAAAAACTCAGATGCTAATATTTATGTTTCACATCATGAGTCTCTCCCTCCTTTCCCTCAGGATTTATCTAAGGGAAAGAAGAAAAATTCTCAAAAAATGACCTTAACATTTTAGAGATGGAAAAGGATGTGCACTAAGAATGTTAAAGATAAAATTCCTTTCCTGCAATTAGTGGATATGGTTCATGCATTCAAAAAGTACCTAAAGGCAAGATGCACATCCGTTAGGACTAGCAGGAAAAAGAACGCTCGAACGGTGAAGCATGTGTTGTCCATAGCCACTACCTGTGCGATTCATAATAAGATTCCTAGGAAGAAGAGAGATCTTGGAGCACATTTTGTCACCAGTCAGATTGCTAGCACATCATTTGCTCGTACTCTACTCGATAATGGATCCTCGATCAATTTACTACCTTATTCCCTCATAGATCGTTTCAATTTAGGACCTATGAAGAGATCGAGAGCACTCTTACAATTCGCAGACCAATCTATTAAGAGGCCGAATGAAATGTTGAAGGATGTTATCCTTGACATTGAAGGGAAGCAATATAAGGTGGACTTCACGGTCCTGGACATGGAATGTCCCCGAAGATGGCAAGATTCCCATATCATACTTGAACACCCTTTCCTGAGAACGGTCGGAGCTATCTTCGACTATACTCTGGGGAAGATACACTTTCATGCACACAATGAAAGTGTAGAATTAGAGATGCAGCAAACGAAATGGCAAAGACCTGATTCGGAGAGAAGTGCAGAGTATCTCTCGTCAGAAGCCGAATGCTACAGAGTCGACTCAGTAAATCATTGGCAGCAGTAGACAGCTTGGCTTGATAGGTCCCTCTCACCAGGAGAGGACAATGTAGATGAGGTTGCTAGACAGTTCCTATAGAATCAATCATTATCCATAGGAGAAGTGTCTAATGCATCCCCCTACGCTCTCGATGACTAAGAAGCCGACTTAGGCTTGTCAGACATGTTCCCTTCAGGACAATCAAAGGACGAGGATGATGAGTCGGACGTGGCCTTTGCTGATTGCTTGGACACTTTTGACGATCCGACTCTAGAGCTAACTCAGTTTATGGTTAGTACTTCAGAGACGAATCCAGCCATTATCAACATAAAGCCATAGTTGATTGAGCCAGATGTTCTTGATGATCACACTTTACCCAAGCTCAAACCATTACCCACAACACTCAAATATGCCTTCCTCGCGGGCCCACCTTCGAAGTTTTCGGTCATTATCAGTTCCATCTTGACTAGGGAACAAGAATCTTGTTTTCCAGAGATCATGGAAAAAAATGCAAGGCCATAGGCTGGGCGTATCCGATCTTTGCAGGATTAACCCCGCTTTATACTCACACTATGTTTATCTTGAAGAAGGTGCTAAACCCTCTCGAGAGTTCTAGGGTAGGTTGAATCCAAACTTACGAGATGTGGTCAAGAAGGAGAATGAAAAATGGTATGATGTAGGGTTTATATATCCCATCTTGGATTCCAAGTTGGTAACACCACTTCACATAGTCCCTAAGAAGGCGAGACTTCAGACAATTACCAACTCGGATGGAGAAAAGACCATGACACGAGTACCCACGTCGAGGCGTGTCTGTGTGGATTACAGATGCTTGAATGTCACGATGAAGAAGGACCATTTCCCCTTGCCCTTTATAGACCAGATCCTGGAAAGACTTGCGGGGAAAGAATTCTTCTGCTTTTTAGATGGGTACTCAGATTATAATCAAGTAGCTATCACTCCAGAGGACTAGGAAAAGACCACCTTTACATGTCCATTTGGTACATATGCATTCAGATGCATGCCTTTGGGCTATGCAACGCACCTGGGACTTTCCACCTATGCATGATTGCAATATTTGCTGAGATGGTTGGCGATTTATTGGGGGTCTTCATGGATGACTTCTCGGTCCATGGTGACTCGTTTGATACTTGTCTATCTCATTTGGATCGAGTACTCAAAAAGTGTAATGAGGTGAATCTGGTGCTTTCTTGGGAAAAGAGCCATTATATGGTTCGAGAGGGCATTGTGTTGGGGCATGTCATCTCCCAAAGGGGAATGGAGGTTGACCCTACCAAGGTGGACGTGATCCAGAAACTTCAACTATCAACCAACATTAAACAAGTATGGTCATTCCTTGGGCATATCGGTTTTTACCGTATATTTATAAAGGACTTTTCAAAGATTGCTCGGCCGCTCACAGAGCTCTTAGGAAAAGACACAGAGTTCGTGGTAGATCATAAGTGTCTCGAGGCCTTTTAGCTCTTAAGGAGAAAAATAATGGATTCTCCTATCCTACAAGCCTCATATTGGTCTCTTCCTTTTGAGATCATGACAAATGCTTCGGACTTTGCCGTTGGGGCCATGTTAGGACAAAGGAGAGAAGGGATTCCTTATGTTGTCCACTACACAAGCAAAGTACTCGACCAGGATCGACGGAATTATACCGTTACAGAGAAGAAAATGATTGTTGTAGTGTTTGCCTTAGATAAATTTAGGTCTCATCTTCTAGGGTCTAAGGTCACAGTGTTCACTGATCACACAACCATTAAGTACCTCATGGAAAAGAAGGATGCGAAGGCGCGTCTTCTTAGGTGGATCCTATTACTCCAAGAGTTTGATTTGCAGATCAAGGATAAGCCAGGAGCAAATAAAGTAGTGGCCGATCACCTCTTCCTTATAGAGTCACCTAGTTCCTTTAAGAATGACCCCATCAAGGACTCCTTCCCTGACGAGTCGATATGTTCTGTCGACTCTCTCCCATGGTATTTCAACACAGTGAATTTCTTAGTATCCAGGATAGTTCCTCATGCTTGGCCCAAGAGCAGCATTGACCAACTTAAGTCAGAATCTAGGAAATACCATTGGGACGATCCGTTCCTTTTTTTCGAAGGAGCGGATTTTATCTGGTGGAGGTATATTCCTCAGGAGGAATACATGAGTGTCCTCACCTACTGTCATTCCTTGGAGGCAGGAGGACATCACTTCGAAAAGAAGACCGCCTGGAAAGTGTTAAATCTCACTTGTACTGGATGACCCAGTTCAGAGATGCATATACATTTGTTAGGTCATGCCTAGTATGTCAGAGAATGGGAGGGACTGTCGGTCCCAAAGATGAAATGCCTATGCAACTAGTCATTATGGTTGATGTTATTTATGCATGGGGCATAGATTTCATGGGCCCATTCCTTAACATCAATGGCTATGAGCACATTCTCTTAGAGGTTGATTATCTCTCTATGTGGGTGGAAGCTATCCATCCCCACCCGAGCCGTAGATAGAAAAACTTTCTATAAGTTCGTGAAAGATCATATCATTTCACGGTTCAGAGTTCCCAAAGTCATTATCTTTGATGGGTGTAGCCACTTTGTTAACATGGAAATGAAAAAGTTAACAAAGTACTACGACATAGAACACCGTATTGTTAGCCCATACCACCCACAATCAAATGGCATGGCTGAGGTGTCGAATAGGGAAGTGAAGGGAATTTTATAGAAGCTTCGTCTGCCTTGATAGGAAGAACTGGTCCCAACTCTTGGACCAAGTTCTATGGGCATACCAGACAGCTTACAAGACCCCGCTTGGAACCTCCCCATTCAGGATGGTTTTATGGGAAGCCGTGTCATCTTCCCGCTGAGCTAATACACAAATCTGAATGGGCATTAAAGAAATTGAATTGGAACACTCATGACGGATAGTAGAACAGAAAGATGGATCTAAACAAGCTTCTAGAAATAAGAAACAAGGCATATAATAACAGTGTGATTTACAAGGACAGAATTATACGTTGGCATCATCAGCACATCAGAAGAAAGAATTTTGTACTTGGACAGAAAGTGTGGTTATTCAATGCCAGGTTGAAGATTTTTCAGGGCAAGTTGAAATCCAAATGGATGGGACCCTTCATTGTCAGAGAAGTGAATGCGAACGATGGTGTATGGATTTCAAAGCTTACAGATGGAGCACAACCGTTCAATGTGAATGGCAATTGCTAAAATACTTCGTAGGATCGGATGAGCAGTTATCCCAAGTTGAAGAGATCTCATTCATGCGCATCCCAAAATCCCATGATCCTATCTTAAGAAACGCATGAATTTGCATCAATTTCATATATGTACCTCAACCATCCTTTCCCCCAACCCCATCGATTCCCTTGTATATTTTCTTCCTAGACTTCGGACAAGTCCTAAGTATAGGGGTAACCGATGCCATATGTATTTATTCATCATTCTACTCCTTATTCAATATGTACATCCTCCACATCTCATCGGTTCTCATACTCACTCTGGTCCTATACTTAGGCTGAGCAAAGCCTAAGTATAGGGGGGATCGATGCCCGCCCTGTATATATCCATCCATTTCTCCTCTTGACCTCAACCGCTTTATTTCTTCTTCTTCTTCTTCTATACTTAGGCTATTCATAACCTAAGTATAGAAGGGTCGTCAACTTCTATACTCCTTTTTATTATTTTTCTCTTTACGCTTAGCACGAGTTATGTCTTCTTGTTGCTTCTTGTGCCATGAGGATATAGCACACACTAAGTATGGGGGCTTGTATATTATATATATATACACTTTACCCATAGCTTGTACTTTCATGTATTTTGTATATATTATTACGAGATGGGTAAAAGTAAAAAAACACACAAAAAATTAGAAAAACAAAAAAATGAAGAAAATAAGAAAATGAAAAATCTCACTTGCATATCATCCTTGCATAAAAGTAAAAAAAATTCTTCTCTTGCATATCACTTTTGCATTCAGAAAAAAAAATCATTCTGCACCTCATATGCATTTGCATTTCATTTTGTATATCTAGTACATGCAAAGTGAAAAGTTGTTGGAATCTGAATCGAGTTATGAGTAGAAGTGAGAGTGGTATTGACTTGGCCTTAATCCACCTAATTTCCATATGAACTTCAACGAGAAAGAGGATTTTAGAAGCTTTAGGTCTTTTGACTTAATTCTTTGAGTTCCGCATGACAATGTGCAGCCTTTGACTTCTAGTGTCTAACCTGGTCTTCTGATTCTGGGTATAGCTTTTTAGTAGGGAATAAATTTGTTCTCTCGCACTATGCACTTATCTCAACTCAGATGGGGTGTTGGAAGATTGTGTGGGTCTCTTGTTTGGTAGCGTGGACATCTAAAGACCAGAGTATGGGTTGAAATAAAGCTTCGAAAAAGGGATGGACGACTGATCACAATTTTTTCTAAGACCCCAAACATGTACGGAGAAAAGATTCCATATCCTTAGGGGCATAAAAGATCCATGCAGAGTTACCAAAAACCCATACCAAAAAGAAGCCAAATTACCAAATAAATATCTGACAAAAAAGGTCCAAGCTTCAAGAAAACCTGCAGATCTTAGTGGAGACTTGACTAAACTGGCCAGCTTCACAAGGAGAGTGACTGCACTGGTCACACTCCAGTTCTTTTCTCCTTCTTCTAATTTATCCCCCTTTTGATTGTAAACATAGCACAACAGACCTTAGAAGGAAATACCGGACTCCTCGAGGACGAGTTACTGGGAGGGTGATTTGCATAGTAGTCTGACATTTTTGATGGGTAGAGCTAAAACCTTTCACACACATGAGATAGTTGTTCAATGTTCATGTGATATGCTTTGGGAGAAAGATTGATCTAAGATGACTTTTGAGCTGAATCGGTTACAATGATACGTAGAACTTGAGGGCTATTGATATTTAAAATCCTAAGTCTCATATAAGTTCTACCGCATTATTAATCCAAAGGTCGAGTATAGCTCTATTTGACCTTTTGTTCATGACTTTGGTATGGAACCCAAAATCATTTCACTTTTGCATTTCATTTTAATTGCTCGGGGACGAGCAAGGATTAAGCATAGGGGGTTGATGAATCTACGATTCGCCATACTAAAAGACGAAAATAGAGCTTTGTTCCTGAGAAAGTAGCTACATTACATCATTTATTCTGCATTTTTATCATTCGTGCATTCGAAATTAATATTTTCATTTTGGCACTCATAATTGCATTCATAATCATCTTCACATTTGCATCCAACTTCATGCATTTTTATCTAATTCATGATAATTCCAATTGACCTCAAACTACCTCTATTGTGTACATATTACTAACAAGATTAAAGGAAAAATACAAAAAAAATCACTAACTCAAATAATTGCCCCGTGAGAGAAAACTCCAACTTCAGATTAGGCAGACCAAAATGCTCATATCTTCCTCGTACAGTATTTGATTTAGGTCTACTCAATTTTAAAGTAATACGTATTCAAAGATCTTCAAAACAATACCAATTTCATAAAAATCGGAGCTCGTATGTGAAAGTTGGGTTCTCGGCTTCTTTTGTGCATTTTGTGTTTTACCCGTTTTGACCTATATGTACATAATTAACTCTTTTTATCTTATTTGTTTTTCTTCTATATTCTTTAATGACAGTTTTAATAAAATCCACAAAAATACAAATTTGAAATAAAACTGAAATCAAAGAAACCGACAGAGTCCGAGTGTCCTTTGCGATTCTGTACAAATATCCTCCTTTTTCTTCTTTATTTTATTTCCATTTTTTCTTATTTTCTAAAAATCTAAAAAAATAGATTATTTTGCAAATATTTATCTTTGATTTTATCGTTATTTTTCTTGAGTTTTTTTAAAATCATAAAAAACTACAAAATCCAAAAATCAAGGTATTTTATGTACATAGAGTACCCCAAAAATATCATTTTACACAGATGACCTCCTTTGCTCTTGGTCCCTTCATGAAAGTTGTAGATCTCATCGAGATGAGTAATTTTTGTGTTGAGCACTTTTCGATCCGAGGTCGTTGCTATTTCTTCTAATTTTTATTTATTTTTGTTTTTCGAATTTTCTAGAGCTGACACGTGACAGCTCCTGGAGCCGCCACATATTACATATTCGTGAAGCCCTTTTTATTTCATTTTTACAAAAAATTAATTAATTAAACATAAAAACTTATGAATCACTTCTCTCCTCACGTGCCACACACGTGAGGCCATCTCCCCTTCTCCAACCTTCGCTTGTTGTGTCTTCTCCGCCAACCCCCAACCTCCAGCCCCTTATCCAATCGTCGGCCTAATAGCTACCCTCACACAAGACCTGCAACCACCGCGCAATGGCCGCCTCCCCCTTATCCTCTCGTCGGTTTCCTCATTCCTATAAAACCCATCGAGCCACCTGACTCCAGGGCATTCGCCATCTTAAGAGAGAGAGAGAGAGAGAGAGTCTCTAGCTTCGTTTGTGACCCGGTGACAACAGTGGCGCAACCTCAATGGAGACAACGAGGGAATCCAACTCCTTAGGCAAGATCCGATCTGCAGTGCTTCGTTGCAGAGGTCTGACTCATCCCACGATTTGAGGCCACGACCAGAGCTGCATATTGCAGCTCCAACCTCAGCGAGACTTCAGATATCTTCTTCTCCCTTTTTCCTACCTCCGTCCTCACCCCATTTCAGGCGAACTATCTACCTTCTCCCCTTCATCTTCTTTCCTATGTTTCAACCTTAATCCTATGTTCTTCTAATCGCGCCCCTCACACCAACACCCCCCAAATTCACTTCCCCTATTTTCATCAAGTTCCTCTGTTCTCCCTATCGCCCTTCACCAACTTCGCCAACAACTCGCCTTCATCATCATTTCGATCCCCCACACACTCTCTTCACCACAATCGACCAGCTTCATCCAACCTCAGCGAGACTTCAGCTATCCAGCCACACCCGCCGGCAGCTTCCACGACCAACTGTAGGCCCGCGCACTTTCCAGCTTCTCTCCATTGGAGCCCCATCACTGACCACCACTACTATGCGCATAGCAACAGACCACCGACATCAGCAGCCCCGTACCTCCATATCGTACAGCCACGCCTCAGCGCCCTCACAAAAGACCTGCTGGCGCAACCTCCCATTGCCGTCCTGTGCACCCACCTATGGTACCGCTCACATGCAGGAGCCTCTGCCACCAGATCCCCATCAACTTCCAGTTTCCACGCCTCGACCAAGCACCGCCACCAACCGCCTCGCGCAAGTATGCGCGCGCATGCCAACCCCCCTCCCTTTTGGCGTGAAGAACAAAGCTACGAGGAAGACCTCCCAAGGCTTACATGCAGTGCACGTGAGAGGGAGAAATTTGCAAAGACACCCCCTGAAGATCCATCAGTTACGTTAGAGACTAATCATCCTCAGCCCACGTGATCTTCACATATGGTCAAGGATTTTTGCACATTGGCCCTTCCCAATCCCGGAAACTGCAGTTATGCCCCTTCTAGCTGATGTCACATGCATGGTACATACCATTGGGAATCTTGCAGTGACTCCCTCTTGAGTTTAGGTAATTTCACTTTGGTCCATGTTCTGCATTATCTTCACTGCTAAATTATTTTATTTTGCAAACAAATCCCTTTATTTATCTATAATTTTGAACCTCATTTTGACATCATTTTATTTATTTAAAAATTATGTGATGTTCTACAATTAATTCTCTATAATGTGACATGTGCTGATATTTTTATGCTTTGTGGTGAATTAATTAATATTATCTTGTGGAAAATTACATATTTTACTCAATCACCGGTTGAAAATTCATATTTGATCAGCCACAACTCCAAAAACTGAAAAAAATTCACGATCATAGAATTAATCGTTCGTAACATTATACCCAAAAAGATTTGCATTTGCGTGCATAGTTTTCTCTAGAAAAATCATTGTGCGTATTTCATTAATTAATTTTAATAGGTATTAAATCAAACATTTTTAGGGTTTAGGATTTTTTTGAGATAGATCACTTACATATCTTAGATAATTTTATTTCTTGAAAATAAATAGATTTAATATTTATTATAATTAATTAGTGAAAATCTCATTGTTTGCATTCATTTAATCATAGAATATTTATATTGCATCCAAAAATTCCAAAAAATGTAGTAGTCTAATTTCTTCATATTTCACATTCTGGCCAAGTTTAAGGACTTTTGGACTTCATTCGATTGACATTTGCGATTACACCCTTAAACATTGCCAAAATTACATTGGTGTCATTTATCGCATCAAAAAATACCAAAAAATCCTCTTCAAAATCCTAAATTCGAGATCAACTTAAAACCAACCTAACGAGACAGTTGCCTCCCTGAGTTCGACCTTGACTTACCTAAGTAAAAAAAATTGACCACTAGCTTTAATTGACATTAATTAAATTTATGTTTTTTATTAATCGTGAAATGGCCCGCCTATAACGAATATCTTTTAAGCATTAATTCCATCAATTAAGAGCGTATTTTTTGCAGTTTATTAGCCGTCTCGTCCCTATTAGGAAGGAGGCTCTCCTCCTTCCTGATTCTTCCATATGAGATCGATTTTAATTGAATTAAATTTATTGAAAATTTTATTCATCTTATTTTTCTTTTTTAAATTAGTTATAATGTTGCAAATTATTGCATAAAACTTAATCATTGATTTTATTAGGATTGCATCTTAGCTATCTAATTTTGTATCGAAAAAAGTCTAACCATATCTCTTTCTTTAGACAATTAAGTTGAAGCAATAAAATCAATCTCTCTCTCTCTATCTTCCCTTGCGGTCGTCCACTACCCTAGGGTTGGGAGAACGGGATTGTTGTTATGTTGTTGTTGTGCTGTCAGATTGATCGCTTCTGGAACTCCGTCTATTTCAGCACCTTGTGATCGTAAGGAGACGACAGATTTCACGAGATGAAATCAGGATGTTTCTTGTTCGGATCACCACTTCGTATTGTAGCGCAAACTTCATCCACACACCCACAAGTATTCTCTACGTCGGATCATACTTGAGACATGGTATCTCTTCACTTAGAGACTCGTGTATCACAATCACACTTCAAGAAGCAATTCTATTACTCATGTGATCTTGATGAAATGACATGGGAATGGTTCCCATGTGATGTGGTTTCATCGATTTTTTTTAAATTATGCTGCCCTTTTATGACTAGTATGACTAGTCGATCTAGATCGTATACGATGATATCTCCACACTTCTGTACTGCACGGGGCTTAATCCCTCACCTTCAGTGATCAACATCTTCAAGTACCTAAGAAGAACTATACATTTTATCTTAGTTTATGGAGATAGTGATCTCCAATTCCTAGGATACATAGATTTGGATTTTCAATCTGATGTGGTGGTAGGAAATCAACCTTAGGGATCATCTTCCAGATGAACATTGATGTTGTGAGTAAGAGAAGCAAGAAGGAAGACACAACAACCGATTCAAAATTGGAAGCGGAGTACATCGTCAAATCGATTGTTTCTAAAGAGGCTTTGTGGTTGTGCAAGTTCACCCTGAAACTTGACGTATTTTCCTCACGAGATTCTTCTATATTGTTACTCTATTATTACGAGGCCCATAATGCAAATAAAAGAACCAATGAGTATCAAAAGAGCAAGCAAATGGATAAGAAATATTAATAATATAGAAGATAAAAATGTGGTGATATTATTATCATCAAAGTCGTCTCTATTGATAATGTTTCTAATATGGTTACTAAGCCTTTAACTCGAAAGGCATTTGACCATCATGTGAATATTTTGGATATAAGAGTAGTCCATGAATGGCTTTGTAGGCAAGTGGGGAGACTATTAGACATGTATGCTCATGTCAAGCCATCATGCAATAAAATTTATTGAAAGTTATATCAATCCAAAATTGAAATAAAACCTTATTAAGTTTGCATTATCGACAAGGTCCCTTAGTACGAATAGGATTATGTGCCATGACAACTACCGGTATAAATAATTAGATCAAAGAGGGAGATGCGGAGTTGTAGATTTAAAGAGTTAGATCGAGGACAAATTTTGCAGTGCAAAATGAATTCAAAGAGGATATTTGATATGAGAAGAGATGGTTCTAAATATTGATATCCAATGACACTCTTGATACCGGTTCTTTGCACAAGTATAAGGATTTGAATGTGTCAAATGAGTCAAGTTAAAGACTTGATTTTACGAAATCTAGATAATAAGACTCGTATTATATATTGTCACTAAATGAGCACACATACTTTGATCTAAGATAGATATACATCTATATGTCTAAGTATGTACATTTGATGGATCATTAGGTTGATGACCTAACAAGGTCTATATACCGATGAGTGACGTGTGGTTCCTCCCAACACGGATTCTTAAAATGAGGTACATGTTCATTGATCGATGAATTGTATACAAAGTTGTCATTCTTTCTAAACTCTTATAGGATACAAATAAATAAAATCGACACAACTGATGTTTCTCTTAATTAAGGGCGGAACTTACGCTAGCTCATTATTTGAGTATCTCTGCCAGTATCCGTCAACGATCGTTGATCTTCAAATATATTTATGTATAAGATGTTGATCTTCAAATATATTTATGTATAAGATGCTGAATAGTGCTTGGGGGTTGTGGCATGGTTATATGTCAAGATTGTACTGAATTCAATGTTGACTCACATAAATCCTTTTCCTAGGCAAACAACAATATTTGATCAAAATTTCAATGCGAATGGGTTTTGCACGTAATTTCTTGTTAACTCTCTTAGGGGGTGTTTGGATAGTGGGTTTAGGTTGGTTAAACTGGTTGCAGGTAACCCATTTTTGGGTTTTGGTGTTTGGATAGAGGGTTAAACTGGGGGTGGGTTAGAAGTGAGTTTATTATGATATGATTGTATTGGAGTTTGAAAAAGTGAGTAGTTATTGTGATGTGATTTTATTGAAGTTTGAAAAAGTGAGTAGAAGGGGAGTAGTTTATATTTTTTATATGAGATGATGGTATAATATATTATTTTTTGATAGGATTGATGATGTAAATTTTATTTATTTAATTTTTTAAAAAAGGAATAAAGTGGGGCCCACGTGGAGGGAGAAAATATGGGTTTGGATAGTTAACCCACCCCGGGGGTGGGTTAACCTTGTTGCCGAACGGGGCCTTAGGCACTTGCGGACCAGAATTTGACGATGATTATGTTCGATTGAAATTGGAATCAGGACGGAGTAGACATATTGTTTTTTAATGATTAACGATTGACGGCCACATAATTATTCTTAAAAATCATTCATATATTACTCATTTAAAATCACGTACAATGTTAATTGCTTCTACATATTGCGTACGAGATGCAACCTATTGTTAAGGGACGATCGCCACACCTTGAATAAAAAATGATTTAGTCATTGCATTGAACCACTAAAAAATAAACATGCGCAGAAATGAGCTTATGAAGGAAAAAATTCAATATTTGTAAAATTGATAGGCCTGGCCCAACCCAAGTTTATTATTATCGGATCCGCCTGGGCCAGACCAGCTGAAAAAAATGGACTCCGACCCGAGTCAAAGCCTACTCTATTAAATGAGACTCAGGGTAGGCTGTTTAAGGGCCACGCTCAATCGCTCATCCGACCCTACATGATCCAATCAGAAATCAAATCAAGACTCCTGCCAAATTAGACCTTGAATTTCCTGATTTGCCCATGAAGAAAGGTGGCGGCCCTCCCCATCGAAACCACAAACGCAAGCTTTTGCTGTTCTCCCCCAGTGGATAAATCCTCCCGTCTTCGAACTGCAATCCCACGTGACAGCACACATACATTACCGTCATTATTTAAATAGTCATCCTTCCTTCTCCTTTCCCTTCGTCCAAACACACAACGCACTAAATCGACACGGTCACCGAGATACAAAGACATCCTCGCCAGAGGCCTCGGAAGTAGAAGCAGGAGAAAGCCATGAACGGCGAGCCCAAGGACACACGGCACCTCCCGAGATCTCCACGTGCACCCCATCACAGAAGCCGACCACAAAGCTGCAACCCCAGCCTCTCCCGAGATCTCCACGTGCACCTCCAACGCTAGCAAGAAGCCCCCGCGCGGAGACTCCCTCCACCTACGACGCCGCATGCTGTCCAAACCCAACTTCAGAAGCTTCGATCACGCTTCCGTGGGGGAGGAGGATGAGGAGGAGGTGTACCGGAGGGAGCAGCTCAGTCAGAAGGGTAGCAGCGGTGGTGGGAGGAAAGGATCGTTGAGGTCCTTCCGGTTGCTGGTGGAGTGGCTGATACTTGTGGCCACGAGCGTGTTGATGGTGGTGAGCCTGACGGTGGGGAGGATGAAGGGGTCGGGGCTGTGGGGGCTGGAGATATGGAAATGGTGCGTGATGGTGGTGGTGGTGTTCTCCGAGAGGCTCCTTGCGCATTGGGTGGTGGTGATGGTCGTCTTCTTGGTCGAGAGGAACTTCCTCTTCAAGAAGAAGGTGCTTTACTTTGTCTACGGGTTGAAGAACAGCTTTCAGGTGCTCTCTCCATCTCTGCTTGCAAGTTGTTGTTCCTTTGTCTCTCTCTAATGAGAGTAGATTTTTGCTACATCTATACTATTACTATTACCCGGTTTCTTCCCCCCATCTGCCACGTGTCGACTTTGCCCTCTTCCGTTGACGCGGGTCGATTCCTATCCCGCGTTAAGTGTGGCACTCCCTCGCTGCATGGTGCCAGATGGCGAAAGGACTTTCCAACTCTCGAAGTTTCGTCTCCACCTGGCGAAAGGACGGTTCCTTTCTCGCGGTTGGGGTGCTCCTGCATTTCTTCCTTCGCTGCCCCTTCCTTCGTCTACGTTTTGTCCTCAGCATTTCTTCCCTTGTCCGCCTTCTCTCCTCAGCGTTTCCTCTCCTTCTTCTTTTTCCTCCAGGTGTTGTTGATGCTTTCTGCCAATGCTCTTTGTCTTCTTCCTGTGGAAAAGGTGCACTTCCTTCTCCCTAACGATTTCTGCTGCTTATTACGCTATACATGTTTTCGTTGTCTGCTTATTTTGACGATCTTTGATGTTAACTTCATCCGCCTCTTTGTTCCTCTGTATAACCCTAAATATTTTGGGTTGTCCTTGGTGATTTGGGTTTTGCTTGGATGATGTCAAAAGGCAAATGATCTTCGATGGTAATGGGTTATTTCTTTCCCTTATTATTTTATACATGTTTTTGTTTTCTGATTTCCTTAACGATTCTCCATTTCAACTGTCTAAGTATAACTTTAACTATTTTAATTAGTTCCCGTTAGTCCTCCGGTTCTCTTAATATGAACTCGAAAGGTAATGTCTGTTAAAGGTTTTTTTTATACTCTGTTATGCATGTTCTCCTTTTAGAATCATTTGATATTTGCCTGATGCTTTAATGTATACTGTTGTTGTTTCTCGCTGGTTGTCTTCACTGTTTACTCAAATTTTATGCTATTTCCTATAACATGCTTTTGCTTATTGATGTTTGCCGTGATATGATCAAAATTCTTCTTTCAAAATAATATTTAGAGTTTCTGTTACTCATATTTTACCTGATTGTAATTTCGTTATATATGTGTTCTTTATGAAATTATAAGGGATCGATATCGACAAAAGCCAGAATAAACATTGAGGGTAACCTTCTCTACGTTATGTAATATCTCATTTTATAGATATCTGCTAGATGTTTGCACTAATGTTTGTTTCTTTCGTTTACTTTAGAGAGCTTATTGATTCTCTTTGTCAAAGGGGGGTTTCTTTGCAGTGGATGTTATGATATCATTTTATGTTTTCTTATGCACTTGTAGGTCGCTATATTTTATGGCATCGACTCTTTGAATATATTACTTACTATAAGAATTGGTATGATACAAAGAACATATATGGTTGTCGATAGTACTTAGTAGATGCTATTAATCGTTGCTATTGTATGATTGTGTCTATTGATGTTTGTTAGTAAACAATTTACATATTGTTTTTAAGACAATAGTTATGTCTCTTTCTTCTGCCAAATTTTTGATTTTTTATAGTTCTATATATATATATATGTTCACATTGTAGTAAATCACTATTGATAGGAAGAAAAAAGTTACAGGTATGGTTCTTTCCATACTATAGTACTTTTTTATGTTGCTGTTGTATGCATAGTTCATTTTATATATGATTAAAATTCCTTAACGCTCATTAAATTTTGTCTGCCTTTCAATGTATAAGATGTTTAACTGTTGGCGTTTTCTTATGGATATAAAATTTGACAGTATGTAATGTATCATTTTCTTGATATGTGTTAGATTCTTGCTGCAATCTCTGTTTCTTTCATTTACTTTAGTGAGGTTACTGATTTTTTTTAAAGGGAGGTTTCTTTGTAGTGGATGTTATGATATCGTTTTATGTTTTTGTATGTATCTGTAGGTCGCTATACTTTACAGCATCGATTCTTTGAATATATTAGTTACTATAAGAGTTGGTATGATACGAAGAACATATATGGTTGTAGATAGTACTGAATAGATTTTAGTAATGTCTGTTACTTTATGAATGTGTCTATTGATGTTTGTTAGTAAACAATTACATACTGTCTTTGAGACAATATCTATGTTTCTTCCTTCTGCTAATTTTTCGATTTTGGATAGTTCTATATATATTTTTTTTGTTGACATTGTAGTGAGTCAGCAAGGTTCAGGAAAGCGGTATGTGTATGCGTTCGGTCAGGTCACTGAATAGCGATGAAGCGGTATGCGGGGGCATATGCGGGGTATATGCGGTTCTACGCGGTTTTCTAATTTTTTATTTAAAAATAAATAAATATATGCAAAATTGACTACAACTGAACAAAAATTATGTATAATTGTGGTCCAACAGAAGTTCTAAGAAAATGACTTTCATATATAGCTCAAAACAGTCTCTATCAACAAATATTAATACTTCAATAGAAAAGTTAGCAGACATAGTAATTGACAACAATCACCAAAATATTTAAGTTTCCAAAAGAAAACTAAAGCACAAATAGCATTAGATGTCATAAGAAGTTTTTGATAAATAACCCTAAAAGACATGGTTAATGAAATCTATCAATGCTTGGAGATGTTCAAGCAGAAAATGAAGCACTTGTATTGAATTCCTTGTGCAACTCAATGCATCAGTCTTTTAATGAGGATATCTCAACATTACATTTAGATACTCAACATTGCACTTAGATAACTTAATTAAGGCAAAATAGACCAACAAGTCCATTTTGTTAATCAACCCAATTTTTAGAGACTTCAGTAATCGCTTTTTATCACCAACAACAACTACATCACTGCTAGTTAAAAAAAATTGATTTGGTATTTCATGGCTCATTTTGCCATAACTTTACTTTTTATCACCAACAACAACTACATCACTGCTCGTTGAAAAAAATTGATTTGCACAACATGAATCAGACTTTGCAAAAACTGAAAATAAGTTTAGTTGTAGCAACTGAAAACATAAGAATCCAAAATAATTCAAACACAGGAGACGGGTTTTTTTAGTGAAAGTGGATACCTTCCCACGACTAGGCCACGGAGGAGGCGATGGAGTCAACAGCTACAAGGAGGCGGAGGTGGCGGAGTTCAGAGGCCACGGAGGAGGCGGAGGAGCTTTGAGGAGGAGGCGGAGGAGGCGCACAAACTGGGACTGGGAGGAGGAAGCGGAGTAGGCGGAGGAGCTTGGAGGAGGCGGCAGAGGAGCTTGGAGGAGGAGGCGGAGGCGCTTGGAGGAGGAGGCGATGGAGGCACCCGCAGGGAGTATCGGAGGAGACGATGGTGGGTTAGGAGCTTAGGGCAAATGGGTATCGGGGTATCGGGGTAGAAGGGTTAGGGCAAATGGGGGTATCGGGTAATCGGTTGGAGCAAATGGGACACGATGCGGCGCTTGGTCCGCATATGCGGCCGCACATCCCGCATATGCGGGCCGCATATGCGCCAAACCCGCATAACACGGGGCTTCAGGAATGCGGTGCGCCTTAAGGCCCGCACACGCATATGCGGCCGCATATGCGGCCGTACAGACCGATTTCGTGAACCCTGTGAGTCAGTATTGATAGGAAGAAAAAAACCCTTGCAGGTAAGGTTCTTTCCATAATATGGCACATTTTTTAGGGACGATGTTGCCAAAAGCCCAGAATAAACGTTGAAGGTAACCTTTAAATGTATAACATCTTTAACTGTTGACGTTTTCCTATGGATATAAAATTTAACAGTATGTAATATATCATTTTATTGATATCTGCTGGATGTTTGCTCTAATCTCTGATTGATTCTTTTTTTGAAAGGGGGGTTTTTTAGTGGTGGATGTTATGATATCATTTTATGTCTTCGTATGCATTCGTAGGTCGCTATATTTTACAACATCGATTCTTTGAATATATTATTTACTATAAGTGTTGATATGATACAAAGAACATATATGACTGTAGATAGTGCTAAGTAGATGTTATTAATGATTGTTACTGTATGAATGTGTGTATCGATGTTTGTTAGTAAACAATTTACATACTGCTTTTAAGACAATAGGTATGTTTCTTTCTTCTGCTAATTTCTCGATTTTAGATAGTTCTATATATATATTTTTGTTGACACTGCAGTGAGTCAGTATTGCTAGGAAGAAAAAACCGTTGCAGGTAAGGTTCTTTCCATAATATGGCATTTTTTTATGTCTGTGTTGTATGCATAGTTTATTTTATGCATGGTCAAAATTCCTTGATTCTCATTAAATTCTGTCTGACTTTAAATGTATAATAACATCTTTAACTGTTGGTTTTTTCTTATGGATATCAAATTATAAGGGATCGATATTGCCAAAAGCCAGAGTAAACGTTGAAGGTAACCTTTAAATGTATAACATCTTTAACTGTTGACGTTTTCCTATGGATATAGAATTTGACAGTATGTAATATATCATTTTCTTGATATCTGCTAGATGTTTGCTCTAGTCTTTGATTGATTCTTTTTTTGAAAGGGGGTTTTTTTAGTAGTGGATGTTATGATATCATTTTATGTCTTTGTATGCATTCGTAGGTCGCTATATTTTACAACATTAATTCTTTGAATATGTTATTTACTATAAGAGTTGGTATGATACAAAGAACATATATGACTGTAGATAGTGCTAAGTAGATGTTATTAATGGTTGTTACTGTATGAATGTGTGTACCGATGTTTGTTAGTAAACAATTTACATACTGCTTTTAAGACAATAGGTATGTTTCTTTCTTCTGCTAATTTTTCGATTTTGGATAGTTCTATATATATATATATATATACTTTTTTGACATTGCAGTGAGTTACTATTGCTAGAAAGAAAAAAACCGTTACAGGTAAGGTTCTTTCCATACTGTGGTACTTTTTTATGTTGATGTTGTATGCATAGTTTATTTTATGTATGATTAAAATTCCGTAATGTTTACTAAATTTTGTCTGCCTTTAAATGTATAAGATCTTTAGATGTTGTCTTTCTCTTATGTATATAAAATTTGACTATCTTCTCGATGAATAATATATAAAAAATCAATTGTTTTTTTTTTCTTGTGTTAAGCTTTGGCAATAAATATGGATGCCCGCACATCTACAGGATTGTGCTTATTGATGTTTCTTATGATACGATTAAAATTCTTCTTCCAAAAAAATATTTAGGTTGATGTTACTCATATTGTATGTGCCTCTAATTTTGTTATATATCTTTTCTTTATCAACTTACAACAGATCAGCATTAACAAAAGTCCAGAAAAATTATTGAAGGTAACCTTCTTTCAGTATGCAATATCTAATTTTCCAGATATTTGATACCTGTTTGTTGTAATCTTTGTTCTTATCTTTTACTTCTGAGAAGTACTGTTGTTTGTTACAATATGAGTACTACTTTTCTTCGAAAAAATTAGGGTTTCTTTTATTCAGGTTTTATCTGTTTGTAATTTTGTTACGTATATTTCCTTTATCAACTTACAACATAACAGTACTGGCAAAAGCTCCAAAAAAACCATTGACGGCAACCTCTTCTCTGTATGTAGTATCTACTATTGTTCATATTTTATAGATGTTTGTTCTAATCTTTGTTGTTGTTTTTTTCATTTGAGAAGTTATTGATGCTTTCTGTAAAAGGGAGTTTCTTCTTGATGTATGTTATGATATCATTTTATATTTTGCTATACCTTTGTAGGTCAGTATATTTTACAACATCTTATCTTTGAATATTACGTACTGTAAGAGTTTGTAGGATAGAAAGAATATATATGGTTATAGATAATACTGAGTATACGTTATTAATGCTTGCTCTTGAATGATTCGGCTTACTGATGTTTCTTAGTAGGCAATTTATGTACTGATTTGCATACAACAAATCCGTTTTTCCCCTACTACTAATTTTTCAAATTGTAATAGTTCTATATATATCTTTCTTGAAATTGCAGTGGGCTAATATTGACAGGACGAAAAACACCTTACAGGTAAGCTTCTTTCCATATCATTATACTTTCTACTGTTGATGTTATGTGCATAATTTATTTTATGTAATCAAAATTTCGTATCGATCATTAACTTCTACCTGGCTTTCAATGTAGCTCATCTTTAATTGTTTCTGTTTTTTTATAAATATAAACGTTGAATATCTTTTCGATGCATGCCTTATAAAAAAAATTTTTTCTATTTATTTTTTTAGTGTTACCCTTTGTTAACGAATATGGGTACATGTACATTTGTAGGTCAGGATAGCTTACAGTAGCTTTTGTTTCAACATATTAAGTGGTGGAGGAGTTTATATGATAGGAAGAAGATATATGGATGTAGATAGTACTGATAATGTAATAGTTTTAAGAGAAGTTTGTAAGATAAATAGACAAAGACGTATGGATATAATACGTACGAAAAAAGAAAAAGAAAATTTAATTGTCATGTGAGAATTCTTGAGATAGGTGATTCCTCTAAATCACATAAAACTTCCAAAGTTAGAAGACCACCGATTGATTGCTTGCCTACGGAAAATGCTATAGATAATAGTTCAGCTGAATTGCTTGAAGGTTAGTTTTTGAATGGGTTTGATTATTTTTTGTTTGTTTCTCCTGTTTATTTATAATATTACATGCATTCCTATTGAATGCAGTACTCGATTTGGGTTATCCAAATTGTATTTGCGAATACTGCGGGGCTATATTCTGGCTTGATGAGTGTCTTATTAAATCGCGAAGAACAACAAATCCTATTTTCTCTTTATGTTGTGCTAAAGGGAAGATTGTGTTAAAACCCTTGCCTCCTACACCACCTTATCTTGAAATGTTACTTAATCATGAAAGAGGATATACAGCAAAGAAATTTACTGAAAAAATCAGAACATATAACTTTATGTTCTCTTTTACATCTATTGGTGTGAAAATTGATTACCAAATAAATAATCGACCTGGACCTTATATATTTCGTGTGTCTGGCCAAAATTATCATCGTATAGGATCATTATTACCTAATTTTGGTGAAATTCCTAGGTTTGCACAACTTTATATTTATGATACTGAAAACGAAGTTTCTAACAGAATTCGAGCATTATGTAATACTGACGAAGCTAATGATTTAGATAGTAATATTATTGAAGGTTTACAGAAAATGTTAGACGAAATAAATGTAATTGTCAAAGTTTTTAGAAGTATCAAAGATCGTTTAACTAATGTATCGGATGAGTTGTTACATTTACGTATACATTCTGTAAGAAACGAAAGTAATTCACAATATAATATTCCAACAGTATCAGAAATTGCTGCTTTAGTTGTTGGTGATTTTGGAAGTTCGGGTAGAAATCGAGATATTATAGTAGAATGTAAGAATGGAAGGTTGCAAAGGATTAATGAGTTCCATCCTTCTTTTATGGCAATGCAATATCCACTGCTTTTTCCATATGGTGAAGATGGATTTCATATTGGTATGAAGCATGTGACTGATAGTAGGGGAAGAAGTAATATTCGTGATCGACTGACCATGAGGGATTTTTACTGTTACCGACTACAACAACGACATATTGATGGTGGAACACTTATTAGAGGTGGTCGTCTGTTACAACAGTATATTGTGGATGCTTATTGTTGTATTGAAGAAGATAGACTATTTTATATTCGTCAAAATCAGAAAGAATTACGATCTGAAATTTATCAAGGAGTACGAGATGCTATTGATAAAGGTGACACTGATGGAAAATCAATTGGAAAACGCATTATTCTACCAGCAAGTTTTACTGGAGGTCCTCGATATATGATGCAAAATTACCAAGATGCTATGGGAATTTGTAGAGTTTTTGGTCACCCTAACTTATTCTTGACCTTTACATGTAATGCAAAATGGAGAGAAATAAAAAAAGCATTGGATATCATACCTGGTCAAAAAGCTGAAGATCAACATGATATTATTACGAGAGTATTTAAAATGAAACTTAACGATCTCATAACTTACATTAAAAAAATGAAAGAATTCGAAAAAATTATTGCTATTTTATATACAATAGAATTCCAGAAAAGAGGTCTACCTCATGCTCATATATTGATTTGGCAGCAAAGAAATCTTTTAGAAAGCAAGACATTCATAGATTCTATAATAACAGCTGAATTACCATCTAAAGATAATGATCTTGTAGGATATAATACTGTTGCTCAATTTATGCTTCATGGTCCATGTGGATTTCTTAATAATAAATCTCCATGCATGAAAAATGGAAGGTGCTCTAAGTTCTTCCCAAAAATGTTTAACAACGAAACAATTATAGATGAAAATGGATATGTTACCTACAGAAGAAGATATAATGGAGAAAAATTCATTAAAAATGACATTATATTTGACAATAGATACGTAGTTCCTTATAATAGAAATTTGATTGTCAGATATCAAGCACATATTAATGTTGAATGGTGCAATCAATCTCGAGCTATCAAATACTTATTTAAATACATTAACAAAGGACCTGATAGAATTCGTGTTATTGTTGAAAACTGTGTGGAAAAGAAGAAAGAGTCAAACTTTAATCAAGAATATGTAGATGAAATAAAGGAATATTTGGATTGTAGATACATATCATCTTATGAAGTAATGTGGAGAATTCTACAGTTTCCTATACAATTTCGAGATCCTTCTGTAGAAAGACTTACAATACACTTACCTTTTAAAAATATCATTACTTTTGCAGAACATGAACGATTAGAGGATATTCTAAATAGAGATCATGCTAAAGTTACTATGTTTACTTCTTGGATGAATACAAATGAATACTACCCAGAAGCAAGACAACTTCTTTATAAAGAATTTCCTAGATATTGGGTGTGGAATAATACAACACGAATATGGACACAAAAAAAATAAGGTAGATGTATAGGAAGAATTTCTTATATTCATCCCAATTCTGGAGAGTTATATTATATGCGAATGTTACTCAATATTATTAAAGGACCTAGAAACTTTGAAGATATTAGAACGATCAATGGTGTTGTTTATGGAAGTTATCAAGATGCATGTAATGCTCTAGGCTTATTGGGAGATGATAAAGAATGGTATGCTTCAATAGAGGATGCATCGCAGTGGGCAACTGCCACTGCTATGAGACATTTGTTTGCGACTTTATTAATACATTCTAAAGTTGGTGATCCTTTGAAATTATGGAATAGTTGTTGGAGTTTGCTATCAGAAGATTACGAATACATCTACAGAGATACTTTGGAAAATTTTGATAAATATGGATATGAAAAAGAAAGAAAAATCTACGCATTGACTGAAATTGAGAAAATTCTAAATGAAAATTCAATGTCATTGTCAGACTTCAATATTCAAATAAATGATAGATTGGTTGTTGGTGTTACCAACGACAGATTAATAGTAGAAGAAATGAATTATAATCCAATTGATCTTATAAATGAATTTCATCGTAATATATGTTGTTTAAATGTAGAACATCGTATAATTTATGATTCAGTGATGAAATCTGTTGCAAGTAATGATGGAGGATTATATTTTATTTATGGTCATGGAGGTACTGGAAAAACTTTCCTATGGAATACAATTATGGCAAAATTGCGAAGTGAAGGGAAAATAGTTCTTGCAGTAGCCTCATCTGGTATAGCTTCATTACTTTTACCAGGTGGTAGAACTGCACATTCTCGATTTAAGATTCCATTGAACTTAGACGAAAATTCAACATGTCAAATAAAAAGAGGAACAAATTTGTCTAAGCTACTTGAGAAAACAAAGTTAATTATTTGGGATGAAGCTCCAATGAATCATAGATTTTGTTTTGAAGAATTAGATCGAATTTTAAAAGATATTATTCCTTTTGATGTAAACAATAGAAATAAACGACTTTTTGGAGGAATTACAGTTGTACTAGGTGGCGATTTCAAACAAATTCTACCTGTTCTTACCAATAGAAGACGAGTTGACATTGTTAATGCTTCAATTAATAGGTCTAGGCTATGGGAACAATGCAAAATATTTAGGTTATCGATAAATATGCGTCTACATTGTAATCAAATTTTAGATGATATTTCTCAAACAGTAGAAAGAGATTTTGAAAAATGGATTCTAGAAATTGGTTGTGGTAAAATACCAATGATTAAGAGGAATCAAGAAGAAGATGAAGGAACATGGGTCAAAATTCCGAATGACTTACTTTATACTTCAGCTAATGCAAATATTGAATCGTTTTCATTGGCTATTTACGAAAATTTCCTTGACAAATTCAATAATGAACAATACCTCAGTGATCGTTCTATTGTGACACCAACAAATCATGCAGTAGATGATATTAATGAATATATGTTATCATTGGTACCAACTGAAGAAAAAATTTACATGAGTTCTGATTCATTAAGTAAAGCTTCCAAAACTTAGATTGATGCTGATATGTTTTATCGAGTTGAATTCCTAAATTCTTTAAAATTTAATGGTGTTCCGAATCATATTTTAAAACTAAAGATTGGATCACCAATAATGTTATTACGAAATCTTGATCAAAGTAACGGTTTGTGTAATGGAACAAGATTGATCATTAATCAATTAACAACAAAGATTATAGAAGGTACAATAATAACTGGAAGTAATAGAGGCCACAAAGTTTATATCCCCAGAATTATATTTGAAGTAAAAGAAACAAAATGGCCATTTATTTTACATAGAAAATAATTTCCAGTTAGAATTTGCTATGCCATGACAATAAAAGTCAAGGTCAGACTCTGAACAAAATAGGATTATATCTTCCCGTAACGGTATTTTGTCATGGTCAACTTTATGTTATTATATCGCGTGTTACATCTAGAAGTGGTTTAAAATTTTTTATAGTTGATGATGATAACAACTTCCATGGATATACTCGTAATATTGTGTACACAGAAGTTTTTGATAACATTCCTTGATGCAGTTATATAGATTGGTAATAGAAGTTTCTTTTACAAAACTGTGAAGAAATTGTCGTCTGTGTAGCTTTTATTGATCTTTATAAAATGATTAAGACTATTTGAGGTTGACGTAAAAGGACAATGAGAATAAAAGGTTCGTTTATTTTTTTTGTGGAAAGACTAATATATGTTGTATGTTCTTGTAGTTAGACATAAATACCTTTTTCCTTCCTTTAAATTAACTTTCACAACAAGATGCATTTATTCTATTAATTGTTACGTTTTATTCTTGTAGGTTAATCTCAAAGATGGAATACCAGAATCTCTCACTACTGACGTTGTCTAAAGATGAATTTACAATAAGAGTTCGCTTTGTACGAATTTGGCACTCCTTCAACCCTAAGCTTGATAATGAACTCATAAGCATGGATTTTGTGGTTGTTGACGCAACGGTATGTATTAAATATTTTTTGATATTATCATTGAGTAACTACCAACAGTGATTTCTTTTAGATATTTCCTTCTTCTAACATGTAATCTGGTAGACAAAAAAAATAATAAAACGATTTTTTTAAATGACTAAAAAATACTTCACACTACAGATTCCTAACAAAACAAGAACCTTATTTATTTTTTCCACGAAAAACTGTCCTTCTGTTTATGTATTGTAAAATGTAGTCATCTGCAAAAAAACATTTATTTAATACATTTTACTATATCAGTTTTTCTACCACTCATACACAGATGTATTTTTAGATTTCAAAAAATAAATGTTAGTCTGGAGAAATAAATTACTACGATATACTTTAACAAAATTTCAATTCTTCAAATGTTTATCACTTCTTTAAAATATTTTAGTACGACTTACATCTTCTCTGCTTAGTTTTTATACTTACTGTTATTTTTAATGTTTGCTGTTAGTAATATGATATATATTTTCTTATGTCTATATATCGATTATGTTAAAAAAATAAAAATCTAAAGGAGAAAATTTAAGAACTTGATTAGTTTAATGTAAATGATTGTACTCTAATGACAATATAATATTCCATTCTTTCTCTAAATACGTTTCATTTTTTCTTTAAAGGATACAGCGATGCAGGGAACTATAAGATCTCAAGATATAGGTTACTTCCAACATCGGCTACATGAAGGTCATGCTTACAAAATCTCAAAATTTATTGTTTGTCCAAATAAGACAAGTTTTAGAGTTGTTCCAAATGAATTGATGTTAAGATTTACAAGAACAACTATGCTCAGTCACATTGATGAAAACATTGATAGTATCTCACAACACAAGTTCTTCTTTGTTGACTTTGACGAAGTTGCAAGAAGATTCTACAAAGATACTCAATTAACCGGTATGCACATTTTTATACTCTTATATAATTCCTATATGTTCAACAACAAATATGACTATTATTCAATTCTTCCAGATGTTATTGGCCATGTACTCTCTGTGAGTAGAATTGGTGATACATATGTCAAAGAAAAATTGGCTCAAAAGAAAAATTTAGAAATACAAGACTTAAGGTTTGTATTACCATTCTTTCCTTTTATCTAATTTGGTTTGTTTAAATATATATTAGACATTATGTTCCTCTTAAAAAATTAATTACTTTATCTCAATAGTGAAAGAAAGTTATTGGTGACCTTATGGGCAAAGATAGCTGAAATATTTCCAGAGAATATTATTTTAAGTAAATCAAATCTAGTAATAATAGTCTTCGCTGGAATGATTGTGCAAACTTTTATGGGTATGTTGTTATTAAAGAATAAATATAACATCATAGGTAGTGATTGCTTATTTATTAAGAAATTTTAATTTTTATTCAGGTAGAACATGCCTTTGTTCGTCTTCAGCAACAAGATTTTACATTGATCTTCAAATTCCTGAAGTTATTTCTTTTCGACAAAAGTAAGTTTTGTTAGATGTAATTTAGCTTCAGTTTTGCATGATATAGGAATGTATTTTTCCTACTTAAAAATATCATATTCCGTATTATTTTTCTCGCTAGGATTGATCCCCTTGAGATCACTACACTAATGCCTGAAAAGCAGTTTACAACAATGAGCCCTACGGATGAGATCTTTGATAATAAGAAAGAAATTGTGGAACTTGAAAACCTTGACCCCAAAGTACACCAGGTAACTTAATTCCTTTTACTTAAACATTTCACAGTTTCTTAGTGTTCAGTTACAAGTAAAAAGAGTACATGAATATTTATATATATATATATATATATATATATAAGTTCATTTGCACTTTATTAATAATGCAGAACATAAGATTTAGCTGTAGAGCCACGGTAATTGACATTGATACTTCTGATGGATGTTGGTTAACGCATGTAACCAATGCAGAGCTGGTTTAAAAGAGTTTGAGAGTAAGTTTTGGTGTGATCGCTGCTGTCACCTCGAAGATTTCGCTTTACCATGGTAAAATGTTCAATAGTTATAGTAAATGAATTTACGGTTCTTTATATTTCAAACTGTAGTAACGTTTCTTTAATTTTACAGGTATAAACTGAATGTAATCGTCCAAGACAGAAGTGGCCATACAACATTTGTTATATTTGGTTCCTTAGTTGCTGAACTTGTAGGAGTAACATGTTCAACTCTTACATCAAACCCGAACTATGACAAAGTGGTTCTCCCCCCAATTTTCAATGGATTGATTGGACAAACCTACAATTTTAGAGTAGTTTTGGGATATCGTGATTTCAGAAAGAAAATACAATTTAAAGTTGTCAAGATAATTTCTGAATCGACATCATACTCCCAACAAACTACCGGTATATATTTCAGTCAATTTTCAAGTACATATTGATTTGATAGTATTATAAATTTACATTTACTTTGAAATATATTTACTAGGTGGTAGTTTGTGTGAACCAACATCTCGGAAACAATTTCTGTTTCATCAACAAAAGAAATACTCAGGTCACACAGTCCCCCAGAAAGGTTAGTATTTAGAACATATTGTATCTCTTTCAAAATTTAAGTTACTACTGAATCAACTTTAATTATATTTTCTACATATAAATGTATCCAAAAAACTCAGCTCGTCAGTGAATGTTGACAAAAAATTAAAAAGGAAAAGGGAAGATGTTACAGTTGACGAAGATCCTGAAAATTTTGAAACGAAAACACGTAGATCAATGTACACTTTTTTATACATCATTTGCGTTTACATTTCTCTATATTATATAAACATTCATACATACATGTATAAAGTTTCGTTTATTGTTGCAGGTAGACAGCTTCATTTGACAAAGGCGTGACATGATAAAAAAAACTTTCCTTTTCCTAAAAGCACAAAAAATTTATTTTTTGAAAATACTGTCTCTTTTTTGTAAATAGTATACATATACAGGTTGGTAAAGGAAGGTCTTAATTTTGTTTAAACCAGACGTTGTCCGTCATACTTCTCAACATAATTACATACAACAGACGACCTCATAGACATGGATCTGTGCTTATCTATCTTTATATCTGTGTAAATCAGGTAAGATCATTCTATCTAGCTGTATATAAAGTTCTTCTAACATATCAATGGGTAAAGTTTGCTTATGGTATAAATTATATACGTGAATCATGTCAACTTAATATATCAAGTAGTCAGGTACAACTTTAGCTTTTTTAATATGCAAGATCATCTACTGTTTATTTCTCCTAGATTTTTATTACAAACATCATTTAATCCAAAATTAAAGACATAATTGATTATATATTACCTACAGCCAATACAATTTCCCGGTAATTTTTTTAATAAACTCTATTCTGTATTTCTTTACAAACGCTGCTGAAATTATACGACAACTAAAAAATATCCTGATTTCTTAAAAGAACATATACTACCATTAATAACGACTTATTTACTTAGTAAACAATTTTTTCCTTACTGGTAAGACCTATACTGCCGTATTTTTTATTTGTCTTTGTAAATACTTCACTTGGTTCATAATTTCACATATTACACTCTAGATAAGGTTAGAATTCTATATTTGACCCAATTTAGTTTAATAATTTCAAATAATATTCTTCGGATTCTTAGAATATTCTTATATATTTCTTTACTCTATTATTTATTTCCCTCTGACATCTGTCAATACATTTTAAATAATTTTTACTATTTCCTGATGTATTGACATTTATCTTTCTCTAACGAAGGTCTAAATTTTCTTCCCATTTGCACTAACATTAGATGTTCTATATGTCATGCCAAGATTTGTTTATCTGTAACTGCAATTTTTTATGCAAAATACATTAAACTATAAAACAGAAAACATCGACAATAATATTGAAGCGTCGACTGAAAATACAGTTCCTTCTAACTGTTTCTCTACTTTTTAAGAGTACTTCATTCTTTTATTTGAAGCAAATAGGACATTCCAATGGTCATCTTCAATATTCAGCCTGAAAGAAGGTTAGATTTTTATACCTACAAAACATTTACTTAACGTTTTTATATGCTAACTTCGCAATTCATAAACTGTTTTTATTTACTTTGTATTTGGACTATTTATTTCTTTCAAAATTTTCCATCTACCAACAGTTTCTTATTGTTTATTAGTATATGTTAATATCTTCTCTTTTTCCTTCCTGAAAAAAGATATTTCCGTTTATAGCTTCATGTGTCAGTAATAACACATTGTATGTGTGATATACCAACTCTTTTTCTTATATTTTCAGGTATACTGTATATATTATCGATACAATCTTTTACAGTAAATGTAGAGACATAGATATATAGTAAATTTTATTTTGTTCTAGCATTATGAATCCGTACACATTTTAATGTTTTCTTCTGTTAGATCCTTAATTTAGAGAATACTCATATTTTCTTTAAATCTTTGGTTACTGTTTCTTTCACAATATTTCAGTTATTTACCTATAAGAAGCAATGATGATATATTTTCTTACTTGTAATATGAGAAACTGTTTAATATTGCACTGAGATAACATAACATTATAGATTTCTTTATTCTATTACGCAGTACTATAACAATTATGCAGTAATAGAATAAATTACTTTATGCAGTATTTCAAATTCTTCAGTAATATACCAATTTATGTTATGGTATTCTGGATTTCTTTATTTTATTACTTTCACATGTAGTGTATTATGCATCCTGCCAGCTTCTTCAGTACCATAGCAATTTAGAATAAACATTTTACAATGACAACTATTACAAGATTTATTTATTTTACATGACATGGTATTTTGCATTTCTATAAAAAAAAACCATCCTCCTTTCTCTTGCAATAAATCATTGTTTTCTATCTTTGGTTTACAGCAATATGTAACACTGGTATTAATACATTCTTTGTTTTTGTATTTATACAATATTTTATAGAATTTCCTATCTTTTACGTATGTATACATATTTAAAGCAAATATTACAAATAATAATGAAACTATAATCGTGTTACAATATGTATTCTAGAGAGCTTGAGACAAATAGTTTATACTTATTATTTTTACCATGCTAAGTGAGTAATTTGAAATATGTGGAAAAACGAATTTCCTCTTTCTTTGTTATTATGTGAAAGTGGAACTATAAATAATTCTGAGCTTCTTATATATATTTTTTCGATATTAATTTGTTTGTGTTCTACGTATCAAGAACATATCATCTGTTTCTATCAATGTCTACAGTATTGAAGATGTACTACTCACAATAATAGAACGATAGAAATATTCAAAGTACATAAAGTCATTCCACGTTTCTTTGTACTAACTTTTTATTTTATAAATTATTTCTAGCTCTTTTATAATTTACTTGCGCATATCTTTTGCTTTCTTGCATGCAAAAAAAAAATTCATTACTTTTAATCTATTGCTACAACACTTACCACTTGGCAATAACAAAGAGAGAAACATATAAATAGTTAAAGCTGCTAAATTCCACCTACCACTGACATGACATATGGTATATCTCATAACTGCGTATCTTTAGTTTACCGAGATATATTATACTAACCACTTATACAAGATTTTGAAATAAACGCAAAGATATACTCAGGTACACATCAAATCCTTTGTACATGCAAAGACACCATAGGTGACATCTGTCCACTTGCTTGCTGTAAATAAAGACACGTTTCTAACCAACAGTATCTCAACTGTTCTAATGTTCTTTAAGTATCAGTTGTACGTGACATATATGTTCAAACTTCTGCGTTCAACACACGCTCTGGCTGCTCGATAAATCTCTTTCATTCTATAGTCGTTTTGCCCGCCTGCAACATATATCTTCTTCAGGTACGCCTCATCAGACATGGATGTATATATGAATATTGGCAAACTTTCCAAAATTTCTTGACTAATGTTCTAAATTACCTATACTGCTTTAAAAAAAAGTATAGCAATATATACACCGCAGTTTCTTTCTATTCTTTTGTTGTATACTAAGTACCATTTATTCATACCAGACATCTTCTAATTTCTATATTCGATGATCGCTTATATTGCTTAACTTACTTTTTCTGTGCTAAATTTTTCTGTCATCAATGTTTGTTTAACTACTGTTCTGATTATTAGTTTTCGACTTATAATGGTTGAATTTAAAAAATGTAGTAAGAAATTTCCTTACAGAAACTTACATTAGGTATTTGACATTATTGAAAGGTAAATAATATCCTTCTTCTATATATTAAATAACATCTGATTGTGCTATAGATATGGCAACAACAATAAGAGAAACATATAAATAGTTAAAGCTGCTAAATTCCACCTACCACTGACATGACATATGGTATATCTCATAACTGCATATCTTTAGTTTACCGAGATATATTATACTAACCACTTCTACAAGCTTTTGAAATAAATGCAAAGATATACTCAGGTACACATCAAATCCTTTGTACATGCAAAGACACCATAGGTGACATCTGTCCACTTGCTAGCTGTAAATAAAGACACGTTTCTAACCAACAGTATCTCAACTGTTCTAATGTTCTTTAAGTATCAGTTGTACGTGACACATATGTTCAAACTTCTGCGTTCTACACACGCTCTGGCTGCTCGATATATCTCTTTCATTCTATAGTCGTTTTGCCCGCCTGCAACATATATCTTCTTCAGGTACGCCTCATCAGACATGGATGTATATATGAATATTGGCAAACTTTCCAAAATTTCTTGACTAATGTTCTAAATTACCTATACTGCTTTTAAAAAAAGTATAGCAATATATACACCGCAGTTTCTTTCTATTCTTCTGCTGTATACTAAGTACCATTTATTCGTACCAGACATCTTCTAATTTCTATATTCGATGATCGCTTATATTGCTTAACTTTCTTTTTCTGTGCTAAATTTTTCTGTCGTCAATGTTTGTTTAACTACTGTTCTAATTATTAGTTTTCGACTTATAATGGTTGAATTTAAAAAATGTAGTAAGAAATTTCCTTACAGAAACTTACATTAGGTACTTGACATTACTGAAAGGTAAATAATATCCTTCTTCTATATATTAAATAACATCTGATTGTGCTATAGATATGGCAACAACAATGAGAGAAACATATAAATAGTTAAAGCTGCTAAATTCCACCTACCACTGACATGACATATGGTATATCTCATAATTGCATATCTTTAGTTTACCGAGATATATTATACTAACCACTTCTACAAGCTTTTCAAATAAATGCAAAGATACACTCAGGTACACATCAAATCCTTTATACATGCAAAGACACCATAGGCGACATCTGTGCACTTGCTTGCTGTAAATAAAAACACGTTTCTAACCAACAATATCTCAACTGTTCTAATGTTCTTTAAGTACCACTTGTACGTGACATATATGTTAAAACTTCTGCGTTCTACAAACGCTCTGGCTGCTCAATATATCTCTTTCATTCTATAGTCGTTTTGCCTGCCTGCAACATATATCTTGCTCAGGTACGCCTCATCAGACATGGATGTATATATGAATATTGGCAAACTTTCCAAAATTTCTTGACTAATATTCTAAATTACCTATACTGCTTTAAAAAAGATATAGCAATATATACATCGCAGTTTCTTTCTATTCTTCTGCTGTATACTAAGTACCGTTTATTCATACCAGACATCTTCTAATTTCTATATTCCATGATCGCTTATATCGCTTAACTTATTTTTTCTGTGCTAAGTTTTTCTGTCGTCAATGTTTGTTTAACTACTGTTCTGATTATTAGTTTTCGACTTATAATGGTTGAATTTAAATAATGTAGTAAGAAATTTCCTTACAGAAACTTACTTTAGGTGCTTGACATTATTGAAAGTTAAATAATATCCTTCTTCTATATATTAAATAACATCTGATTGTGCTATAGATATTCCTATTTATATATTTTATACTTCTTGTTGCTTCATCTATCTCTTCTACATAACCTTTTTCCAACATAAATGTCTACATAGCTACTGTTGGAGTTCTAAAATCTTGATTTATAATATTTAAAGTTACATGTTCTGCAAAAAAATTCTACTTCACAAAAAATGTATCTCCATTGTTTTACAAAACTCAATGTATTTAGCTTTATACTATTCAACATTAACTTTTGCTTTAATCCACAATGAAACTGAAAAGAAAAATAACTTCATCCACTTTTTTAAAATTTTTTTAGTTCTTGCAACTCAATATGAATCTAAATAATTTATTCTGAGCCTCCCTCATCATATTGGATGGATAATTTATCCTTTATGTAATTTACATACTCTCTAAGATCGTAAGTTATATTGCTCTTTTTAAATATAAAACACAAATCTCAATTTAATGTTTTCATGATATTTTTTTACCACATTATTTACATGTCTACCGTAACATTAATCTAAATAATTTAATCTATGCTTCCCTCATTTTGTTAGTACTTGATGTATTAATTAAAAATACAACGATGTATGTTTTCCCTTACATTTTAATAATTTCTTCAATGTAAAAAAACTTTTAAAAAAAAATAAAGTCATCAAATTTGACTACGTACAATACATAAACTTTTTTACTACCATTAGTTAAATAATATGCTAAATGGGAAGAAATTACAGTTTACCAATAGTACCTTCTCTTTAAAAGCTAACAATTTTATGTACAGATGTTAAAATTATTATACTGCTAAATTTTTCCCAAGCAAAAAATCTTTCCCTAAAAATTCTTATCAACTTTTAATTTCATAATAATAAATTTTGTAGAAAGTTTACTTCATAATTTCTCTTCTTAACATTTTATAGTTTCAACCAAATCTAATGGTCGTTTGTTTTTAATTTATTTTGTACTATTAGTCTGTATTCCTATAATTTCAAAATTTCCATTCCTTCTTTAATATTTATGTTATTTATCGTCAAGAGGCAATGATGATATAAAAATTTAAATATAACATAACAAATGCTTTTACAGTAAATATCCTTCGGACAATTACTTAGTTTATATATTATGCTAACAAAAAACTTTAATGTTTTTCAATTACTTATATTCGATTTACAACTATCATTTACTTCTTCTTATATAATTTCCTTCTTCCTTATAAATTTGCAATAACTTCTCTGTCAACATATCTTCTCAAAAACTTTATCCTACATAATACAATTACCTTAAAATACATAAAAACCATAAATAAATTACCTTCTTCTCATTAAAAATTTTCAAACAGTATCTATATAACAATCACTTCTATTTAAAATTCTGCTATAACTAACTTATTCATAAAGGAAATTATTCTGTCCAACGAGGAAATAAAAATATTACTACTGCAAAAGTAAATATTTTTTAAAACGGTTAATTCTTTGAATGATGTAAACTACAGAATATTTTAAATAACTACAATAAAATCCTTACAATACATAATTTATCTTAGTTTGTCTTAAAGAAAAAAAAACATGTTTCTGTTTTATACAGCTCAATTTTACTTAATAATAGAACCTTACATATAAGTAAATTATATTTCTCATTTGTACATCATATTATTCCAATTCTTATGGTAGGTCTACATAATATAGACTTCTAATATTTAATTGTATCACTTTCTTTGTATGTAAAAGTAATTTCTTCGATAAATATACATCTACTATATGTTACAATTACATATATCTTTTAATTAAACAAATATACTTTTCTCCTCCTTTATAAAATTTGTATAAAGACATTCACATACAGTTCATATAAATTATATTTCCCATTTGTAAATATCAGTACTACAAACGTGTCAGTGAATATATTATTCCTTACTTATATTCACATAGCACTTCCATCAAAATAAAATTCTATCGTTACTTACCTTTACTTTTCATCCATTTATAACTTTTTTATGCATTCTTACAATTATTTGACATAAAAAAATTTAATATGCATGTATCTTATTAATATGTATATTTACATTTGCTTCCCAAAACAAATTGATTTCTCCCGTTTATTTTATAATATTTCATTTATTACTACATGGGAATTGTTTCATACAAAGTATGTCTTCCATTTGTAACTATCAATACACGCGCGCGCGCGCACGCGCACACACACCCACACACACACGCGCGCACACACACGCACGCACGCACGCACGCACGCGCGCGCGCACGCGCGCACGCACGCACGCACGCACGCGCCCACGCGCGCACGCACGCGCCCACGCGCGCACGCACGCACGCACGCGCACGCGCACGCGCACGCGCACGCGCACGCGCACGCGCACACACACACACACACACATCTTCACTTCTATGAAAATCCTACCTGTTACTTCACATACCTCTTCTATGAAAATCCTATATTAGTCCTTACTTATATTCACATACCTCTTCTATGAAAAAAAATCCTACCTGTTACTTCACTTTACTTTCTCTCTATTTATAACTTATTTTGTATTCGTACTTACGTAATAAATTTAATACGCATGTATATTTTTAATATGCACCGTTACAGTTGTTCCCCAATATACATTCTAAACTCCTGCGTTCTATACTCGCTCTGGCTGCTCGATATATCTCTTTCACTCTATAGTCGTTTTGTCCGGCTGCAACATATATCTTCTTCAGGTACGCCTAATGAAACATGGATGTATATATGAATATTGGGAAACTTTCCAAAATTTCTTGACTGATGTTCTGAATTACCTATATTTTTATAAAAAATTAGAGCAATATATACATCGCAGGCTTTTTCCATTCCTATACTATATACCAGATACCATTTATCCATACCAGACATCTTCTAATTTCTATATTCCATGATCACTTATATTGTTCGACGTAAGTTTTTCTTATTAAATTTTCCTGTCATCAATATCTGTTTAACTACTGTTCTGTTTCTCAGCTTTCGACCTATAATGTCTGAATTTAAGTGATGTCTTAAGAAATTTCTTTACAGAAACTTACATCAGGTACTTCGCATTGTTAAAGATTAAGTAATGTTTTTCTTCTATATATTAAATAACATCTGCTTGTACTATACATATTCGTAAAGTCAGAGCCCTTCTTCTTAACTATAGTATCGTCTTTGACTTTAATATCATCAACAAGTTTAACTTCTCCTCTATCTTCCATAATCTCTAACATTAATGCAGCTATATGTCGGAAGTCAGAGGCTTTTGAATGTTTTTTAGCCTTTTTGCCTTTAAGCTTTGTA
Organism: Ottelia alismoides; assembly: GCA_037367405.1. NCBI lineage: Eukaryota > Viridiplantae > Streptophyta > Magnoliopsida > Alismatales > Hydrocharitaceae > Ottelia > Ottelia alismoides. The sequence continues at coordinate 93,889 of JAZKJV010005939.1, forward strand.
TTCTCTGTTTTTCCTGTGAAATCCACCTTATCTTTAAGATGTTTCTCACCTAAAGCAAATTTCCTAGAGCTACTTACACTGTAGTGATACTCTATAATATGTGCTAGACTATCTATGAAAGTAGCAGCTCTTACAACAATCGTTTAGTGAATAAGGGGAATGGAATAAGGAGAATAAGGCTCCATTTTCCTCCCAACACGGTTCTCCGTGGTATGACTATTCCTATTGCTTCATCTCTCTCTTCTACATAACCTTTTCCCAACATAAATGTCTACATAGCTACTGTTAGAGTTCTCAAACCTTGATTTATAATATTTGAAGTTACCTGTTCGTAAAAAAAATTTACTTTACAAAAAAAATTGATCTCCATTATTTTACAAAACTAATTTGTTCTAAGCCTTACTAAACTTTTCGACTTTATATTATATAGAACCTTCGATACACTTGCATACGTCTTCCAGGTATAAATTGTTTAACATCACTGTTTACATAATTTCCCTTAAAAAGAACAATTTCTTTCTCATAATGTCTTACTTCATTTAACCTTTGTCTATTCTCAATAACAAATTCTGTCTTCCATTTTTATTCTCATATTAAACTAAATTTTGTTAGGTACTTCACTAAAATGAAATACTCATATATTTCTGACTTCACAACTGTGGGCGAAATATATACAGTCAAAGTCAGAATCATTCGTCTGTGGGATTCCTCGAGCTTGGACTGTCCCAACAATCCATCTCGTGCAAGTTTTCTTGCTATCGACGAAACGGTTATTCTGAACGTCTACAAATTTTAAATAATACTATTCCTTACTTCTAATTAAATTACAAATACTATTTTCTTTACAATTTCACAACTTCTTTTACAATTACTTTCAAATTTTCTCTCTCATACAGGAAGCACCTATTGAAGGACTGATTGAATTAGACAAAGAATTCTGGTTTGGGGATACTCTGCAGGAAGGCGAAATCTATACCATTGTTGACTGTAGTGCACATCCAAATAAAACATCACTAAGAATTGTCTCAAATGAAATGATTTTGATGTTTACAGATATAACTTATATCATTCATCATGCAGAGATAGATCTATCTATTCCACGATATAAGTTTTTCTTCGTTGATTTTGAAGATGTCACCATGCCTATCTTCTACAGTGCATATATCATTGGTATGTATACTATTTATACTACCTCCTATAATATGAAAGCAATATTTGAGTTTTATATTATTTAGTTGTAACATTAATATCAATAACATGTGCTTTTCTTTTTCAGATATAATTGGCTGGCTTCTTCCAATTGACAGCACTAGAAGAACTTATTATGAAGAAGGTGCTCCTGCCAAGCAAAATATAAAAATCCAAAACAACAAGTTCTTTTATAAATATCAAATAATTTGTGATTAATTTAATTTTTTTTAAAATATTCCACCTCCTACATATATCAATCTAATTACCATGTCTACTGTCAATTAAACAGCAGCAAAATACTACCCGTTACTTTATGGGGAAAAATAGCAGAAATTTTTCCATCAAGACTTCTTCGTGACAGAGAAAAAAAATTGTCATCATTTTGACTGGCTTGACTGTCAAATATTACCTTGGTTATGTAACGTCCCGGGCTTAGGTCCCCGGTCCGTTAACGGAGCATTACTGGCCCTAACCACCTCTTGGGATCGGGCCCATACGGACACGATTAACCACCCCCAAAATGCTTAAGCCGAGTTGTCAAGTAGTAATCTCGTCACTATTTATCCCACCCCGAAACTTCTTGTTTTTGACGGTGTGGGACTTTCATTTTGGGGGGGTGTTACAACCTCCCCCACTTATATTCGCAACGTCCTCGTTGCGACATGGCACATCACTTCTTCCCAGTGACAGTGGCGGCTGCACGCTCCGGGTAGCCATTTCCTCCAACCTCTTTGTAGGGGCGGCTCCACCTCTCGGGTAGCCCTTTCCACTTTCAGAGGTTGTTCGGCTCTGGTACCATTTGTAACGTCCCGGGCTTAGGTCCCCGGTCCGTTAACGGAGCATTACTGCCCTAACAACCTCTTGGGATCGGGCCCATACGGACCCGATTAACCACCCCTAAAATGCTTAAGCCGGGTTGTCAAGTAGTAATCTCGTCACTATTTATCCCACCCCGAAACTTCTTGTTTTTGACGGTGTAGGACTTTCATTTTGGGGGGGTGTTACAGGTTAGTATTCTTCCCTAACAGCTTCACTACTTACAAATTTTTTTAACTTTTATCTTGAATATTTCACAAATTCTCGATTATTATAGGCGATCCTGTGCTATGCTGCACTACTTCAAGTAGGTTTCATATAGACCTAAATATCCCTGAAGTATCCAGGTTTCGTCAAAGGTATAACCTTTATGTATAATCCTTACCATTTCTATTACATCTTTTCTACAAGAATATAAAATTATTTTGACATTTTAATTTCTCTGTCATCTTACAGTGTTGCCAAAGAAAGTGTTCCATCCACATCCATCACTGACTCAAATAGTCTTGACTAAAATGTGTAAGATTTTTTTACTGTCATACTTTCTGTAATTTATCTTAAAGAAACCTATAAAACAAATTTCCTATTATATATCCTTCTCTTGATTTTACTATACTAACTACCTTCTTTTAACTTACTATTCATAAGCTTCTTCTTATACTAATACTTATTTCCCTCAATTATGCAGGTACCCTTCACTTTCCTTGCAGTACACCTTCCACTTTCCACCTCCGCGTTTCTACATCTTTTAAACTGTTTTAAGATGTTGTTTTGTAATAAAGTACTGACTAAGTTGACGTTTTCGACTATGTCTCTTCTTTTGTTTAAGGAAACTCCAACCTTTATATATCAGTTACCTTCTATCCAGTAGTTTATTTTTTCAAAGTAGGTTTATTTTTTTTTCTATAGTCAGCAACCCTTTCTACCATCAAGAACGTATGTTTACATTCTGCGTTATATCTTTTCTAAATTAAATATTTAAAGCATTACTACCAATTTTTGTTCACTTTCGATAACTACCATCACCAAATTTAGTCGTGTTAGTTTTACTTAATGCTTATTTTGTTTTTCTTCCCGCCGCGAAGTGCGGGTATGCTACCTAGTTGGTTTTTATTACGGGATATAGAGTTTGCTTATTTAGTGGATGCCACTTGTCTAGAGTTAAGGTAGCTTGTTCCTCTGCTTACCTTATGATTTCTATACCCAAAAGACACTGGTATGATAAGTTTTGGTTAGGAGATGTATGCTTCGAAGCGTTCCCGCCTTTATTTTGCATTTCCCACGAGATATGCGTAAGATGATATTTGGTCAAGAGAAGAGACCATGATTCCGGTAGAAATATATTATACATCGACGTATAAGCAGTTCTAACATATTCCAAAATGATAAGAAAGTATCACGATGATATGTTGGAACCTTTGCTGTGACATCATTGTTAGTATAGATAAAAATGTGGAAAAAGTACTAAAGGTGATATGTGCATCCTGCATGATATCCAAATATGCTTGGAGACGCGGATGCATATGGTGGCGGAGGCACGTAGGTGCCGAGGAAGAAGGCCAATAGGTGAAGTAGGGTTTCGAGGATACTTGGGCTTTGGTATAGGATCACCACTTTTGATATTATGTGAAGATAAATGAAAAAGTTGTTTATATCATGCCCATAAGGCTCCTTTATGTAGAGGAGATAACTAATGAGAAAATTGCATAAAAAGGAAACAAGAATCATAAATATTATTTTCTATAATAGTACTTTCACAACAGAAAAATGCACATGATATTTTATATCATCCCACTACTAAAGCAGTGTGGGATATTTTCGCTACCATATATTCCCAGGCGATGTATGAGATCAAGATTTCCAGCTTCAATATGACATCTTCAAAGTGAAGCAGGATGGTCACCCTCTCCATTCATTCTACTTATATATGAAGGGCATGTTCGATAAGCACGATATATACATGCCTCTGAACATGAGTATCGAGCAGAAGATGACATACAAGAACGTCATGATATTGGGGTGTATTTCTTGCGGCTCTTAATCCCTAGTATAATGCTGCTCGTAGCCAGCTCCTTATTGGTTACCTCTTATGAATGTGGTTTACAATATACCGAATAGGATCACAGTGCGTCCTTCAGCTACTGCTCAGACCTCCTCTGTTATGGTCGTATCTCGCGGTAAAGGAGATTTGACATAGTTTAGAGGATGTGGTGTATGCGGTAAAGGAGGTGCCCACTCTTACCTGCGATGCACATACTACAATTGTATAGGACGTTTTGAGGATACATACTATCAAAAACATGGTTGCATGCATATGCTTGTGTTGCCGAGCAGTTTGAGACCACCGTCATTCATGTTGTTTTATGTATGATGATATTGTCTTCCACCTGAGGGAGACTATGGCTCTTTCACCATTTCTGCTAGTGCTCCTTCGATATCATATGACATTAATGTTTCCACGAGTACCTCAGGTACAGATTGTGCACTTACCACATGTCATAATGCTGATATTTCACAATAGATCATGGGCTATGGACCATCTCTCGATCTCTGCATTGATAGATAATAGTGCATCCTAAAGTATAATTCATCCTACTGGATCCGCTGTCATCAACGTTATCCTAATACATGACAAGGAGAGATTCAGTTGACACCTTCATGTGTTTGCATAATGTGCTATATGCATATGAATTTTCTATGAATTTATTGTCTATTAAGGATATGAATTGGCGTGCCATTTTGACCCATCTTCTCGTTTGTTTCAAGATATACTCACGAGCTAATTGATTGGCTGTGAGTAAGGGGATCTCTATAGATTCGTTCAGTCTCCTTATGCTGACAGATCTTCTATTCATACTAGATCAATATTGTATATGTGACACCTTCAATTCGGTCATGTTCCCTATGCAGAAGCTGTGTAGAAATCCTCCCTTAGATCTTATCTCAGTCCATTTTCTAGTCTGAGACTTGCCAACTTGGGAAGCATTATCGTATTAGTTTTTTTAATCATTAGAGTCCTAATAGTAATTCTTAATTTGAATTGTTGTGTTGTGATATTTGAGTCCCAGTTGTGTTCCTGATCACCAAGGCACAAGTTATATCTTGTTGATTTTGATGATTTCCCAGACTTTCTTGGTTCTTTTTTTGGAAAAAGAAGTTGGGATTTTTACCCGACAGATCCTATAATCTTTGCCAATTACCTCCATGACCTTTGAAACAACCCTAATTCCCCCCTTGACCACGTAAACTTGCTCCGTCTTACCCCACATACACTGCCGTTAATTTAAAACTGCTTGGGTTAACTAGCTTGGGTCTAAGTTGTGTTAATCAAACTCTAGCAAATCTAATGGTAAGTTTGGGTCCCCCACCGCCCCGAACATCTCTCTTTGTGAATGTGAATGTCGATCTAAATGCACAATTGTCTCACCACTCCCATCGGCTCCACGGACATGGTGCAGACGTTGGAGAAACTGCAAGGTGAAGGAGGGCTCCACCTGCTCGTCCTCCCCATCTGATCACCGGAGCTCTCCGGTGCCATAAAAATTGAAGCTTGGAATCTTCAGCTTCAAGCGCATAGCAGCTGCCTTCCTCCGATGGCGTATGATCCCCTCACATTCTCTGATCTTCTTGCGCCCTTCCATCTGACAGGAGGAGGAAGCCTTGCACAGAGGTCTGCTTGTGCCTAAGGTGAAGCAACCCCCGCCAGCCCCTACTTCACCGCCCCCGCTCTCCAGGCCCCTTACGCCCCCTCCTTCAGGCCCCTCAAACCATCATCCTTCTCCATCACCAAGAGGATAACCCATTCCCCTTCACAATTTAGCTTGATTTTTGGACTGATTCTGGATGAATCGAGACATTTTTTACATTGTAGGAGAGTACGAAGAAGGGAGGTACACCAGCATTCCCACAAGCAAGTCTCCCAAAATTGCTCCTCAATAGCCAAGGAAGAAGGTCTCGCATGTTTTCTTGTTCAGCCCATGAAATGCTAAAGTTCCCACACTCAGAGAGAAGAAGAGAAAGGTGGGGCGTTTATGGGTGCAGATTAACCCTTGATCCTCCTTCAACCATGTGGGTCTTTCTCCTTCAGGATTTGGTCAATCCAGGTCCTTCAATATTAACAAAGAAGTGTTCTTGCACATGTTCTGGAGGCCTCCAGGAGGTCGAACTCCACGAGATCTGAAGGAGGTATAGCAGATTTCCAGACATGTACTAGGGTTCCTGCGAAGCTGGAGAAGATGCTCTGAGAACGGAGCTCATCAATGCTGTCGCAGCAAAGTTCTCTCGACGGAGATGAAGATCGAGGATCTCCTAGAGCTTTACTAAAAATTATGGTCGTCTACAGTGACAGAGAATGTCGGCGAACCTTGCGGATTTTTTCCTCATGGGATACGTAGAAGATTAGAGGAGGTGAGGGGGAGTGGGAATCAATGTAAATTTGATAAATAAAATGGATATAATGTAAAAGAATATAACGGAATCCGATTAGTTTTAACAAAAAATGGATGGAGGTTAACCACAGGGTCTGTAGGGTAAGGGTTAGCAGGTTTACGGGGTTGAGGGGGGAATTAGACTATTTCAAAGGCCGTGGAGGTAATTGGCAAAGATTATAGGGTCTGCTGGGTAAAATCCCAAATAAGTTTGATGATGGTTCTATTCTATTATATAAAATTTTATCATTAAAATAAAGAATCTTTTTTTTGATATTGTTAAGAATGTTCGCTCTGACATTGCATTACAATTTTATATTGGCCAGCTACCTCAATTCTTCAAGTTTCTTGAGATTCTCCATCACACTTTGTATGCCTACATTTCTCAGCACAACACTGTTGCCAAGAGCAAACATTGCCATCTCAAAGATGTTAACATGACTCTCCTAATAAAAAGTCATGCTCCTTACTCTTATTGGGGAGATGATGTCCTCACTGCTTGCTACCTTATCAGTCGTATGTCGTCTTATGTCTTAGGAGAAAAGGTTCTTTATTTGATTATTCTCCTGAAAAGAACCTATTCTCTACCATACCTCGTGTCTTTGGTTGTGTGGCCTTTGTCCATCACCCGACTTCTAATCATGATAAGCTCTTCCCCAAGGCTATCAAATGTACCTCTAAGGCCTAGAAAGGGTATTGGTACTTTGATCTCGTCAGAGGAAGTACTATGTAGGTTTTGTAGTCACACTATTGGAGTCAGTTATGTAATTTTATCCCACATGTGTCTTGATGACTTCTTCTAAGTCTGGTGAGGATGTTTACATTCCACCTCCTCCTTTGCCTCCTGCTCCTACACACTGCATGTTGTTCAGACTTTGTCTCGTGTATACATTTGCATGCCGACTACTATACTTCTTGCTCTTGTGCCTTCCCCATCATCCAACACGTCCTAGATATTGGTTTCCAATGATGGCACTACCGATGTTTCTATACAATAAGGGTTCGTTTGGTTGCAGGGTTGGGCAGGGTTGGGTTGGATTGGGCAGGGTTGGGTTGGGGTACCCCTGTGAATAGTAAACTGTGAGGAGGATTGGGAGGGTTGGAAGGAGGGGTACCCCAGGGTACCTCAACCCAACCCTGCCCAACCTGCAACCAAACAAAGCCTAAGAGACTTTTAATTATTTGAATTATGAACAAGTCGTTGCAACCCAATCAATCATCAACAGACAAACAATTTTTTTTTCAAGCTGCAAAATTAACTAAAAGCGAATAACAAAGCAAGAGAAATTTTTGCTACTTATTTACTTGTATAGCGGGCATGATCGAACATAGGGAGGCTACAATTCCCGAGGGTTAGTCAAATAATCGATGAAAATCAATTAAGAGAAAAATAGGAATCTCAAAGGAAAATTATCCTTTTTTTGGATATTTCTCTTTTTAATTTTTTTAATTTTTTTATTTCTAATTTTTTTCTGATTTTCAAATTTTTAGTGATTTTGATTTTGCATTTTTTGAATTTCAATAAAGAATAATATGCACAAGATAAGAAAAACACGCATCAAACTCTTTTTTGTATTTTTTGGTTATAAAAAATGCTCAGAAAAATTTAGAGAAAATATTTTGATGTTTTAAAGTTTTTGAAATATTTTTGAGATTTTTTTAGAATTTTCAGATATTTTCCGTATTTTTTTAAAAATTAAACAATGGTAAAAATGAGAAACATTGCACAACCTGGAGAAATTTGCAACCTAAGAATATTTTAAGTGCCTAAAACTCCTGCTTTTTATGATAAAATAGGGACAAATATCTACAAGCATGGATTGAAATCACGATTTTTGAATTTTTGTAGAATTTTTTATGATTTTTATAAGATTTTTAGTAATTATCATTTTTTTCAATTTTAAAAGGAATTAATACGTGAAATTTAGACAGAAATTAAAAGACAATGAAATAAAACAACTCCAATTTTTGGGAATTTTTGGAACAATATTCAATTTTTTATGAATTTTTGAATTTCAGGAAGATAAAAAGGAACTATTTTTGATTTTTTTAATAATATAAAATGACGCTAAAATACAATGAAAAATTTATGCTAAAAAGACAATCACATCAAGAGCATAGTATGATTTTGGGAATTTTATTGATCAAAGAAATCATTTATTTCAATAAGAAAAGTAAGTAAAATAAAGGACTGGAATTCAGGGGTTAAATTGCAAATATTCAATGTTTGTTTAGCAATATATAACCGAAATAAATTTACAGGAGAAAATTGACAATTTACCCAAGAGAGGCATGTGGTGCACATGATAGGGCTTTGATGAATCTCCGTTTCATCACCTTTATTCTATCATTTTGGCCTTAAAAACCTTAGCAAATGCATGTTAATAGCATCAATTTGTACATAATAGCATTCATGATTCATTGTATTAATTATACATAAAATAAGGTTTTTAATGCCAAAATTATAGAATAAAGAGAAGAAAAGAAAAAGGAATAAAATATTGCAAATATTTTATTACCCTAATCCCGAGACCAAGGCCAGCATGGAATTGGTCGACAAGGAATAAAGTAGGGGGAGATAAGGGCCTGTATACAATAAATACCTCATTTATTTATTCATTCATTTATGCATTTTTGGCACCTATTTTGTATATAAATTATTTGTTCATCAAATAAAAATATTTTGTACATAAAAGTTGTAGATAATAATGTGAATAAAAAATACAAAATTGAGTTTGTGTAAAAATAAGACTTAGAGTACATTTTATGCCCTGATTAAAAAGCCAAAATCTCAACTTCACAGACCCATATCTTGCAAATAAAAACTTCAAATCACCCAAACTCACCTTTAAATGTATATAGCTTTCCTAGAACTATTTAATAAAATTAGTTTCATAATTTTTGGAGTTCATCTGTAGAAGATAGGTTTTTGGCCCACCTTGTATATAGGACTGATTTAAATATTCATTTTATTCAATATTTATTATTTCTATAAATTTATATTTTTTAGAATTTTGTAAATAATGTATATAATACATGTACATATTGAAATTAAAAGAAAACCAAAAAGAATTTGTAAAATAAAATAAGTCTATAGGCTACATAGGCAAAATACCTATGCTATCTATATGTATATAAATAAAAAAGATTTTATTCTTTTATTCGTTATTCATCTATATTTTTATAATAATGTAAAAATTATATATAACTTATGAAAAATACAAATTCAAAATAAAAACGAATAAAATACATTAAATAAATAAAGTATATATAATATATAGGTAAAATACCTATAAATATAACTACATATACATATACCCATTTATTTAAAAATGTAAGTAAACTCAAAAAAATTAAATAAAAATATATTTAGACTCACAAAAATAAATTACAATTTTATAACATAAAGAAATAAAAAAATAAAAAAATAAAATAAAATAAACAAAATAAAAATATAATGTACAAAATACATACAAATACACGCATAAATACATTATTAAAATAAAACCATAATAAAATACATCAAAAAAATAAAAATCATAAATAAATACTACATTAATTCATAAACATTTTTTATTTTGTACGAAAATTCTAATAAAATTATTTATGTTGTGAAATAAATCATTTTCGAATAAAATTCCTGTTTTGTCCTGTAGTGTCCTAGATGGACCAACCAGGGCGCGGCCTGAGTTGACCCCTGGTCAACTGTCCCATCTGGGACCAAGCGCGCCAGAACCATCATTTCCCCGACTTTCATCCCCTTTTCCTGGGCGTCTCTTCCATCCATCGCCCTCGAATCCTTCATGAAAGATCTTCCCCGATCATTGTAGATTCGCGCCTGATCTTCTATCCCCATGTACATTGAGCCGATTCGCCACTACGGTCCGGTCAATAAGGGTGCTTCCTTTGTTCTTAAATAAAGAACCACCGCCTCCTCCGCAAAATTTGGTCAGCCTTGCCCCATTTTCTTCCTTGCATTCAGTCCCAGGTGTGCTCCTCGTGACAGGAGGATGCCGCCGGCACCTTGAATCGGCTGGAGATGGTGGTGGTTGCACCCATGGCGGTGCTCCGGCAGCCGCCCTGCTCCCTGGAGTTTCATCAGGTATAAGAGCTGCGCACTTACATTTTTAGGTAGATTTTTATTCCCGCATTTTATTTCTACATTTTATTTCGCCTTTAGTTCAGTAGCATAGGGTAGATTAGTTAATTCGAAGTTCGCTGGAGCTCCGCTCCGGCGACTTCGCCACCTTGTTTCCGACCGTTTTCCGACACCATTTCGCCTTCATTTCGATCCCCTTCGCCTTCTACACCTCCAGACCACTCCATCCCAACCAGATCTGCTCCAGATCTACGAACCGAAGCCTCAACTCCGCCGCTCGCCAGAGGCTTCGCCATTTCACCCATTTTAGCGCTAACAGCTTCAAACCCCAGGTCGAGGGTGAAGCCCTCGAGCCGTGCTTTGTTCCTGTGCAGGTTAGGTGCGTTGAAGAGCACTAGGAGACGTTTCCAAGGCCGGTGGAGGTACCTGGAGCTGCGTTCCTTCTCCGAGCTCGTGGCGTCGCTCCAGGGTACCTCGGTCCGATCCAGCACCTCCAGCCGATCAAGCAACTTGCCAGGAGGCTTTTGGGACCCTCAGGTGCAGCGATGAACGGCGGAGGAGCGAGATCTAGGCGGAAGAAGCTCGCCCCGGCGAGCTTTCTTCCCTGTTCTTGCACGTGTGCTCCCCGCCGTTGGATGAAGACGAAGGCCCCAAGTCGAAGATCAGCCGTCCGATCTTCCAGCACTCAGACCGTCAGATCATCTTGGATGACCTAATCCTAGCCGGGGATCGCGAACCGGCATCGGCCCACGTGGAGGCGCCACGTGTATTAGTGGATGCAGATCAGCCGTCGGATGAAGCGTCTTTTGGGGGTAATTTTCACATACAACCCCCGTCTTTGTTGTATTTAATTTTAGTATTGTAAAATAAATATTGTGTTGTAAATAAATTGTAGATTTTGCTGAAAGGACCATGAACTTTCCTTAATTACATTTAGGTCCTTCCGCGCCTCACGTGCAGTCCCACGTGAGGCGCGTGAAATTTGCATGGATACCCTGGCGGGTTTTGTTAATTGTAAAATAGTCCCAAAAACTTAAATAAATGTTTATTTCTGTAGGTATTTTTGCACCCATGCTCCGGGTACTTATTTTATTTGCAAAAATGCCCCTGCCAGGCTGTATTATTTTTGTGTCTTTTATCTATTTATTAAAAATACCTATGAGGCTTATAAAAATCCAGAAAAATTAGGACATATGTTTTATGTGATGCTCTTGCACGCCCACATTTTATTTCACCTTTTCTGCATTTTTCCTAATTATTAAAAATGAAAAAGGAGCCCTTTTTACACTGTTTAAATTAGAAAATACAAAAAATTATAAAATGTTTTTGAAAAATTACAAAAAAAAATTATATATGGCATATTTATATGTATATTGAGTCCAGAAAATGAAAAACCTAAAAAATAGAAAAAGAAAATACAAAAATTTTAAGAAGCTCCAAAATCCTAAAAAAGTATAAAAACCCTTTAAAAATACCAAAAATATGTTTTCCTATTCTATGATTATATATATTATTATTTATGTATTAAAATTAATTTGGAGTATTTTTGGACTTATTTTATATTTTAAAACCCAAATTATTTTCGGCTATTTAATTAGTCCTATGTTAGGGACATTTTTGGGATTTAAAATACATAAAAATTAGCAAAATCCAGAAAAATAACAAAAAAATAGAAAAATATGAAAAGCCTAAAAATATAATATTTAATATATTTTGAATATATATCTATATGTATCCTTATACTACTTCTCCCTCTTCTCTTATATATATATACCTCTTTATATGTGTAGCTATATATATATAATAAAAAATATAAAAATATATAAAATATAAAAACTAAATAAAAATCATAAAACCAAAAATAAAATAAAAAGTATAAAATTAAAAACCCACAAAAACAATAAAAAAATTGGACATGATCATTGAATTGAATAAATACACAATCAACTTCACAATACAACCATTCGCCTCCCAGTGTTCGACCTCTACCTGTACTTACACCTATACACATTTGCATGTAGAGTTATAATAAATTTTAGCTCCACATTTTTGGATATTCATTGCATACATTCATTGTGGGTTAATTGTTGTTTTATTCCGGATTTGGTGTGGTCGATTCAGCGACTGAGCTCCCGCCTTGTGAGGAACTTAAGACCACCGATTTCCGGAGTAAACAAATGGCGCCGTTGCCGGGGAGGCAACGGATTTTGTATGGTTGATCATTTATTTATTTAATTCTTTTCTCATGTCCATTATTCATTTCTTTATTTGATTATTATTGAGATTATTGATTGACTGTTCTGACCCATCTCTTTTATTTGTATTTGATGCGAGGGATCGCCAAGCGAAGGAGGACCTCCTAGGAGGACCAATGCACCCAAGCGAGGCGGAGTTGGCTCTTCTACACCAGCCAATAGGAGAGAGCATCGAAGGCAGATGAAGGAGAATTTTTGAAGATAGTCCACATTTTTATGCACTTTATTTCATTATGTATATTTATGTGAGAGAGTGACAATAACTATGTAATAATACAAGACTCTCAGACACTCCGACTCCTGCGGTCCATTGCCCGAGGGATTGTTCCCTTGGGGGCCTCGACGGTTTTGACGCTTTTTCTTTTTTATTTTATTTTTATTATTTTGTGTGAATGAGCCCTAGCTTAGGAATAGCTTGCCGATAGATTAAGGTCCAAAGCCCCTAATATAATTGCATGTACCTATAGTGCATTTTGGATCTAATCAAATCTAAACAGTCGGTTCATTTATCTCTTAACCCTTGTGTCGTGAGCGAGCCCCATCAAGCGCTACTCCTGAACTCGAGTGTGTCGAGAAGAGGAGGGGTGAGCCAAGACCGGACTCTTCGGTAGAGGATAAGTGCCCGACTTGTGGTGCTTCACGATAATAGCAGTTACTATCCTAGGGCAATTTCTTCGGCTTGCATTTGCATATAGCATAGGTTTCAATTCTGTTATGCATCCCGCATGGAGAGAGCTGGGAAGCGTTGTAAGTCCTCTTACTTGGCATGCATCATTGATTTCCGACTTGCATGGCTTTTCCGATCTTCTCCCTCTGTTTTTGACAACCTAAGATGCTTAATGGAAATTGAAACCTCGATAGGCACGTGCATTGAAAATACCCAAAAAAAGTGATAACTTAAATAAAATTGGGACTGCTAACTCTATTAGACATAAAAATAAAACATAATGGACTTCCTTGTCTTGGGGAGAGCAACCCCCTCATTGTATGCGTTTTAAGTGCTCACGTACACGCTAAGGAGTAGAACCCAAATCCCATCAAGCCTCCTAAGTGTTTGTACAACTTTGTGGTTCTCACCTAACTCTAAAAACCGCAAAGATAAATGACCATCATCTGACGGTCGTCACCATGTCGAGTAGGTGAATTGGGGGTTTGCCTTGTGTATTGATTGTGACTTGGAGTCCGTTGCGTTTTCATTCATTATTAGAGTCATCGGTCCTGTCCGTATGAGTCATGCATTTTTCACCTTTGAGTCTCTCTACCTCTCTTATACATATACCTCTTCATTTGCATTGAGTCGTGATATTGGCGCTTGAGCTCAATCATTTCTTCGCCAAGTCCATTCGTTCCCGACATTTTCTTCACCATCTTCTTCGTATCCACTGTATCATCCCCACCTTCTCCGGTTCGAGGAGAACCTGCTCTTCGGACCACCATTTTGACGGTGTTCCCGCCCTGTGTGGAACACCTAATTTTGCCTGTGTCTCGATCTTCTCACCCGCCCTCCTCGTCCCCTATGTATCACTCTTCTTTCACCCTTGATATTGGCACGCACGCTCAATCAGCTTCTCCACCCCATTGTGTACCCTTCTATTCCATCTTCCTCGTGTACCCCATATCATCCCTCCCTTCACACGGGAATGTTGTGCATATTGATGAGGCCCGCATCGAGGATTAGGTCTACGGATTATTTGTGTAAGACGGGCCAATGATGTTGAGGATGCTGAGATTGATTTGGTGGATTTTACTTTTGGATACATGCATACAAGCTTATTGAGGATTTCTGATGATGCATAGAGCGTAGGTGTGATTCTTTATTGAGGATTTTCGATCTCGCACACCGAATTGAGGATGTGACGTGCTTCAGTGATTTGAGGATGATATCATGATATTTCTACTGATCTATCTATTTTGAGGTTTCAGCCTGTCTTTATTTGGATTTTGGATGGGCTATCTTGGTATATGCTTCATGATGACGGTGCCCCACGCCCACATGATCTCTCTTCTTCGTGACTGACCCATCCCGATCTCCTGATTCTCTTATCCACCCTGGCACTTAGAGGATTCCTGACTATTTTTCGTGCCATCTCAGCTGACTGGATTGACTTAAGGGATGTTTGGTGAATGACATGATTATTTGCTCCCTTGCTTGATCTTTCCCTCCTGTTGATTGATGGATTCACATTATTTCGGGGACCTGAGATTCTACCCAGCATTCCCTTGACCTACATTGATATAGCTCGCATTCCTCCCCGAGGACTATCTGCGGGAGAATGCGACAGTTTCTAGGACTATGGTTTCATCCACTGCTTGGGTCGTCATTGTGATGGGACCCGAAACCAAGTCAAATGATATGCTTGATTGGCCTCCCCTATGATTGTGTACCTGACTTGTCGGTGCCCAAGGCCAACTGCCCAACTGCTCTCCTTGACGGTCCTTGCAAGGCAGAGCTCCACTTTTCCGATTATTCCATGTCTGGTTCATAGTTCTCCGAGGGTTATCTGCGAGAGGCTATGACACATTATTGCTATGATGGTCTCTTATGTTGGTAGCCGACGTGTCGACTACTGAGGCCACTATGTGGGTCCGTCTGATGGATCTGTCTCATTTGAGCCTTCTCTCTCCTTGACGACCCTCGCAAGGTAGAGACACTTCCTGTCTATTCCTTGCCTAGATTGCATTACTCCCCGAGGACTATCTGCGGGAGAATGTAACACTCGCTTTACGCTCGATTTCCCCTGCTGACTGTGTCTCCGATCTGCAGAGCACGAAACCGAGTCGTTTGATATATATGATTTTGGTCCCATCCTGAGTGGCATCGGTCGATCATGGTACCCATCTGTTTAGACTCCTTTGAGTCCGCTCGCCTTGACGGTCCTCGCAAGTTTGAGCTCCTGATATCTGATCTTTCCATGCCTAGCTGGCAGCACGTTCCCCGAGGGTTGTCTGCGGGACGCTGCCACATTCTTTAGATTGTCCGGTCTCTTCTGTTGGTAGTCGATATGTCGCCTACCGAGACTGATATTGATGATCCGTCTGATGGATCACTGACGCCTTTGTGACCGCTCGCCTTGACGGCCCTCGTAAGATCGGGTCTTTTCCTGATTATTCATTGACTAGCATGTACAACTCCCCGAGGGTTATCTGCGGGAGGGTACATCACTTTGTAGATACTCGGTTTCATTTCTGGTATCTCCTGTCTGTTGGAGCACGAAACCGAGTCTTCTGAGCTTTTTACTCGGTCTCCTTCTGATTGTGTATCCGATCTGCGGATCACTGGACCGAGTCTTCTGATTGGTATGATCTCTGGCTCTTTTGAGCCGGCTCACCTTGATAACCCTCGCAGGGTTGAGCCATGTCTTGCGGCATTAGGTGTGTCTCCTATGATCTTCCGACCTCATGACCACCGAATGCCATGGTGTCTCCTATTCTCAATCTTCCATATCTTTCCGAGACTCTGATTGACCGGAGGACTCTGTACTGTTCCGTATTCCTCCTGGTCTTACAGTATGGGCTCTGTTTCCTAATGCTTACCGTATGAGCCGATTGACTGCTTCATGCTACCGGACCCGATATCTGTCCTTTTGATCTATTTTACTTCGGTAGCCGACACCCACCTGACTGCATATCCGGGGGTCTTTTCACATGCTGTCTACGTCCTCGTTCTCACAGGGAGACGACGACGAGAGTACGGTATTCACTTGTCAGATACCGTCATGTACTTCACCAGTCTCTTCACCACTTGTATATATGTGTTTGTATATTCTGTTTTCCCCACATGTTATGTGTGCCCTAGATCTATCGCCATATCTTTGTGTCTATACTTAGGACGTACTTTGTCCTAAGTATAGGGGGTACACACCGCGTTGTTCTTTCGTCGTTCAGTTTCATCACTCCTGTTGTTGCCTATACTTAGGGATATCTCACCCTAAGTATAGGGGGAGTGATGCATATATTCTCCACGATCTTTTTGTCTATCTGTAAATATCTCTCTTTTCTTCTTTTCTTCTTTTCCTTTTCTATCTTCTGTATCTAAATAAAAGATGTCGCCCCTTGTTGACAGTTTTCTGTACCTAGGACGTACTTTGTCCTAAGTATAGGGGGGCGCACCCCTGATTTGTTAATTCTTTGAACTGTTTATTCCCACTCTTGACCCTCCCTGCTTTGTGTACAATCTTCTATACTTAGGACTACTTGATCCTAAGTATAGTGGGGACGGTCAACTTCTATTTCCTTCATTTCTTATTTCTATATTCTTTAGACTTGTCTATACTCAGTACGAGTTATGTCTTCTCTTTTCTTTTTCGATCTATGAGGACATAGCTCAAGCTAAGTATAGGGGGGTCGTATATACTCTGTATATACTTTAGCCATAACTCGTACTTTCGTATAATTATTAATAAATAAGGCTAAAAATATGATATAATTCATTAAAAATTAATTAATAATGCTTCTTTTTCCTCAGATTCTTTTTGTATATACTGATTAATAAATCAGGTCAAAAATATTTTTGCAAAATGATTTGAAAAATGGTGTGAACAGTTTGGAAAACTTTTTGTGAAATATTTTCAACCTTTGTAAAAATATTTTGATTGCAAAAATCCTTTTATTTGTGTAAAATAAAGATTTGAAAACCTATTTGCAAACGATTTTGAAAATGATTGTAAAAATATTTTGAAAAATGTATATAGTATTTGCAAAATCTTTGCAAAATGGCTTTCAAATGTTTGTAAATATTTGCAAAAATTATTTTGCACTATAGTTTTCAAAATGATTTTTCAAAAAAATTTGAGGAATAAAAGCATCATAATAAATAAAATGAAATAAATCATAAATAAAATACATAAAATTCTTTATATACCTAAATAAATCACTTTGTTAAAACCTGTAAATTCTTTAAGTCTTGTAAAATAAAGCGGCACGCCCGTGTAAATAGCTGTATATATCTTATACTTTGAGTGCCAAAATTCTTTTATTTGTAAATTCTTTTGTAAAAATTCCTCTCTTTGTTTTCAAATTCTTTGAAAGATTGCATTATTCTTTGCATATTTGTAAAATAGCATTTGCATAGCATTCACATTCTTTGATTGAGCTTGATGATTGAACTAGTCCAATAAAGTCGAAGATTGGAGCTTGGTTGGACCTTACTGTACCTAACTGCACTGGAACCTTATGGGAACTAGGTTTAAGGTACTTCAGATCTATTCAAGACTTAATTCTTTGAGAAATCAGGGCTAGGTTCAAGTCACCTCAGTGGACTAACTAGAACTTTTCGAAACACACGCATGACTCTTGTCGGCCGTGACCTAGCTTGGACACTTGCACCTTTCACTTGGCTCAACTCAGTTGGAGTGGTGAGGGGGTTGGATTTGCCAGTCTGAGACGCACACGGGTGGAAATATTCGTCCTCGTCTAGGGAGGGAAGTGCACCCCAACCTGGTCCAGTTTCAATGAAGTCGAATGAGAGGAGAGTGTGGGTTGCAATAAAGCTTCAAAAGAGGGATAGTCTTCTGGCTCAAGAGGAAAAAGTCCTTATGTAAATGCTGCTGTAAATAGTATGTTGAAAAAAAAATCTCTCCAAAAAAAGTGGACAGGCTTGAAAATAAAATAAAGTGCCTGCCGGAGAATGTATATATGTTGTATAGAAAATAAGCAAGCTTGAGCATCAAAGTTACACCATGTGAGCCTGCAGCTGGATGACTTGACTACACTAGTCTTGCATCCCAGGATAGGTAGCTATACTGGCTACCATCCATTCTTCTTTTCTCCACCTCCTCCTCTTGAGTTGGATGCCACTTGAACTTAGAAGGGAATACCCCGCTCCTTGACGGTAGAGGGCTGGATTGGGGAATCATTGGGTTGTCATTCTGAAGAAGTCAGTTCCTTTGTCATTTCAGTTGGGGAGGGCCACTATCACTTACACTGTACAAGTCAGCTTCATAGTCATAAGGGTTTGCGTATGATGTAGGCTAGTTCTGACCTGGCTATTGAGGAAATTTGAATCGAGTTCTGTGACTCTCGAAGGCTGTTGGGTTTTAAATTTGGTTCCCAACCAGGTTCCACACACATTTTCACATCAAGGTCTAACCTGAGCTCCAAACTTTGATTTTTGTACAGATAAGTTTAAATAATCATGATCAATTCAATTTATTCTTTATTCTTTATTTTTGCGTTTTCTTTTCTTATTATTCTTTGATTTTTTTTGTACTTATTGCATAAGTATTTGCTAGGGACTAGCAAAGGCAAGTATAGGGGGGTGATGAATCTCCGTTTCATCACCTTTATTCTATCATTTTGGACTTAAAAATCCCAACAAATGCATGTAAATAGCATCAATTTGTACATAATAGCATTCATGATTCATTGTATTAATTGTACATAAAATAAGTTTTTAATGCCAAAATTATAGAATAAAGAGAAGAAAAGAAAAAGGAATAAAATATTGCAAATATTTTATTACCCTAACCCCGAGACCAAGGCCAGCATGGAATTGGTCAACAAGGAATAAAGTAGGGGGAGATAAGGGCCTGTATAAAATAAATACCTCATTTATTTATTCATTCATTTATGCATTTTTGGCACCTGTTTTGTATATAATTATTTGTTTATCAAACAAAAATATTTTGTACATAAAAGTTGTAGATAATAATGTGAATAAAAATACAAAATTGAGTTTGTGTAAAAATAAGACTCAGAGTACATTTTATACCCTGAATAAAAAGCCAAAATCTCAACTTCACAGACCCGTATCTTGCAAATAAAAATCCAAATCACCCAAACTCACCTTTAAATGTATATAGCTTTCCAAGAACTATTTAATAAAATTAGTTTCATAATTTTTGGAGTTCATCTGTAGAAGATAGGTTTTTAGCCCACTTTGTATATAGGACTGATTTAAATATTCATTTTATTCAATATTTATTATTTCTATAAATTTATATTTTTTAGAATTTTGTAAATAATGTATATAATACATGTACATATTGAAATTAAAAGAAAACCAAAAAGAATTTGTAAAATAAAATAATTCTATAGGCTACATAGGCAAAATAACTATGCTATCTATATGTATATAAATAAAAAGGATTTTATTCTTTTATTCGTTATTCATCTATATTTTTATAATAATGTACATATTATATATAACTTATGAAAAATACAAATTAAAAATAAAAATGAATAAAATACATTAAATAAATAAAGTATATATAATATATAGGTAAAATACCTATAAATATAACTACATATACATATACCCATTTATTTAAAAACGTAAATAAACTCAAAAAAATTAAATAAAAATATATTTAGACTCACAAAAATAAATTATAATTTTATAAAATAAGAAAATAAAATATTAAAATAAAATAAACAAAATAAAAATAAAATGTACAAAATACATCCAAATACACGCATAAATACATTATTAAAATAAAACCATAATAAAATACACCAAAAAATAAATAAAAATCATAAATAAATACTACATTAATTCATAAACATTTTTTATTTTGTAAGAAAACTTTAATAAAATTGTTTATGCTGTGAAATAAATCATTTTCGAATAAAATTCCTGTTTTGTCCTGTAGTGTCCTAGATGGACCAACCAGGGCACGGCCTGAGTTGACCCCGGGTCAACTGTCCCATCTGGGACCAGGCGTGCCAGAACCATCATTTCCCTGACTTTCATCCCCTTTTCCTGGGCGTCTCTTCCATCCATCGCCCTCAAATCCTTCATGAAAGATCTTCCCCGATCATTGTAGATTCGCGCCAGATCTTCTATCCCCTTGTACATTGAGCTGATTCGCCGCTACAGTCCGGTCAATTAGGGTGCTTCCTTTGTTCTTAAATAAAGAACCACCGCCTCCTCCGCAAAATTTGGTCAGCCTTGCCCCATTTTCTTCCTTGCATTCAGTCCCAGGTGTGCTCCTCGTGACAGGAGGATGCCGCCGGCACCTTGAATCGGCTGGAGATGGTGGTGGTTGCACCCATGGCGGCGCTCCAGCAGCCGCCCTGCTCCCTAGAGTTTCTTCAGGTATAAGAGCTGCGCACTTACATTTTTAGGTAGATTTTTATTCCCGCATTTTTTTTCTGCATTTTATTTCGCCTTTAGTTCAGTAGAATAGGGTAGATTAGTTAATTCAAAGTTCGCCGGAGCTCCGCTGCGGCGACTTCGCCACCTTGTTTCTGACCGTTTTCCGATACCATTTCGCCTTCATTTCGATCCCCTTCGCCTTCTACACCTCCAGACCACTCCAGCCCAACCAGATCTGCTCCAGATCTGCGAATCGAAGCCTCAACTCCGCTGCTCGCCGGAGGCTTTGCCATTTCACCCATTTTAGCGCTAACAGCTTCAAACCCCAGGTCGAGGGTGAAGACCTCGAGCCGTGCTTTGTTCCTGTGCAGGTTAGGTGCGTTGAAGAGCACCAGGAGACGTTTCCAAGGGTGGAGGTACCTGGAGCTGCATTCCTTCCTCGAGCTCGTGGCGTCGCTCCAGGATACCTCGGTCCGATCCAGCACCTCCATGATAGCCCAAAAACCCCGAGTGACTAAGGCAAAGGCAAAGGAATGGTCGTTGTGACCTCAATCAATCGGATGGGTATATCAAGAAAAATCAACCACTCAGAGAGATCGAATCAAACAAAACAAATATGAGCGGTCTAGCTATGAGTTTAACCTGGTATAGCTCCCAGGGTCGAACACAAGGAGCACGGTTTGGCTAGAAAGCCTACGAAGTAGTCAAAATGGGAGAAATTACAGAGAAAATATTTTTAGTGATTTTTAATGATTTTTAGATTTTTTTTTTTGGAAATTTTTAATATATGAAGAAAATGAGAAAAGCAAAGACAAGCACACTTGAGCAATTTATTTAACACACCAAAAATGATGCAAAAATTAAGGAAAAACTGTTTTTAAGTTTCTTAGGTTTTTAAGTGTTTTTGGTGAGTTTTTGAGATTTTTCTAATGGGTAAATTATTTTCTAAAAATCAAACAGTGCTGAAAAGAAGAGGTACTGTCCAGCAAGGCTTAAGACCCAAAAATAAAATACTTAAGGATCTTGAAAAGCCCTGGAGGTAATTTTCCTGTAATCTAGGAAGAATAAGGAAAATTTGGGCACCTAAATTATTGTTTTTGGATTTTTAATTTATTTATTATAATTTTTATGGGTTTTTAGGGGTTTTTCAATTTTTAGGGTTTTTAAGTGATGAAAAATAGCCAAAATGGCCTGGAAAATCAAACCACAAGCAAACAACAGTATCTAATTTTTTTAGAATTTTTGGTGGGGTTTTTATATTTTTTTATGATTTTCAAAGATGAACAGTAGCTGAAATAGATGTTTTTGGATTTTTAAAAATAATAAATGGAAGCAAAAATGTCCTCAAAAATCCCTAAAATTTCTACACCATGGCAGGAGCCATGTGTCAAAACCTCATTGGATTTGGAGGTCGTTTGATATTTTATTCAAAAATGCAAAGGGGGCATAGTGCACAAGGACCAATGTGCAAATACCCGAGAATCTGGGGGCTCTGGTGCAAAATACCCAGCAAGTCACGCGCGTGGCACGTGGCTGGGGCACACAGGGATCAAATTGCAATAAAAACCAAGTCTTAGGGCTATTTGATAACTCGTATCAAAAGTCCAGGGACATGGATGTAAAAAGCCCACTAAATATCGCACATGCGCATAAACAACACTCACAGGGGCATAACTGCAATTACTCAAAAAGATTCATTCCATTCATAACATCCCAGATCTACAGGACTAAAAGTATAAAAAGCCCAGATACACACGTGACGAAGCACGTGGTCACACACAAACAGGGGCATACATGCAATTAACAACAAGCACAAGGTCCATACTGCAATTTACCCTACGCAAATAAAGTTTTAAAACTATTTATAGGACTAAAAGTAAAATGACAAACTACGAGGGGGTCCTAAGATATTTACCCCTTTATTCGCCGACGGCCAGATGTGCGCCACGTGGTGATCGGACGGCTGAGATTGGATGGCGCTCTTCTTCTCTTCTCTTCTTGGGCTCGATCGACGGTGGAGACGAAGCCACGTGGATGATCTAACGTCCGAGACTCTGGTGCTTCTCTCCTCTGCTATCAACGGTCCGGATGCACTCCTCAGATGGATCGACGGCTACTGCTCCTCGAAAGATGGACGCTCACGATCAGAACTGGAGCTGAGGCGTCATCGGACGGCTCTGGATGATGGAGGAAGAACTCGACGCCGGCGAACTTCGCCGGCGTCCTACGTGAACTCTGGTCTTCCTCAGCTGCTGCTAAAGATCGGAACACGTTCCTGGTGCAGCCCCGCAGCCGATGGTGGTAGCCGATGGCCCAGCCGAGCCCTGGAGGGGCTCCGGCGAGGCTGGCGGCGCGAAGCTCCGGCCTGGAATGTAAGGGGGGCTCAGATGCCTCCCTTTGAACCTGCAAAGCAACCAGAACGCTTCGCGGGTCGAGGGCAAAATGCCTCGACCCAAGGAAGCGGGGTGAAGGTGGTCTGTGCGGTGGGGCGAACGAGCTCCGGCGAGGCGGAGACGGTGGGGCTCGACTCCCAGCTCCGAGGCGAGCTGGGTTGAACGAGTGGGTGAAGAACGCGCGTGGGGAGATGGCGGAGATGATGGGGTGCTCCGATGATCGAAATGGTACTCAGGATAGTCGGAATCAGGGAAGCACGGCGATGGGTCGATTTGGGGGAAACCTAAAATTAAACGAAATAAAAGAGCTAATCGACTACCTGGGTGGAGCGGAAGACTATGCTGGAGTGTGGCTAACTCCCGGTCATAGCCTCGAAGGGCGTCAAGGCCTGAGGCTCGAGCTCCGGTAAGACGTCGGAGCACGGCGGCGCAAGGCAGCCGGATCGATGGTCCACGCACCTCCTCCTCACTGCAACAAGGGCCAACGCGAGCTGTCACCTCGGTGGTTACGATGGAGGTCACGGGAGTGAAGATAGGGATCCAAAGATGAGGCGCGGAGGCGGCGGAGGTCGGGATATATATGGAGACAGGGCCGATTAGGGTTGAGCGACGACGGCTAAGGAAGGCGTGGATTTCATGGCGAAAGATCCGGCGAGGGAGAGGGATGATCGGCGGAGAATCCGGGCACGGGGTTTGCGTGGGTGACAGCCTGGAGACGCGTGGAAAAATCGGCGAAGGTGGGGCGGCGCGCATCTTCCTGAAAAGGAAGGAGTCCGCGGGGGAGTTGACCGGGGTCAACAATCCCCCGTGGACCAATCAGGATGCGCCAATTATTGTATTTTTATCTGATTTTTTTGGGGCTTTTAAAGGCCGAATTTTTAAAAACTCAAAACATAAAAAATGTTTGTTTTAATTTTTTCTATTTTTTTGTGATTTTTAATTAATTTTTGGAAATTAAAATAAGGTATTTACATAGTAGCTATACATAGGTATATATACACTATATTAATTTTTTATTTTTGATTTTTAATAAGTTATTTTTATACATTTTTATTCCCATTTTATATTTTATTTATTTATAAGATAAAATGAGGAATAAAAGGCTATTTTTATTTTATTTTTATTGTTTATATACATAGGGGAAATAATTATTTATGCACAATTATATACATGGTATATACAGTGTATTTTTGTATTTTTAATTTTTGTTGTTTTTATTTGATTTTTGTTTTGTTTCTTTTTATTTATTTTATTTACAAAATATGCCTTAGAATATTCACAAAAAGTTTTGAAAATAAATACATTTATTTTTAAGGTTAAATAAATAAGGAATGATGATCTATACACATGGTGAAAGGGCATTTTTGAATTTTTGATTTTTAAATTTTTATTTTGTTTTTAATGGCTTCTAAATATACACAAAATATGTACAAGCATATTTTTGGGTGAGGAAAATATAATTTTATTTATTTACAGAAGTATATACACATGAGCTCCTATCTCCCTCTACTTTGTCTTTTATGCGGTCAGGCCCATGCTGAGCCCTCCCTTGGGTCAAGTTGCTCAATATTTATTCTAAATATCTCCCTCTTTTTCTTTTTACTCTTTATTCTTTTATTTTTGCACACAAACATGCTAATTACAGGTTTTTACACAATGCATGCTTTTGGTAATTATTTGTATTTACACATATCTACATGTATTTGCAAAGGTTTTTGTAGCTAAAATATAAGAATAAAGAGTGATGAATGGGTATTCATCACCCCCCTATGCTTAACTTTGCTAGTCCCTTAGCAAACACTTATTTGAAAAAGAAGTGAAAAAGAAAGAAAAAGAGAAAGAAAAAGAGGATGTACATGGATCAAGGTTGATTTATTAAACTTTCCTTCATTAAATTGAAATATGGAGCTCGATCAGATCTTTAGATTATTAATGTGTCGGAACCTTATTTGGACTTAAGCTTAAAACTCAACAGTCTCCAAGTTCCACCAATCTATGGGCAAGACTCCTCAATAAACCAGATCAGAACAAGTCTACATACACAAACTCTAATGACCATGAATCTTTCCATGCGGTGTAAGTGATATGTGGCTCCCCACCTCAGAAGTAACAAAGCAGCAACCTCCCTCAACCTGGTAACTCTAATGCCTCGGTCTAGCAACTCTTTCCTCGAGAAGCGGGGTATTCCCTTCTAAGTTCAAGTGCAACCGGCTCAAGAAGAGGGGGTAGAAGTATAGAGTTTTGGAAGCTTAGCCAGTGTAGCTAAGTCTCCCGCTGCAAGCTTCATGAGATGTAACATTGATACCATAAGCTTTTGCTTTATTTGACTATGTATACTCCGGTGGGGTTATTAAATTTTCAATCCGACCCACCACTTTTTTGGAGTTCTTTTTGCATTTTTGCAATTTTTTTTTCAAGAACTTCTGTACAACATATCTACATGGTGCAGCATATAAGAAATTTCCTCTCGAGCCAGTAGACTATCCCTCTTTTGAAGCTTTATTGCAACCCACGACTTCTGTCTTTAGCCTTCATCACCACTAGACCAAGTTGAGGTGCACTTCCTTCACTAGAAGAAGAAGAGAGGTTCCGCCTAGAAGTACTACCCTCATATGCTACCCCAAGCCAAAGGAAACTGCCTCCTCACCACCTCATCCGTGGAGAGCCATGTGTAAGTGCAGGTGCAAGTCAAGTGATTGTCTCTAAGAGTCATGCGTGTGTTGTTAAGTGCTCTACTTAGGCTCATCAAGATGACATATGCTTATAGCCTAGTGGACTCAAAGAATTAAGTCCTTATGGACCTGAAAAGCCTTAACCCTAAGTCCTATAAGGTTCCTCTTAAAGTTAAGTGGATTAAGATCTTATTCAAGCTCCATTTCTCAATTTAATTCCAGGCTTAGTTTAGATGTCAACTCTCATCCAGGAAAAACTATATACATATATGTACACAAGATGCTATTTACAAATATTTTACAATCATGCAAAATTTTTGAAAAATGTTCTGAAATTATGGATGATGATGCATGAGGTGCAAGTTTTGCAAAAAGATATTTACACACATTTACACAAGATTTTTGCAAACTTTTGATTTTCAAAACATTTTGGAAAAATTTTGTACTATATACATAATTTTGATACAAAATATTTACACAAGCTTTACACAAAAGATTTTTGAAATCATTTTTACAAAAATACTTTGTACACTAGCTATGTATGTGCATGATAAAAGAGGTTTATGTACATGAAAAATTTTTTAAATTTTTGTGATTTTTAGCCATTTTATTTATTAACACACTCACACAAAGTACGAGTTATGGCTAAAGTATATATGAAATATATACATACCCCCCCTATACTTAGCTCGAACGATGTCCTCAGAGTGATCAAGAGCGATGAAGAAGACATAACTCGTGCTTAGTAAAAGGAAAGTGAAAAGGAATGGCTAAGTACAGAAACGAATAAATGAATAGAATAAGAGGAACTCGGTGGTCTCCCCCTATACTTAGGATTAACTAATCCTAAGTATAGTAAGCTGTACATAAAGGGAGATCCGAGTAAAGAATATACAGATTCTGCCCCCCCTATACTTAGGGTAAAATATCCCTAAGTATAGGCAGCAAAAAAAGGAGCAAAAAGAATAAAAAGAATACCCGCAGGTCCAACATCCCCCCTATACTTAGGGTAAAGTACACCCTAAGTATAGCATAATCATAAGATGAGAGACGAGATGTGGGACTAAAGAATAGAATGATATGGACAACTGGATCTATACAGGCGGAAGAACAGTGAAAATCAGGCGTGAGATGCAAAAGATGTGAGTCAAAAGACCACATCTCACGCAAAATGAATAGCGGCAATAATAACGTCCCGCGGCTCATGATCTAGAAATGGCTTGAGCCGCTGGCCGTTTACTCGAAAGGTACTCTCAGAGGATAACTCAGATATATCAATGCTACCGTTATCGTGTACCTTTCTGACCAAGTAAGGTCCCTTCCATTTGCTCTGTAGCTTCCCTGGAAATAATCTAAGCCTTGCATCAAACAGCCATACTCTCTGTCCAATCTCAAAATGCTTGTGGCTGATATGAGAATCATGCCACTCCTTCACTTTCTCCTTATAATGTAGGTTGTTTGAGAAAGCTGTATCTCTAAGCTCTTCCAAGGCGGCTAGCTCTGCCCTCCTCTGGTCTCCTATACCATCTGGATCCATAAGAATATCTGTGACTGCCCAAAGTGACTTGTGCCTCAGCTCAACAGGTAGATGGCACGGCTTGCCATAAACGAGGCGAAAGGGAGATGTACCCAATGGAGTCTTGAAAGACGTCCGATATGCCCACAAGACCGAGTCCAAAAGCTGTGACCAATTCTTTCGGTCAGGGCGGACGACTTTCTGCAAAATATTCTTGATCTCCCTATTCGACACCTCAGCTAGACCATTTGTCTGTGGATGGTAAGGTGTGGCAACACGATGGTCTATACTGAACTCGCTAGCAAGGGCCTTTACCTGGTCGTTGACGAAATGAGACCCCCCATCAGAAATCAGAACTCGTGGAACCCCGAACCGCATGATGATGTGCTTCTTCAAAAATCTGCAAACTGTCTTCGCATCAGCGGCTCGGGCGGGGATAGCCTCAACCCAACGACTAACGTAATCTACGGCCAACAGAATGTACTCGAATCCCTGACTCTTAGGGAATGGACCCATGAAATCGATGCCCCATGCGTCAAAAACCTCACAGAAGTGAATGGGCTGCATCGGCATCATATCACGTTGTCCACAAGTGCCCATCCTCTGACAGTCAGTACACCTCTTCACGAACTCATCAGAGTCCTTGAAGAGTGTAGGCCACCACAAGCCGGATTGGAGCACTTTCTGTGCCGTTCTCCTCCCAGAATGATGTCCTCCTGCCTCAAGCTTGTGGCAGTAAGTGAGGACACTATGATGCTCCTCCTGAGGAATACACCGACGCCAAATGCTGTCCCCTCCTTCGTGGTAAAGGATGGGATCCTCCCAGTGGTAGGACTTGGCCTTCGCAAGGAAGGTCTCAAGCCTCTGCCTGGGCCAATCTTGTGGGACTTTCCCAGCAACGAGAAAGTTCACAATATCGGCATACCACGGGAGTGAGGTGATAGCAAGGATCGCCTCATCTGGGAAGGTATCATGAATGGGATCAATCTGCTCAGAATCCTCAGGCTGCTCTAATCGGGAGAGATGATCCGCCACCACATTCTTAACTCCAAGCTTATCCTTGATCTCAATGTCGAACTCCTGGAGTAGAAGGATCCATCTAGTAAGTCTGGCCTTGGCATCCTTCTTTGACATGAGGTACCTGATGGCGGTGTGGTCTGTATACAAAGTCACTCTAGATCCAATGATATACGATCTGAACTTATCTAGGGCAAACACTACTGCTAGCATCTCCTTCTCTGTGACCGTATAATTCCGCTGGGCAGAATCCAATGTGCGGCTAGCATAGTGTATGGCAAATGGAACTCCGTCCCTCCTCTGTCCTAGCACGGCCCCTACGGCAAAATCAGAGGCATCCGTCATGATCTCGAATGGGAGAGACCAATCGGGTGGCTGAAGGACAGGAGCCTCAATAACACGCTGCTGGAGAGTCTCAAAGGATGAAAGACACTTGTCATCAACAAGGAACTCGGTGTCTTTCGTCAAAAGGTCAGTCAACGGTCGGGCAATCTTGCTGAAATCATGAATGAATCTCCTATAAAAACCAACATGCCCCAGAAATGACCGTAGCTGCTTTAAATTGGACGGCGGTGCGAGTTTTCTAATGACGTCAACCTTGGCCGGATCAACCTCCATGCCCTTGTTGGAGATGATGTGGCCAAGCACCGTCCCTTGAGTCACCATGAAGTGACTCTTCTCCCAAGACAGAACCAAGCGGGTAGCAATACATCGCTGGAGCACTCGGTCTAGGCAGTCAAGACAGGAATCGAATCCGTCGCCGTAAACCGAGAAGTCGTCCATGAAGACCTCCAAACACTCCCCTACCATGTCCGAAAAGATCGACAGCATGCACCTCTGAAAAGTCGCAGGGGCATTGCATAGCCCAAATGGCATGCGTCGAAAGGCGTATGTACCGAAGGGACAGGTAAAGGTGGTCTTCTCCTGATCCTCAGGAGCGATGGCCACTTGATTGTAGCCCGAGTACCCATCTAGGAAGCAATAATGGCTCTTCCCTGCCAGTCTCTCTATGATCTGATCAATAAAAGGCAGGGGGAAGTGGTCCTTCTTGGTGGCCTGGTTGAGTCTCCTGTAGTCAACGCAGACCCTCCAAGAGGTGGGTACTCGTGTAGCAATCTCCTCTCCCGACTCACTGATCACAGTCGTGATGCCCGTCTTCTTGGGCACCACATGCAAGGGGCTAACCCACTTGGAGTCGGAAATGGGATAAATAAAATCTGCACTCCACCATTTTGATATTTCCTTCATGACAACTTCTCGTAGGTTGGGGTTCAGTCGCCGCTGGAACTCACGCGACGGCTTTGCCCCTTCCTCGAGATAGATATGGTGGGAGCACAACGAGGGACTAATCCCATGGAGATCTGCTACGCTCCATCCAATTGCCTTGCGGTTCTTTTCAAGAACCTCCATCAGACGGGATTCTTGTTCTCCAGTCAGATCGGCGGAGATGATGACTGGGTACATCTCAGACTCTCCCGCAAGGAATCGATACTTCAGCGAAGTAGGGAGCGGCTTTAGTTCTGGACAGCTGGGTGCTGGCAAATCTGGCTTCTGAAGAAGATGTGTGTATGCTGACAATTCTACCAAATCTGCCTGGGAAAATGATAACGAACTCTCACAAACTTGATCTGGAGAAGGCGGGTCCTCTGCATTGTCTCTAATCTGTTCTGCCTCTACTTCCTCCTTATTTGTAGGCTCAGGTGGATCCAGGTCTGGCATCTGATCATCACAATCTGCCCAATCAGACTCTGAATCCGAGGGATCTGTATCAACTGCGATGGCATCAGTACCACCGTATAGCAAGGTGGCCTCAGTACCACCATCACTGAAAATCGTGTCGCGATCAAGGTCCGACCCTGCTGACTCAATAGTATCCTGAACCAGGGTTGTGCTCTCCAGACTATCCTCTGCTATCATCTCTGCATCAGCTGTAGCTGAATATGAGAGGATGGTCTGTGCTGCAGGATCTGCCCAAGCTGCCTCATCATCTGTGATCACAAAATCACAGTCCTGGTGGATGTCTGGCTCTGCGTCTGTCAGCTGCTCTGAATCTGTACTGCCCTCTGAGCGGGATCTATCTCTGGCTCTGTGGTCCTTAACCGTCTCTATTTGTATACTCTCGCCCTGGACGCGAAAGAATACCTTCCCACTGTCATGGTCAGTCACCGCCTTGGCTGTGGCCAAGAATGGGCGACCGAGAATGATGGGGGAATCGGTCAACGAGTCAGGGGTCTCCATGTCCAGCACTACGAAGTCCACGGGGAATTGCAAACCCTGAATCGTGACGACAACGTCTCGCAACAACCCCTTTGGCCTCTTGACAGACCGATCAGCAAACTGAAGGTATGTCCTGCTCTGTCTAAGAGTGCCCAACTCTAAGTGGTCGAGAAGGGCTGCCGGAAGAAGGTTAATTGACGATCCGCTATCTAGTAGAGTACGGTCGAACCTCTGCTCACTAATCTGACATCTGACATACGGGGCTCCTAAATCTGGCCTCTTGGTCGGCAGATGGTTCTGGATCGCGTAACACGTGGCTTTGGTCAACACATGAATCTCTGTGGTTTTATTCCTCTTCTTCCTCCTGACTGTGGTCCTGTCTCTCAAGGATCGCTGAAGAAGAGGGATGTGCTGCAAAGCCTCATTGAGGGTCAGCTGGATGTGAAATCGGTCTATCATGCCCTGGCTGAACTCCTCCTGCTCTCTCTTTTTTGGATCTTTTTCTTTTTTCTTCCCCTTCCCCAACTCAAGGGCTCTAGGAAAGGGGATCACCGGGTCCTTCTCAGATGAAGGACTAGGAATAGGTCTAGACGGTTCGATGACCGGATCCTCACAAACATCATTCACCACAGTGGGATCAGAAGAAACTAAACCTTTTCCTTTATTTAAATTAGAGTTCTGAGAAACATTCATACGAGGAAAGACAACATTTCTATCAGAATAAATGTTGGTGGCCTCAGTACCACCTCTAGCTGGCTCCACAACTAGACGTCTTGCGGCTTCAGTACCGCGGTCTGGCTCGGCTCTGCTGGTGGCGTCAGTACCACCTCCTTGATTTGGTGAAGCAGCGGCCTCAGTACCGCCGGTGGAAATAGCATCTCGGGTGGCATCAGTACCACCGTCATCATCATGTGCGGCGTCAGTACCGCTCTCCTCTTCCTCATCTGGCGCTCTAGATGGGTCCTCGCGTTGTCGCTCAGATGAGGCGCCGCCTGCTGGTCTTCTACCGCTCCTAAGTGTGACAAAATCAGCATCAAATAGATCCGACGAGATATCATCAAATGAGTCACTAGAAGTGGTAGGCTCAGTGTGAACTACCTGCTCAGATTTCCTCTTCAAGTTATTCGGATTAGGCTCGATCTGTGCAGGGATGGCGGCCTTCCCTCTCATCAGGTCCCGCATCTCCTGGCGGAACTCGTCCATCTCCCGTCTAAATGTAGCCTGCTGCTCTGTGAAGATGCGGGCTAGATCATCCATGGCGGGGCTCTCATGGGAGCCCGACGGGTTGCCTCTCTGGTAATGAGGCTGCTGGACCTGGTGTTGCTGCGGCTGAGAGGGGTAAGAGGAAGGATGCTGCTGCTGGTGAGCCTGCTGCTCACGTCTCCAATTCTGTCCCTGCTGCTGGTAGGGACGAGGTACGAAGGATGATGGCTGGTGTGGCTGGTATGCTGGGGGCTGCTGGTGATCTCTCTGCTGGGAGTACTGCCCTCCCTGACTGGCTGGCTGCTGTTGGGACTGGTTACCCCCATTCCCCCACCTGAATCCGGGATGATCTCTTCGGATTCCAGGTTGAGGGCGGTCATACCAAATCCCGTTGACATCCATCAACGGTTCCGCATCGTAAGGGGCTGGTGGGAGTACATCCAGAGGCTGATCCGGCTGATATACCACCATCTGTAAGTCTGGAGATGGTGGTGACTGGTAAGAGGGCTGCTGCTGCTGGTACGGCTCCGCCTGCACAAGGTGAACTTGTCTAGGCTGCTGCAAGGAGCTGGAGCGCTGGGACGAGCTTCGGCTGCCACTGGAATCGCCTCGCGACTGAAGACGGGGCTGAGAAGCCGTCTGTGCCTCTTGAAGGCACAAGAGATGGGTCTTCACGTCGCTCAGAGTTTGTGCCATCTGCTCCATCTGAGTTATGCCCTGGCACTGCTTCTTCTCTATTATTTCCATGCGGTCCAACTTCTCGCTGATAATCCCCATGTCCGCAGCGGCCGACTCTGCCTGTGCGGCTGCAACTGTGGACGAACTGGAAGGACCCGCATCAACCCGTGCTATCCGCTGGTACTACACGGGTCCTGGCGGCTGAACTCTCTGTGTGTACAACCGAGTCTGGGACATCACCATGTAATTTTCGGACATCTCCTCATAGATGGCCCAGACTTGGTTGTGGTCCTTGGCAAAGTAGGACCCGCCGCAAGAAGCATTCACCAGTCCCTGAAGCTCTGGCGTCAGCCCACTAAGGAAGCTCTGAACTAGGTTCGGCTTCGAAATGTCGTGGTGTGGGCATCTATCCAGAAGCTCTCTGAACCTCTCCCATGCCTCGTGAAATTGCTCGTTAGGGAGCATGGAGAAGTTGTTGATCAGGGCCCTTGCTGCATTCGTCCGCCCGAGTGGATAGTACTTGTTCAAGTACTCGGTGCGGAGCTGCTCCCAGGTGTAAACAAACTTCCCTAGATGCTTCAGCCAGGCGGCTGCTCTATCTGCCAGTGAAAAAGGGAAGGCCATCATCCGAATCGTATCTTGGTCCACACGACGGTCGTGGACAGTGCTACAGATCATCAAAAACTCCTGGAGATGGAGGTGGGGTTCCTCAGTGGCGAGTCCGTGAAAATGAGGAAGCATCTGCAGGGTGTTCGGAGGGAACTTGAAATCCCCCACGATAGCAGGTATCACCACCCACTGGTGCATCAGTGTAGATCCGGGGTTGTGTAGCTCCCGCATTGGTCTTGCTGCGGCAGCCGCTGCTGCGGCTGCTGCTGCGGCTGCTGCCTCTGCATCAGCGTCAGGAATGTCCTCAGGCTCGCTTGGCTCGTCTCGCTCTGCTCGGAGTCGCTCCAACTCCCTCCTCATCTCTATCATGAATGCCCCCTGATCGCGTAACTGTTGCTGAACTGTCTCTAATGACGCGATCAGGGTGGAGTTAATCGCTCCCTGGTCTAAGACAAAATGTTCGGGCTGGCGATCGTCTGAACTGCCGGCTCCGGCCATAGTGACGTCTGCAAAATCAGATGAGCCCAACTCAGGTTCTGTCAAATTAATTCGTCTTTCCTCGGGCTCATGTCTCTCAGTAGCAAAAGAAAGGGGATCGAGGGGGAACAGGGTGGAATCGAACTCGGGCCCGGAGAGCTGGTCTCGACTCTCACGGGCCAACCTAGATGATGATGTAGACGCGCCTGAAAGCGGTGCAGCCAGAGGCTGCCTAAGAGATCGTCTACCCATCATCTTGATCTGGCGAGTTGGGCGGATGGGATCTGGAGAAAATATGATCGCAAAGCAAACCCCCGGTTCACCAACGCAACACAATCTGAAGACCGTGAAAGCTCGGTCAATTTATCTTGTCAATTTTATTTGGTGAACACACAGGATATCAGAGCGCTTACGTGACCTGTTAGGATACCCGATGCTACTCCAACCGACTGGCCCGCACGGAAGAGTCGGTAGTCAGCTAGAAATAGCACCGGAGGGTTCTACCTAGGGTACGGGTCACTCTCTCGCGCATCCAAACCATACAAGGAGGGGGTTGCTCTCCCCAAGATAATTTTTAATGTGAGTGTCTTTTAGGGTCAATAATGTTATCCAGTCCCAATTTTTTTTGTTTTTCTTTTTAATTTTTTTCAAAATAAATACAAACGGCCTAACGATTTTTCCGATTCTCCTGATGATTAAGCCAAAAACAGAGGGAGAAGACGAGAAAAACCGATGCGCGAAGAAATCAATGATGCATGCAGAGATAGAAATGCGTACCTTGTCTCCAGCACTCTACATGCAAGTGATCCGCGCAGAATTTAAAGGCAGAAATAAAACTACCTATATGATGCAACGGGAAAAACCGAGTCCTAGATGAGCAACTTCTATCGCAGAACCGTCTAACTCAGTTACCCGCCTTCGATCCAAAGAGTCCGGTCTTGGCTTACCCCTCCTCTTCTCGACAGGTCGAGTTCAGGAGTAGCGCTTGTGGGGTAGGCTCGCGGCACGTAGGCTCTCAGGAAAGCGACTGAGTTATTTTTATTATTTATTCTTAGTAGGTCCAATTAACGATCTATAGGAACAGATCAGCAATTAGGTGTGGGGATCCTACTAATTACGGCACAAGCAAGAGAAATTCCTAAATCTAGGGGCTCGAGAAAAACCGCGTAAACACCGGAAAAGGCAGCTAGCTATTAAAACCGCAGAAAAAGCCGCGAAAATCCAAATGGGTCCCCCGAGTACACCGGTACTCGGCGAAACAGACCCTGCTAAGTTACAAGTGTCCACAAGTCCAAAGTCTAAGTTATTACAACAAATATTGTTCTCTCTCTCTCTCTCAGAAATAAAAGTTCCTTCTTCTCTCTCTCTTCCTCCTGCACGGGTCCTCTAAAAAGAAGCTCCAAGTCGTCCAAGCAGTACCTCGCACAAAAATCAAAGAGAGAGTGTCAGAGAACAATGATAATAGAGAGAGACAATATGGAAGAAAATGACTACAAAGCCGTGCTCCCCGGCAACGGCGCCATTCTGATAGCCCAAAAACCCCGAGTGACTAAGGCAAAGGCAAAGGAATGGTCGTTGTGACCTCAATCAATCGGATGGGTATATCAAGAAAAATCAACCACTCAGAGAGATCAAATCAAACAAAACAAATATGAGCGGTCTAGCTATGAGTTTAACCTGGTATAGCTCCCAGGGTCGAACACAAGGAGCACGGTTTGGCTAGAAAGCCTACGAAGTAGTCAAAATGGGAGAAATTACAGAGAAAATATTTTTAGTGATTTTTAATGATTTTTAGATTTTTTTTTTTGGAAATTTTTAATATATGAAGAAAATGAGAAAAGTAAAGACAAGCACACTTGAGCAATTTATTTAACACAACAAAAATGATGCAAAAATTAAGGAAAAATTGTTTTTAAGTTTCTTAGGTTTTTAAGTGTTTTTGGTGAGTTTTTGAGATTTTTCTAATGGTTAAATTATTTTCTAAAAATCAAACAGTGCTGAAAAGAAGAGGTACTGTCCAGCAAGGCTTAAGACCCAAAAATAAAATACTTAAGGATCTTGAAAAGCCCTGGAGGTAATTTTCCTGTAATCTAGGAAGAATAAGGAAAATTTGGGCACCTAAATTATTGTTTTTGGATTTTTAATTTATTTATTATAATTTTTATGGGTTTTTAGGGGTTTTTCAATTTTTAGGGTTTTTAAGTGATGAAAAATAGCCAAAATGGCCTGGAAAATCAAACCACAAGCAAACAACAGTATCTAATTTTTTTAGAATTTTTGGTGGGGTTTTTATATTTTTTTATGATTTTCAAAGATGAACAGTAGCTGAAATAGATGTTTTTGGATTTTTAAAAATAATAAATGGAAGCAAAAATGTCCTCAAAAATCCCTAAAATTTCTACACCATGGCAGGAGCCATGTGTCAAAACCTCATTGGATTTGGAGGTCGTTTGATATTTTATTCAAAAATGCAAAGGGGGCATAGTGCACAAGGACCAATGTGCAAATACCCGAGAATCTGGGGGCTCTGGTGCAAAATACCCAGCAAGTCACGCGCGTGGCACGTGGCTGGGGCACACAGGGATCAAATTGCAATAAAAACCAAGTCTTAGGGCTATTTGATAACTCGTATCAAAAGTCCAGGGACATGGATGTAAAAAGCCCACTAAATATCGCACATGCGCATAAACAACACTCACAGGGGCATAACTGCAATTACTCAAAAAGATTCATTCCATTCATAACATCCCAGATCTACAGGACTAAAAGTATAAAAAGCCCAGATACACACGTGACGAAGCACGTGGTCACACACAAATAGGGGCATACATGCAATTAACAACAAGCACAAGGTCCATACTGCAATTTACCCTACGCAAATAAAGTTTTAAAACTATTTATAGGACTAAAAGTAAAATGACAAACTACGAGGGGGTCCTAAGATATTTACCCCTTTATTCGCCGACGGCCAGATGTGCGCCACGTGGTGATCGGACGGCTGAGATTGGATGGCGCTCTCCTTCTCTTCTCTTCTTGGGCTCGATCGACGGTGGAGACGAAGCCACGTGGATGATCTAACGTCCGAGACTCTGGTGCTTCTCTCCTCTGCTATCAACGGTCCGGATGCACTCCTCAGATGGATCGACGGCTACTGCTCCTCGAAAGATGGACGCTCACGATCAAAACTGGAGCTGAGGCGTCATCGGACGGCTCTGGATGATGGAGGAAGAACTCGACGCCGGCGAACTTCGCCGGCGTCCTACGTGAACTCTGGTCCTCCTCAGCTGCTGCTAAAGATCGGAACACGTTCCTGGTGCAGCCCCGCAACCGATGGTGGTAGCCGATGGCCCAGCCGAGCCCTGGAGGGGCTCCGGCGAGGCTGGCGGCGCGAAGCTACGGCCTGGAATGTAAGGGGGGCTCAGATGCCTCCCTTTGAACCTGCAAAGCAACCAGAACGCTTCGCGGGTCGAGGGCAAAATGCCTCGACCCAAGGAAGCGGGGTGAAGGTGGTCTGTGCGGTGGGGCGAACGAGCTCCGGCGAGGCGGAGACGGTGGGGCTCGACTCCCAGCTCCGGGGCGAGCTGGGTTGAACGAGTGGGTGAAGAACGCGCGTGGGGAGATGGCGGAGATGATGGGGTGCTCCGATGATCGAAATGGTACTCAGGATAGTCGGAATCAGGGAAGCACGGCGATGGGTCGATTTGGGGGAAACCTAAAATTAAACGAAATAAAAGAGCTAATCGACTACCTGGGTGGAGCGGAAGACAATGCTGGAGTGTGGCTAACTCCCGGTCGTAGCCTCGAAGGGCGTCAAGGCCTGAGGCTCGAGCTCCGGTAAGACGTCGGAGCACGGCGGCGTAAGGCAGCCGGATCGATGGTCCACGCACCTCCTCCTCACTGCAACAAGGGCCAACGCGAGCTGTCACCTCGGTGGTTACGATGGAGGTCACGGGAGTGAAGATAGGGATCCAAAGATGAGGCGCGGAGGCGGCGGAGGTCGGGATATATATGGAGACAGGGCCGATTAGGGTTGAGCGACGACGGCTAAGGAAGGCGTGGATTTCATGGCGAAAGATCCGGCGAGGGAGAGGGATGATCGGCGGAGAATCCGGGCACGGGGTTTGCGTGGGTGACAGCCTGGAGATGCGTGGAAAAATCGGCGAAGGTGGGGCGGCGCGCATCTTCCTGAAAAGGAAGGAGTCCGCGGGGGAGTTGACCGGGGTCAACAATCCCCCGTGGACCAATCAGGATGCGCCAATTATTGTATTTTTATCTGATTTTTTTGGGGCTTTTAAAGGCTGAATTTTTAAAAACTCAAATCATAAAAAATGTTTGTTTTAATTTTTTCTATTTTTTTGTGATTTTTAATTAATTTTTGGAAATTAAAATAAGGTATTTACATAGTAGCTATACATAGGTATATATACACTATATTAATTTTTGATTTTTGATTTTTAATAAGTTATTTTTATACATTTTTATTCCCATTTTATATTTTATTTATTTATAAGATAAAATGAGGAATAAAAGGCTATTTTTATTTTATTTTTATTGTTTATATACATAGGGGAAATAATTATTTATGCACAATTATATACATGGTATATACAGTGTATTTTTGTATTTTTAATTTTTGTTGTTTTTATTTGATTTTTGTTTTGTTTCTTTTTATTTATTTTATTTACAAAATATGCCTTAGAATATTCACAAAAAGTTTTGAAAATAAATACATTTATTTTTAAGGTTAAATAAATAAGGAATGATGATCTATACACATGGTGAAAGGGCATTTTTGAATTTTTGATTTTTAAATTTTTATTTTGTTTTTAATGGCTTCTAAATATACACAAAATATGTACAAGCATATTTTTGGGTGAGGAAAATATAATTTTATTTATTTACAGAAGTATATACACATGAGCTCCTATCTCCCTCTACTTTGTCTTTTATGCGGTCAGGCCCATGCTGAGCCCTCCCTTGGGTCAAGTTGCTCAATATTTATTCTAAATATCTCCCTCTTTTTCTTTTTACTCTTTATTCTTTTATTTTTGCACACAAACATGCTAATTACAGGTTTTTACACAATGCATGCTTTTGGTAATTATTCAGCCGTCCGATCCTCCAGCACTCATACCGTCAGATCATCTTGGATGACCTAATCCTAGCCGTGGATCGCGAACCGGCATCGGCCCACGTGGAGGCGCCACGTGTATTAGTGGATGCAGATCAGCCGCCGGATGAAGCGTCTTTTGGGGGTAATTTTCACATATAACCCCCGTCTTTGTTGTATTTAATTTTAGTATTGTAAAATAAATATTGTGTTGTAAATAAATTGTAAATTTTGCTGAAGGACCCTGAACTTTCCTTAATTACATTTAGGTCCTTCCGCGCCTCACGTGCAGTCCCACGTGAGGCGCGCGAAATTTGCATGGATACCCTGGCGGGTTTTGTTAATTGTAAAATAGTCCCAAAAACTTAAATAAATGTTTATTTCTGTAGGTATTTTTGCATCCATGCCCCGGGTACTTATTTTATTTGCAAAAATGCCCATGCCAGGCTGTATTATTTTTGTGTCTTTTATCTATTTATTAAAAATACCTATGAGGCTTCTAAAAATCCAGAAAAATTAGGACAGATGTTTTATGAGATGCTCTTGCACGCCCACATTTTATTTCACCTTTTTTGCATTTTTCCTAATTATTAAAAATGAAAAGGAGCCCTTTTTACACTGTTTAAATTAGAAAATACAAAAAATTATAAAATGTTTCTGAAAAATTACAAAAAAAATTATATATGGCATATTTATATGTATATTGAGTCCAGAAAATGAAAAACCCTAAAAATAGAAAAAGAAAATATAAAAATTTCAAGAAGCTCCAAAATCCTAAAAAAATATAAAAATCCTTTAAAAATACCAAAAATATGTTTTCCTGTTCTATGATTATGTATATATTATTATTTATGTATTAAAATTAATTTGGGGTATTTTTGGACTTATTTTATATTTTAAAACCCAAATTATTTTCGGCTATTTAATTTGTCCTATGTTAGGGACATTTTTGGGATTAAAAATACATAAAAATTAGCAAAATCCAGAAAAATAACAAAAAAATGAGAAAAATCTGAAAATCCTAAAAATATGATATTTAATATA
The DNA here is from genome assembly GCA_037367405.1 of Ottelia alismoides. Classification (NCBI taxonomy): domain Eukaryota; kingdom Viridiplantae; phylum Streptophyta; class Magnoliopsida; order Alismatales; family Hydrocharitaceae; genus Ottelia; species Ottelia alismoides. The sequence continues at coordinate 133,648 of JAZKJV010005939.1, forward strand.
TTTTGAATATATATCTATATGTATCCTTATACTACTTCTCCCTCTTCTCTTATATATATATACCTCTTTATATGTGTAGCTATATTATATAATAAAAAAATATAAAATATATAAAATATAAAAACTAAATAAAAATCATAAAACCAAAAATAAAATAAAAAATATAAAATTAAAAACCCACAAAAACAATAAAAAATTGGACATGATCATTGAATTGAATAAATACACAATCAACTTCACAATACAACCATTCGCCTCCCTGTGTTCGACCTCTACCTGTACTTACACCTATACACATTTGCATGTAGAGTTATAATAAATTTTAGCTCCACATTTTTGGATATTCATTGCATACATTCATTGTGGGTTAATTGTTGTTTTATTCCGGATTTGGTGTGGTCGATTCAGCGACTGAGCTCCTGCCTTGTGAGGAACTTAAGACCACCGATTTCCGGAGTAAACAGGCTTTGGCAAGGGCTTCTTTGTATATATGAAAACTTCTAGGGGCTCAAATGTAATTTCCCCTAAATTAGGCTTTGAGGGTCTTCTTTGTAATATGCAGAACTTCCAGGGACAAAGTTGCAAATTTTCCATATTCGATTCAATGGCACTAGGGTTCTTTGGAGTCTTTGTTTCTTCAAATGATGGGGCCAAGGTGGGGAGCGCATGCCGCCGCTGTTCCTTCCTCTCCACAAGCGATCACACATGGGACAGACGGTGTTGGTTGGCCGACGGTGGTCGGTCGTGCGGCAGGAGGTTCCTGCAACGGTCGCGAAGGCGATGGAGGGCGTACGCTGCGGTTGGAGGGCCATGACGCTTGGCTTCGCGTAAGCTTGCTGTGCGCTCAGATGGCGACGCAACCGATTGAGGGCTGGGGGGCGCACGTTGACGCGTACGGGCGGAGGTGAGTCTCCGTTACAGGCGGATATGCTTGGAGGGGCTTCGATAGTCAGCGATCGTGCTCTGTCGCGGCACGCCGGTTCCGCCTCAAAAGGCGATCTGCGGATGAGGAGGCGCGCACGGGCGGTGATCGACGCTGGAGCGCGGCTTGACGGCGGAGGCGATAGGCTCGATGAGGGTCGGTGGAGGTTGACGCAACACCCATAAATACGTGCGGCTAGCAGTAGGCAGAGCTCGGTGGAGGGTGACGCATCACCCAGGGATGCGTGCGGCCAACAGTAGGTGAAACTCGGTGGCGGTTTCTTGGATGGTTCCGCGACGGTGCTGCGGACGGCGGTGGAGGGTTGTGACGGCGTGGCAGTACTCTACCAAGCAGATGAGGATGGTGAGCGCTGGTGTTGCACTTTTATTATTTTTTTATTTTTTTCAAATGTAAACAGTAATCCGATTTTTTTTAATTTTTTTGTAAATCCGAAACAGAGAAATTAAAAATAGAAAATATTTTTTTTATTTTTTAGATAATCCTGCAAAACAAATGTTAGAGAGCAAGAAAATAAATATAATAATTTTTTTTAATTTTTTTTACAAATGTTTATTTATTAGTAAATTAGGACGCGAGCATGATGACTCGTTTCTAAAGTCAAGTCGGACTGCGTGAGTGGATGTGGATCCTTGCGACGTCGAAGATGGATTCGAGTCTCTAGCCACCGTGCATGGCTGGAGTTGAGAGATCGTGCGAGGTTGAAAAGAATGCGATAGGATCAAGAAAATGCGATGAAAATTAGGATGGTGGCGGATCAAATCATGATGGATTTTTAAGATCTAGAAAAATAAAATGACAACGAAGAACAAATATATGAAAATAAAACTACGATTAATCTAGGATAAAAAATAAGGAGAAAAATAGTCTCGCTTTAGGAGCGGAAATGACCTTAATCACCTCGATGAAGGCCGATTCGCTATCACCGGACGACTCGGAGGCTACGCACCCTTCTGCGACAAGAAGACTCTCGGAGATCAGGCTCCTCTCACCAAAGATTTATCAAGTTGAAAAGATGGAGAAGGAGCCTTATTAATAGATAAAATGGGATTGAAGTTTGATTTTTTTTTGAATTTTTGGATGAGATAATAGATAAGAGAGAATAGAGATTGAAATGAGATCAAGTAGAAAGATAAATATTTACAAAAATTAACTATTTTTTTGTATTTTCGTCACTTTATTTATTGAAAAATTAAATATTAATTTTTTATTTTTTTGTGATAGTTAGTTACTATATACATATGCTATATACAAATATGACTTATCTACATGGGTAAATGAGCAAATTAGTTTTTTTTTGTTTTACATTTTTTTATAATTTTTTTATATTTTTTATTTTCAATAGTTAGTAAAAATATTTACAAATATTTACAAATGTAATATGTACAAAAAATAGCAAAACTGCATAAACCACCCCAGAAAATTGACTTTTCAACCATAACTTAATTTATAATACAATGGAAGTGAGTTTGGTCCAATTTGAGTTCATATAGAGCCAGATGGTTCTTTTAATTATCGCTTAATGGCTTTTCCAGTTGTAGTTACTTTTATTATATACTTGATTTCTTTGTGCAATTATTTTTATTATTTAGCCCACATTTTTATTTACAACTTTTGTTTTAAAAATTATTTTATTTAAGGTCAATTTATATACAAATAAAAAGTCTCAGTTTTATACAGACTTACACAATAACTGAGAAGTATTTACAAAACACAATTTTCTTTGGATTTTCTGATTAAGGGCCCTATCTCCCCCTACTTTAATCCTGATCGATCAGGTCAAGTCTTGACCTTCTCTGGGAGTTCGGATTAGCATGTATCTATTACATATATACAGCCTTCTTTTCTTTATTTTTCCTTTCTTTCTTTATTTATTTTAGGTTAAAACAAGTACAAATATACAATATTTACACACAGATGAAATTAGTAAGAATATAAGTTAGTATTATGTACATGTGTTTTATAAGAGATTTTAAGCTAAAATAAATGAATAAAGATGATGAATCGCAGATTCATCATCCCCATATGCTTTAACTTTGTTAGTCCCTTAGCAAACACTTATTTGAAAGAATAAGTGAAGAGAAGAAAAAAGGAAGGGAAAATAAAGAAGTTAGGAAAATATTGAGTATTAAACTTTTCTTCATAAAATTGTAGTTTGGAGCTCTTTCAGACCTTTGGATGTGTGTCGGAACGTTAATGGGAGATGTATTTAAAACCTGATAGCCTCTAAGTTTCACAATATTCCTATTCAGGTCACCTCAACAATCAAGTCAGAACAAGTCTACATACACAATTTTTGTGACTATGAATCTTTACTTGTACGGTGTAAGTGAGATATAGCTCCCCATTTCAAAAGTAGCAAAGAAACAACCTCCCTCAACAAGGTAACTCTACTTCCCTGATCTTGCAACTCTTTACTCAAGGAGCGGATATATTCCCTTCTAAGTTCAAGTACAACCAACTCAAGAAGAGGGGATGGAGAAAAGAATGAACGGTAACCAGTGTAGCTACCTATCCTTGGATGCATGACCAGTGTAGCCAAGTCATCCGCTGCAAACTTACAAAAAAATGTCTTTGAAGCTCTTGTTATTGTATTTTATTTTTTATGTTTTTATCCTTATATATACACTCTGGCAGGCATTTTACTTTTCAATCAGGCCTATTCACCTTTGGAGATTCTGCATTTTTCCATACTTTTTTTTGAAGTATATACAAGGTGCAGCATGTACGTAAGGAGTTTTTCCTCTTGAGCCAGTAGACTATCCCTCTTTTGAAGCATTATTGCAACCCCACAACATCCCGTCTTTAGACCTCAACATCGCTAAACCAGGTTGAGATGCACTTCCTTCTCTAGAGGAAGACGAGAGGTTCTGCTTAGATGTACTACCCTCGTATGCTACCCCAAGCCAAAAGATTATGCCTCCTCACTACCTCATCCATGAAAAGCTACGTGTAGAGTGCTTTGTCCAAGATAAGCCAATGTCTGAAAGAATCATGCGTGTGCTGTTAAATATTCTACTTAGACTTCTCAAGATGACATGTGAACATAGTCTTGTGGACTCAAAGAATTAAGTCACTAGTACCTGAAAAGTCTTAACTCCATTTCTTATATGGTTCCTCTGAAATTAAGTGGATGAAGGTCCAACTAAACTCCATTCTTCAATTTTATTCCCAACTTAGTTTAAATGTCAATACTATCCTAAAAAATGCATATGCAAATGCTAGAAAATATGAATAATGCAAAGAAAGCATTTTTTTGGACAATGATGCACGTGTCAAAAGAACATTTTTTTGAAATAATTTTCTAATTTTGAGCTTTTTATGGATTTTTGGAGAAAAATGCAGACGTGAAAGAAATATTTTTTTAATGCAAATTTTTATAGATTTTTTATTTTTTTAATTTTTTAGTTTTTAGGTTTTTTTAAGGACAAGGGTTAGTAGAATATATACAAGTATATACAAGATTTTTTGGTTTTTTTGTTTGTTTTTTGTTTTTTATTTTTTTATTCTATTTTTTGTTTTTTGGCATAGTGGATTTTACAAAATAATATACATATCCCCCAAAATACTTATCTTAAAAAGTACGAGTTATGTCGAAAGTATATACAATATATACGACACCCCCAATACTTAACTCGAACTATGTCCTCATAGTGACCAGAGAGCGACAAAGGAAGACATAACTCGTGCTAAGTATAGAAAAGTGAAAAGACTCCTATGCTACAACGACTCAAAGAAAAGATAAAAAGAAGAGAAGTTGGTGATCCCCCCTATATTTAGGATCAAGAAATCCTAAGTATAGTAGAGTGTACAAAAGGAAAAACCGATGAAGAGAATATACAGACTCAATGGAAGACACAAAAAACACGATATGAAAAACATCATCCCCTATACTTAGGGCAGAGTATCCCTAAGTATAGGCAACAACAAGAGTGATGAACATGACGAATATGAACAACACAAATCCTTCACCCTCCTATACTTAGGATAAAGCACATCCTAAGTATAGCATATATACACACACGGAAAAGGGGTGAACGATAAGACGGGAGAAGAGATAGTGAAACGAAAGGATATACAAGAGGTAGTCAGCTCATGTACAGACACAGAATCCACAACAGACAGGAACATATCATGATCTAGATATGGCTTCAAAAACCATGGATGGCCATATCGCGATATATCAGCGATATACCGACGATATATCGGTATCGACATGCCACCGATATATCGTCAATATGGTCAATATCGTGTATCGACAGGCCAAAAATGCACAATCTCGGTCCGATGTCGGCGATATGGGTCGATATATCGGTATCGACATGGTACCGATACCGATACCGATATCGATATGTCCTTCCATGTCAGCAACTGTCCGTTCACAACAAATGGCTAAGCATCAGATGACAACCCAGATATGACAATACTTCCATTGTCACGTACAACTCTCACGATGAACGCTCCTGACCATTTGCTTTTTAATTTTTCTGGAAACAGCTTCAACTTAGCATCAAATAACCAAACTTTCTGATTAGAAGAGAAAGTCTTCCTTCAAATGTGTTTATCATGCCAATGTTTGACTTTCTCCTTATACATGAGTGATTATCATATGCAAAGTCTCGAAATTCCAGTAATTTGTTCATATCTTACTTCATATTCTTTCTTGCCTTCTCATAATCAAGATTGCATACACAGAGTGCCCATAAACATTTGTGAATTAATTCCACTGGCAGGTGGCAAGGCTTTCCATACACCAATATATAGGGAGAGATATTCAAAGGAGACTTGTACGCTGTCCGATAAGCCCACAGAACTGAGTCAAGCATCTGGGACCAATTCTTCCTATCTGGACGTACAAGTTTTTGCAATATCGTCTTTATCTGACTATTTGAAATTTCTGCCAAGCCATTAGTCTGAGGGTGGTAAGAAGACACAACTTTGTCCTCAATGGCGTACTCCTTCACAAGCTTCTTTACTTCTTTATTACTGAAATGGCTTCCCCCATCTAAAATCAATATTTTCTGAATCCCTAACCATGCAATAATGTGGTCCTTGAGAAAGGAATACACTGTACGACTATATGCGACTCGGGTGGGGATAGCTTCCACCCATCGACTAACATAATCCACGGCGAGCAGGATGTACAGAAATCCCTGACTGACAGGAAATGGGTCCATGAAGTCTATCCCCCAAGCATCAAAAACATCAGAAATACATATGTATCTTAATGGCATGGTATCTTTGGAACCAATAGTTCTACCATTTTCTGATAGTCGGTACAACCTCGAACATACTCTGTAGCATCCTTAAACAGTGTGGGGCCACCATAGGCCACTCTGTAAAACCTTTGCTGCCATGCATTTCCCTGAATGATGCACACCATATTCTAATTTGTGACAGTGCTCAAGTACACTGGTGTGTTCCTCTTGAGGAATACACCTTCAGATATAATCCACACCCTCGCAAAATAGGTACGGATCCTCCCACTGGTAATAATGAATCTCTGACATAAATCTGTCTACCTTGTACTTCGGCCAATCTTGTAGAATTTTCTTGGAAATAAGATAGTTTACAATATCGGCATACCATGGGAGTGAGTCCACCAATAAAATGGCCTCATCTGGAAAGGTTCCGGAAATAAGGATCATATTCTGCTCAGAGGTCTCTACATCAATGATACGGGAAAGGTGATCTGCCACCACATTTTTCACTCCATGTTTATCTCACATCTCTAAATCAAATTCTTGAAGAAGAAGGATCCATCTGATAAGGCGTGGTTTGGCATCCTTCTTTGCCTGCAAGTATCGTATGTCAGTGCCATCCATGTATACAATAACATGGGAACCAATGAGGTAAGATCTGAACTTCTCTAGCCCAAACACAATTGCTAACATCTCTTTCTCTGTAATTGTAAAATTTCATCGTGCTTCATCCAGAGTCTTGCTAGCATAGTGTATAACAAATGGTATCCCATCCCTTCTCTGTCCTAAAACAGCTCCAACTGCAAAATCTGAGGCATCCGTCATGATCTCGAAAGGAAGAGACCAATCAGGTAGCTGTAAGACAGGAGCATTAGTAACCATCTCTTTTATCTGATTGAATGCAAGGAAGACTTTCTCATCAACAACAAAATCAGTCTCCTTACACAGAAGCTCAGTCAAAGATCTGGCGATTTTGCTGAAGTCCTTTATGAATCTCCTATAGAATCTTACGTGTCCTAGAAATGACCTCAGCTGCTTCAAATTTTGTGGTGGCTCTAACTTGGAAATCACATCAATCTTAGTCAGAACAACCTCTATACCATTTTTGGAGATGACATGACCCAATACAATCCCATTAGTCACCATAAAGTGACTCTTCTCCCACGAGAGCATTAGGTTTACCTTACAACAATGTTGAAGATTTCGGTCTAAATGAGCAAGACATGTGTCAAAACTATCCCCGTAGATCGAGAAATCGTCCATGAAGACCTCAAGGAAACCACCCTTTGGAATGTAGCAGGAGCGTTACACAATCCAAAAGGCATTCGTCTTAAGGCATAGGTGCCAAACAAATAAGTAAAAATAATTTTTTTCCTGATCCTCAGGAGCGATGGAATCTTGGTTGTATCCCGAGTACCCATCCAAGAAGCAAAAGAACTCTTTCCTTTCGAACCTCCCAATAATATGATCAATAAAGGGTAGTGGAAAGTGATCCTTCTTGGTAGCTGAGTTCAGGCATCAATAATCTACAAAGACACGGCATGAAGTAGGTACTCGGGTCGGAATCTCCTCACCATGGTCATTCTTTATGATAGTAATCCCGGATCACTTCGGGACCATATGTAAGGAGGAGAGGAGGTTAGGGGGGGGGGGGATTTTTAGGGGGGGGGGAGGGGGGAGAGAGATGATGTCTGAGTGTGTGTAATCCCTTAGATTTGGATTTAGACGGCACTGACATTCACGGGAGGGTTTACAGTCGTCCTCTAGGTAGATATGATGCGAGTACAAAGCTGCATCGATCCCACGAAGATCCGAGATATTTCAACCTATGGCCTTGCGGTTTCTCTCAAGAACCTCTAGCACGCGAGATTCTTGTTCAGCAGTCAACTGCGAGTTGAGGATGATTGGAATCATTTGGGGGGTCATGCAAGGAATGCATATTTCAACGTTGATGATAAAATCATGAGCTCTAGTGGGGGTCTGAATCGGCTCTATAATAACCAGTGTTTTTGAAACCGGATCGGACCGGCCGGTTCGACCGATCCGGTTAACCAGTTTATGACGATTCGGTTCGATTATTCAAATTTTAATTAACTCGTCAGGCGGTTCAACCTATTTTTTTGACATGGTTTAACCACATTTAATTTTTAAATTATTTAAAAATTTTGTTGGTAGTGGGAGTTGAACCCATGACCTTTAGTAACCTATTTCACACTTCTAACCAACTACACTATCACAACTTTTTGCATGTATTGGGTTTTAAATATAATTAAACTATTATCATGTTATAGAGCATCTAATCTAAATAATATGTATATATATGAGGTGTATGATATTTGATGGTGTATAAGAAAAATACTTTATGTATAGTGTGAAATATATATTATATATGTATTTTATATATATTTCAAGTATATTAAGTGTATATTATATATATATAGGAAATATTTCAAATGAGGTGCACCTTTCCTGGATGCATGGAAAGCCACGTCAATTTAAGCATTTATTCTATTTATTTTACACATTCTAATTCAATAAATTTAATATTAAATATTAATATAATATGTATATCATGAAAAATTATGAAAATATTACTATATTTGACATTAAAAGTTTGTTACAATATGGATGATATATTTTACATAACTGTATAATCGTCAGTATTTTACAATATGTAGTTTAAATTTACAAAATTGTTACGTAATTTACAAATTTGGTAGTGGCTTTCTGAATTTCAGGAAAGACCCACCTCATTAGAAGGGGCCCCTATATATATATATATATATATATATATATATTATTTCATTTCAATTTGATTAGCCGGTTCAACCACATTTTTTCATCGGTTCGGTTTAACCTGGATTTAAATAATGATGATGTCATCATCCGATTGAAACGGTTTGATTACATGGTTCGATCTGATCAGCCCATTTCAACAAGGTTTCCGGTTCGGTGTCCGGTTCGATTTCAAAAACCTTGACAATAACCTCTGTTACTGCACTGATATACGGTATATGATTTGTACTTTGTGGCCTGTCCACGTTGGCTACTAATGGCCCAACAAATAGAATATCTGATAGATCTGCAATGAATGATCTCTGCTCAGAAAGGAAGGGCTCATCAGGATGTTCAACATTCTTATCAATTAATGGTTCAGATATCTCGACAATAATCTCAGAAAGATGTCTCTCATCTGTGCATAAATAAGGAAATTCAGCGCATGGATCAAATATCTGTACTTCAGAATTCTCAGAATGAGGCTTATCATCAGTAATCTCAGAAAAGTATATCAAAGGAATATCAGAAGGTGTCTCTAAAAACTCAGATTAATCCTCAGAAATTAGCTCCAATTGCCCACCAACAACTAGCTCAATTGGACCACCAAGGGTACTCATGTTGACTGTGCTTTCCATAGAGTCCTTTGAAAGGAACTCTTGGGTATCTATAAAATCAATGAAAAGATTTGTCTCTTTGAATTTAGTAAGAAAATCATAGTTGTCTGGCTCTGATATAACCTTCTCTGTCTCATCTGCTGTAGGTGGCGGTAATGGTATAGGATCAACGATCGTATCAATTTTTACCTTGTCACTGCGAGAGTGAAAGATGATCTCTCTAATACCATAATCAGCTGCTGCTTCGACCGTCCGGAGGAACGGTCGACCTAGTATGATCGGGGTATGGAGTAATGGTGCAGGTGTGTCCATATCCATGACAACAAAATCAACAGGTAATTTCATTCCCTGCACCGTTACGTTAACGTCCTCTAAAATGCCTCTTGGCCTCTTAATTGAACTATCAGCAAACTGAAGGATCATCCTGGTTGTTTTAAGAGACCCTAACCAAAATTCAATTAGTAAAGAGGAAGACAAGATATTGATGGAGGAACCGCTATCGAGCAGAGTATGATCAAATCGATCAAAGATATGGCAACGGATGTGAGGTACTCCCTTGTCTTTCTTTTTAGGCGGGAGGTTTCTGATGGCATGAACCGTGGCCATGGTCATTATGTGTTTCTCTGTTTCCTTTTGTCTATTCTTCCTTGGTTGACGTTTTTGTGTACATGCCTCTTTTATTCCCTTTTTTATTGTTGGCATGTATTCCTTGCCTTAAAGAGTGGCATCTTTAAAAAGATGTTTTGTAAGATCTCAACCACTCCAGAATCAGATAAAGTTGTTTTTATTTTTTGAATATTTTTGGATTTGAGAGAAGGAAATGGTACTGAATCGGAATAAACATGCAAACGTTCATTTCCTTTATTCATAGAATCCTCATGTACAAAAGGACAACCAGAATCAGTCTGTAAAATGTTGTCCAAATTGGGTGGAGGAAAAACATAATCTAAAACAGATAGGGATGCTGCTGCTGGCGAAGAGGAAGAATCTGCGCTGGTATATTCTCCCTTTTTGATGGTGATCTACATTTTTCTGGTGAAGGTGGTGGTGAAGGCGGTGAAACTTCTGTCTTGGATGCTGCTACACTGGTCCTCTCGACTGCTGGTGAAGGAGATGATGTAGAAGATGATGCTCTCTCACTGGCTCGATCTCCCAACCCCAACTGGTGTGTAGGCGGCTGCAAGCCCTTACCACTCCTGAGATGAATGACGTTAGATAAACATGTAAAATCAAGGGACATACCTGTCTCGGGGGTGGGTGGGTTATTGACTACCTGCTCCTTGCATCTGAAATTGTTGGGGTTGGCTTCTACCTATGTTGGAATCAGTGTCTTGGTGGTGGTCAGGTCATCCATCCGTTGAGTCAGTTCATTCATGTTCTTCATGAGCAATGCAAGATGGTCTAGTGCTGGGTTAACTGAAGGAGCCTCAGGTTGCTCATTGTCTGGTTGTCGCTGAGACTGATAGTACAGAGGCTGTTGGTAAACATACGGATTCTGATAATGAGGAGGAGGAGGAGTGGGAGGATATTGTCCATAGTATGCAGTATGTTGCCGGTTAGGATGAGGAAAATACATAGACTGCTGTGGCTGGCCTTGTCTCTAATTTTGGAATTGTGGTGGAGACTAAAAGTAAGGTTGGAACTGCTGGTGCTGGTATTGTTGTCGTCTGCCTCCCTGAAGCTAGTGGGCAGGTCTCTGACCCTGCTGTGAACCCAACTGGCCTCGCCTTGACGGACGTGGCTAGTTTTGCTCACGGTCGAACCAGATACCATTCATCTCCTGAATGACAGGTGGAGGTAGAGACTACTGCTTAGGAATGTAGGTTACTTCCTATTGGTACGGAACTATCTGATGTGCATGCTGCTGAGTTTGATCAGGTGTCTGCACGTAGTATACATGCTGAACTGTGATCCTCTGCTATTCTGCTGGGTGGAAGAAGTTTGCACCCTAGTAAAGGTATCGACTGCTGCACTCGTAATGTGGACTGCACTGATCGTACTAACAAGAAGCTCCATGTGTTTTGTTATCTCATCCAACTTATCCAGGTTCTTCGTCCTCTGCTCGATCACATGAAGCTTCTTAAGCTCCTTTGATCGTTTTTCAATAATATCTACTTTGGATAGGTGATTTTCAATAATGGTCAGATCAGAACTGTCCATCCTATCCACTACATGTGATGCCGTCACATTGACATCCTTGTGGGGTACTGTAGAGGCGATGACGGGGTGCTTCTGAAAAGCACGTGAAGAAGAAAGAGCTGTTGAACTCTCCACCATCTTCTCAAAAATTTGATATAGGACATCCTCATCCTTGTTGAAATGACTCCCCCACAAGCAGTATGTACCAGCTTCTGATTCTCAATGCTTAAACTCACAAAGAAATTTTGTATAAGGTTAGTCTTTGGAATATCATGATGGGGGCATTTCTCCCTCAGATCTTTGAATCTTTCCCACGCCTTGTGAATAGGCTCTTGGGGCATCTGGAAGAAATTAACAATCAAAGATCGCATTTAGCTGAGGCATCCAAGTGGATAATACTTGCTCAGAAATGCGGACCTCAACTCTTCCCAAGTAGTGACAACCTTCCCCAAGTGATTTAACCAATACAAAGCTTTGCCCATCAGACTGAATGTAAAGGCGGTCATCTGCACTACCTCTAATGGGACATTTGCATAGTGTAATATTCCACAAATGCGATCAAACTGCTGGAGGTGTATATAAGGTTCTTTATTAATATTTGCATGGAATATTGGGAGAAGAGGTAAAATAGTAGGCTTAAGCTCAAAATGCCCATGAACCGCAGGGATTTATATCCAAGAATTTGTCTGTCTTGTCCCTTGATTATAAGCATCCTTTAATGTAGGCTAAGCCCCAGGTTTTATGTGAGGTTCTTCTCCCCCATTCCCACCTCCAGGGTTTCTGTTATCCCCTCTCTCCTGTCTTCTCTTTCTTGTCTCATCTCGAGAATCATCTCTCAGTGTGGTATGAAAATTAGCCTGCTCTGTTAATTGGGATTGAATTGACTAAAAGGAGGCTAACATGGTACTGTTGATCTCGTTCTGCTCGGATATGATTCCCTTTCCCTTTAGTGGCATTAAGTGTCCGGCGTCTGACTATGAAAATGTACATTCCACTCGATTAGTGCTCAGAATTGATGGAGTCTCATATATTAATTCGATATTTAAAGCCAATCTCAAATTATGGATTCATAGATGTTGTGAATGGTGAAGTGGAGAAAGAGGAATATTCATGAAGTGAGTCTCCCCGAATAGAATGTGAATGGCTCGGACTGTAGAATGAGTTCGCAAAGTTTAAACAAGAAATACTCTGGTCTGACATCTTCGAAATCAATAGGCAAGATGCGAGAGCGCGAAGGTCAATGCAAGAATGAAAGTGAATGAAGGCGCAAATTGCGCAGAAGGATCTTTAGCACAAGCAAGCAAACACAAAACAAACCCCCTGTTCACCAACTCTACTAAATGTGAAGACCATAAAGGTTCGGTCAATTATCTTGTTAATTTTAGAGTTTGGTGATAGTACAATAAATTAGAGCGGTTAAAGCGAGCTGTTAGGAATCCAATGCTCTCAGGAGACTGACCTAATCCCAAAGTTAGATCTTTCCCAGCCAGTATGAATTATCGACTACCCGATTGATTCAATCTGTTAAGGAGTCGCGAGCCGCTTTACCGGCTACCGGAGAGATCCTCACCGGAGAACAGCTAATCTAATATAGTAGTCTGAAAAGAGTTCGGACGTGGTTCTATCCTAGTGTGTGAGTCGCTCTTTCGCTACATACGAACCAAACAATGAGGGGGTTACTCTCTCCAAAATAATATTTTCTTGTGTTTTATTTTAGGTTGAGTTTTCTTTAGTAGTCCCATATTTTAAACAGTTATCACTTCCATCGCCTACCGAGTATCCAATTATCAAAGAATCGCCTACCGAGTGTCCAATTTCCTTTTTATCTTATGTGAGTGAAAACAATGAAGGAGATCGAAAATGCTAATGCACGATTAAAAACTGTGGTGCATGCAGGGGTTAGAGATGCGTGTCTTATCACCAACACTCTACATGTAAATAATCTACGTAGAATTTAAATATAGAAAAATAAACTATCCTATATGGTGCAAGTGAACCGTCCTAAATGATAACTTCTATTAATGGGCAAGAACAAGTTAATTTGACTAAGTCCAAATTATGCTCTACTGTATAGGCACAAAAATTCTTGTTTAGAGTGTTTGGACCTAATTAATTACCTGGCTCAAGCAAATTAATTAAAGCAATCAAGAGACTTCTCACGAAATTCGCGTGAAACAACGAAAATAAAGGCGATGAAAACAAATCCAGTGAGATCCCCCACGTGCACCGACACTTGGTGAAACAGACCCTGCAACAAATGAATGTCCTTTTTACAAGTGTTCAAATACTAAAATTAATGAAAACTATCTATGTTCCAAATGATGGTCTCTCTCAAATTCTTCTTCTCCTTCTCCTGTGCTCTCCTACGGCTTCGAGATGATTCAAGCCGTCTCCGTCGCTTGGGTGCTTTGGATGTCCTAAGATCGCCTCATTCGCTCCGCGGGCCCTCGAAAGAAAAAGAAAAGAGAGAATGTGTAAGAAACACAATTATAACAATATGAGTACAAATAATGAAATGAATGCAATGGATATAAACAATGGAGTGAATGACAATTGTAAACAGATATTTACAACCAAGAATAACAGGTCAAAAGAGAAACATAACTACCCTCGCCGTGCCTCACCGGTAAAAGTGCCATTTTGTTGCATGTGCTTTTATGTGGTTTTAATTATTTAAATTATGAACAAGTCGTTGCAACCCAATCAAGCGTCTGCAGACAAACATTTTTTTCTTTTCAAGTTGCAAAATTAACTAAAAGCGAATAACATAGCAAGAGAAAATTTTGCTACTTATTTACCTGTATATCAGACAAGATCGAACTCAGGGAGGCTACAATTCTCGAGGGTTATTCAAATAATCGATGACAATCAATTAAGAGAAAAGTAAGAATCTCAAAGGCAAGTTATCCTTGTTTTTTTGGAATTTTTCTCTTTTTTAATTTTTTATTTCTTTTTTATTTCTGATTTTTAATTTTTTAATGATTTTAATTTTGCATTTTTTAAAATTTCAAATAAAGAACAACATGCACAAGATAAGAAAAACGCACACTAAACTCTTTTTGTATTTTTCGGTTATATAAAAAATGCTCAGAAAAGTCAATACAAAAATATTTTTGTTTTTTAAAGTTTTTGAAATATTTTTGAGATTTTTTTGGAATTTTAAGATATTTTTATATTTTTTTCTAAAAAATCAAATAGTGGCAAAAAATGAGAAACAGTGCATAGCCTGGAGAAATTTACAACTTAAAAATATTTCAAGTGCCCACAACTCCTGGAAATTATTTTTATAATAAAATAGGGATAAATATCTACAAATAAGGACTGAAATCATGATTTTTGAATTTTTGTAGAATTTTTTATGATTTTTATAGGATTTTAAATATTTTTCAATTTGTTGGGGTTTTAAAAGGAATTAATGCGTGAAATTTGGATAGAAATTCAAAGACGATGAAGTAAAACTACTCTATTTTTTTGGGAATTTTTGGAGCAATATTCAAATTTTTATGAGTTTTTGAATTTGAGGAAGAGAAAAAGAAACTGTTTTTGATTTTTTAAATAATATTAAATGATGATAAAATGCAATGAAAAAATTTTGCTAAAAAGATAATCACATCAGGAGTATAGCATGATTTTTGAGAATTTTATTGACCAAAGAATACATTTATTTCAATAAGAAAAGCAAGCAAAATAAAGGACTGGAATTCAGGGTCTAAACTGCAAATATTCAATGTTTGTTCATCAATATATGCAACAACAACAAAGCCTTTTCCCACAATTAAGTAGGGTCAGCTACATGGATTCTTCGCCTCCATTCAGATCTATCTTGGGCCAATCCTGGGCTTATATCCACAAAACTAAGATCCCTTTGCATGATCTCTTTCCAACACTTCTTGGGCCGTCCTCGCCCTCTCTTAGCCGGCTCAACATCCCAACGCTCGCATCTCCTAACTGGTGCATCAGCTGATCTTCTTTGCAAATGTCCAAAGCATCTTAAGCGGTTTTCTCGCATCTTATCCTCGATCGAAGCTACGCTAACTTTCTTTCTGATTGCATCATTTCGAATCCGATCTTTACGTGCGTGTCCACACATCCACCTTAGCATTTTCATTTCTGCTACATTCATTCTCTGCACATGTCTATGGTTCACAGGACAACATTCAGATCCATAAAGCATAGCAGGTCTCACGGTTGCTTTGTAAAACTTTCCTTTAATCTTTAAAGGAATTTTCTTATCACAGAGAACAGCAGAGGCTCCTCTCCACTTTAGCCAGCCTGCATTTATTCTATTAGTAACATCTCCATCAATTTCCCCATCATGTTGCAGAATAGATCCTAGATATCTAAAGGAATCTCTCTTCTAATGTTATCGTCACCAATCTTCACATCGATTCCTTCACCATTGCTTCCATCAAAGGTGCACTCCATATATTCCGTCTTAGCCCTACTTATACGAAATCCTTTATTCTCCAACTCATGTCTCCAGATCTCAAGCTTCTCATTTACTCCATCTCCGGTCTCGTCAATTAACACAATATCATCAGCAAATAACATACACCAATGTAACTCGTCTTGAATGTGTCTGGTCAACTCGTCTATAATCAAAATAAAAAGAAATGGACTCAAAGCAGAACCTTGATGTAAACCAATGTTGATGTCAAATTATCCAGTCTTCCCAGATGGGGTCCTTACACAAGATAAAGCCCTATCATACATGTCCTTTATGAGGTTAATATATAGGACATGTATTTGTCTCTTCTCCAACACTCTCCACAATATCTCTCGTGGGACAGAATCATAAGCCTTCTCCAAATCAATAAAGATCATGTGGAGGTTCTTCCTTTTAGCTCTATATATCTCCATCATTCTCCTCAACAAATGGATGGCTTCAGTCGTTGAGCGACCTGGCATGAATCCGAATTGGTTCTCTTTTACGTTGGAAATTTGCCTCAACCTTCTTTCGATCACACGTTCCCAAATTTTCATAGTGTGACACATCAGCTTGATACCTTTATAATTTGAACAATTTTGAATGTCTCCTTTATTCTTATAAAGAGGCACCACGATACTCCTCCTCCAATCTTCAGGCATTTTCTTTCTTTGCCAAATAACATTGAATAGATTCGTAAGCCAAGTCAAACCACACTCACCTAAAACTCTCCATACTTCTACAGGGATGTCATCCGGTCCTACACCTTTTCCAGGTCTCATAACCTTCAAAGTCTCATCTACTTCCTTTCTTTGTATCCGTCTATAGCACACACGATTCAAGTAACTAAATTGAATTGTTCATCCAGCGTAAAACAGTCAGAGACAATTTCCTAAATAGTACTTTTTTTACTAAAAAAATACTATTTAAGAAGTTACCTTATGACAATCGGATCTTTTCAACATTGTTCATCAATATATAACTGAAATACATTTGCAGGAGAAAATCGACAATTTCCCAAGAGAGGCGTGTGGCGCACATGATAGGGCTCTAGCAAGGGCTTCTTTGTAAATATGAAAACTTTGAGGGGCTCAAATGTAATTTCCCCCAAATTAGGCTTCAGGCGTCTTCTTCTTTGCAATATGCAAAACTTCTAGGGACTTTGGGGGTCGTCTTTGCAATATGCAGAACTTCCAGGGACAAAGTTGCAAAATTTCTAATATTCAATTCAATAGAACTAGGGTTCTTTGGAGTCTTCGTTTCTTCAAAAGATCGGGCCAAGGTGGGGAGTGCACGTTGCCGCCGTTCCTTCCTCTCCACGCACGATCACGCGTGCGACGGATGGTGCTGGCTGGCCGAGGTGGTCGATCGTGCGTTAAGAGGTTCGTGCAACGGTCGCGAAGGCGATGGAGGGCATGAGTGATGACGCGCCAAGCGACTAAGGTAAATGTACTAAATGGTCATCGCGACCTCAATCACTCGGCTGTGCCAATCAAGAAAAATAGACCACCAATAAGAGATAAAATCAAGTCGAAAATCAATAGCGGTCTTGCTATTTTATTAACTTGGTATAGCGACCAGGGTCGAACTCAAGGAGCACGTAATGGCCTTGCGACCTACGAAGTAGTCAAAAATCGAAGGAAAGAGAAGAAGAGAGTATTTTTGGTGGTTTTTAGGGTTTTTATATTTTTTTGGGTTTTTAATTAATTAAGAAACTAAAGGAAACAAATAAGCAAGGTAATTCAACAATTTATTTAATTCATCAAAACTCAAGCAAAAATTCCAGAAAAAATATTTTTGTGTGTTTTATAATTTTTACTATTTTTAGTGAGTTTTTGAGATTTTTCTGATGTTTATTTAATTTTCTAAAAACAGTGAATGAAATAGAAGGTGCTGTCCAGCCGAGCTTGAGGGACTTAGATAAAATATCTAAAAGTCCCCAATAATCCTGGAGGTATTTTTCCTGTATAGAGAAGAAAACAAGTAAAATTTGAGCACCTTAATTATTGTTTTTGGATTTTTAAATTATTTATTAGAATTTTTATGATTTTTAGAGTGTTTTCAATTTTTAGGTTTTTTAGATAATGAAAAATAGCCAAAATTGGCTAGAAACTCAAGCAAGCCAAAACAAACGGCAAGTAATTTTTTTGTAATTTTTAGATGAGTTTTAATATTTTTTGTGATTTTCAAAGTTCAACAGTAAAGAAAATACGTGTTTTTGAATTTTTAAAAATATCAAATCAACACAAAAATGTCTCCAAAAATCCTCGAAAATTTTACACTATGGCAGGAGCCATGTGTCCAATTTTCATCAAATTTGGAGGTGATTTGCTATTTTATTCAAAAATCAAAAGAGGGTACTGTGCACAGGGACCTAAGTGCAAATACCCGAAGTCCTGAGGGGTCTGGTGCAAAATACCCAGGAAGTCACACGCGTCGCGCGTGCCTGGGGCACTCAGGGACCCAAATGTAATAAAAACTACTTCCGAGGACTATTTGGTAACAGGTACCAAAAGTCCAGGGGTAGTCTGCAAATAACCCACGAATATACGCACGTGCTTTAATAAATCACGCACAGGGGTATAAATGCAATATAAAAAAGATTTCATTTAATCCATAACATTCAGAACTACAGGGTATAAGATGCAAATACACCAGAAAACCACGTGACGAAGCATGTGTCACACCATACACAGGGGCATAAATGCAAAGGAAATAAGGTACAGGGTCCTCTATGCAATTTAACCAAAAACAAAACAACTACACTAAATAATTACAGGACTAAATGTGAAATAAAATAAAAGAGGGGGCCTAAGGGTAAATTACCCTTTATTAATGCGAGTCGCTGGATGGATGCCACGTGGAGAATCAGATGGTCTGGATCGGGTGGCACTCCAACGTTGAGGTCCTCGCAGTGATCGGACGACTGAGGCTACGCCACGTGGGGGATCGAACAGTGGAAGCTCTCGGTGGCTAAACCTCGCTGAACCGACGGTTGGGATCAGTCCTCCACTGATCTGACGGTTGCTGCTGCTCCTGGAATGGACGGCCCAGATGAAAACTGAAGCTGGAGGCTGATCGGACGGTCGATGGAGATCCTCGAAGAACAGGTGGCCGGCGAACTTTGCCGGCCCAGTACGCTCGCTCCGAGACTCCTCTGCTGCTTCTGAAGATCGGAGAAGCTCCGGTGTGACGCTCCGCAGCTGCTGGTGGCCTCCGATGACCCAGCCGAGCTCTGGGGAGCTCCGGCGAGGTCGACGGAGGTAGAGCTCCTGGACCGAATGGTCCAAGCCCTCAGATGGGCTTGGATGCACCTGCAAGATAGACCAGAAGACTCGCGGGTCGAGGGCAAACTGCCTCGACCCGGTTAGGCGGGGTGAAGATGGTCGGAGGGTCGTTATGGGCAAGCTCCGGTGAAGGTGGAGACGGAGGAGCTCGAGCCCCAGCTCCTGTGCATGCTGGGTTGAATAGAGGTATGGAGAAGGTGCGCTGGAGGAAGGCGGAGGCTATGGAGAAGCCTGATGGTCGAACGGAGGTCGGACGCGATCGGAATCGGCGGAGAACGGTGGCGGAGCGAAAAGGGGGAAATCTAAAATTAGCGAAAAAGAAAGAACTAAAGGGCTACCTGGGTGGACGATGAGACTGTGGATGAGCAGGCGATGCTCTAGGTCGTGGCCTCGAGGAGCGTCTCCCTCCGAGGCTCGAGCTCCGGCTCTGGGCGGAGCACGGCGGTGATACTCGCCGGATCGATGGGCTACTGCCCCTCTCCTCGCTGCGACACTTGTTGGAGCAAGCTGTCACTCTTGCCAACATAGTGGAGGTCACGGTAGATGAGCAAATGAGCCAAAGATGCGAATGGAGGAGGCGGAGCTGGAGCTATATACGTTGAAGGGTCCAGGAAGACGAGCACGGGTAGGGCATTCTGGAGCGCGGATCTCGAGGTGGAGGCTCCGGCGAGGGTCTCGGATGTACCGTGAACGATTCGGACCCGGGGTTTAGGTGAGGGGGAATCGGGTTTAGGCGCTAAAATAGGGGGAAGTCGGGTCGGGCGCCTAACCCGTGGGAAGTGGTCCTGGGGGGGGCAGTTGACCTGGCGGTCAACAATCCCCAGGGCCAATGGGTGAAGGCCACGTGGCAGAGATTTGAAAATTCAATTAAAAATACCAGATGGCCGAATTATTAAAAAGTCAAAACATGAAATATTTTTATTTTAATTTTTTCTATTTTTTTGTGATTTTTAATTAATTTTTCCAAGTAAAATAAGGTATTTACATAGTAGGGTTATATATAGGTATATATACAATATATAGGATTTTAATTTTGATTTTTAATTTGTTATTTTTATACAATTTTATTCCCATTTTATATTTTATTTATTTATATCATAAAATTAGGAATAAAAGTATATTTTTATTTTATTTTTATTATTTATATACATAGGTGAAATAAATACATATGTACATTTATATACATGGTATATTTACAATAGTATTTTTGATTTTTTAAATTTTGTTCTTTTTATTTTGTTTTTGTTTTAATTATTTTTATTTTATTTATTTACACCATATCACATAGGATATTTACAAAATTTTTGAAAATTACCTTTATTTATTTATAAGGCTAAATGAATAAAAGATGGATGTTTTATATACATGATGACTATATACAAGGGTGATGTTTTTGTTTTCTTTTTAAATTTTCTATTTTTATCTTGTTTTTATCTTTATAAATATATACAAATATTTACAAGCCAATTTGAGTCTATTTTTGTGAGGAAAATACTTTTATTTTATTTACACAAATATCTACACACATGAGTCCCTATCTCCCTCTACTTTGGTTTTTATGCGGTCAGGCCCATGCTGAGCCCTCCCTTGGGTTAGGTTGCTCAATATTTATTCTAAATATTTCCCTCTTTTTCTTTTTACTATTTATTCTTTTATTTTTGCACAAAAACATGCTAATTATTAAACTTTATACAATGCATGCTTTTGATAATTGTTTGTATTTACATGAATATACATGCATTTGCAAAGGTTTTTGTAGCTAAAATATAATAATAAAGAGTGATGAATGGGTATTCATCACCCCCCTATACTTAACTTTTGCTAGTCCCTTAGCAAACACTTATTTGAAAAAGAAGTGAAAAAGAAAGAAAGAAAAAGAAAAAGAGGGGAATATACATGGATCACGGTTGAATATTAAACTTTCCTTCATTAAATTGAATTATGGAGCTCGATCAGATCTTTGGATTATTAATGTGTCGGAACCTTATTTAGACTTAAGCTTAAAACTCAACAGTCTCTAAGTTCCACCAATCTATGGACAAGACTCCTCAATAAACCAGATCAGAACAAGTCTACATACACAAACTCTAATGACCATGAATCTTTCCATGCAGTGTGAGTGATATGTAGCTCCCCACCTCAGAAGTAACAAAGAAACAACCTCCCTCAACCTGGTAACTCTAATGCCTCGGTCTAGCAACTCTTTCCTCGAGAAGCAGGGTATTCCCTTCTAAGTTCAAGTGCAACCGGCTCAAGAAGAGGGGGAAGAAGTATAGACTTTTGGAAGCTCAGCCAGTGTAGCTAAGTCTCCCGCTGCAAGCTTCATGAGATGTAACATGGATACCATAAGCTTTTGCTTTATTTGACTATATACACTCCGGTGGGGTTATTAAATTTTCAATCCGACCCACCACTTTTTTTGGAGTTCTTTTTGCATTTTGCATATTTTTTTTCAAGTGCCTCTGTACAACATATCTACATGGTGCAACATATATACAAGAAATTTTCCTCTTAAGCCAGTAGACTATCCCTCTTTTGAAGCTTTATTGCAACCCACGGCTTCTGTCTTTAGCCTTCATCACTACTAGACCAAGTTGAGGCGCACTTCCTTCACTAGAAGAAGAAGAGAGGTTCCGCCTAGAAGTACTACCCTCATATGCTACCCCAAGCCAAAGGAAACTGCCTCCTCACCACTTCATCCGTGGAGAGCCATGTGTAAAGTGCTGGTGCAAGTCAAGCCATTGTCTCTAAGAGTCATGCGTGTGTTGTTAAGTGTTCTACTTAGGCTCATCAAGATGACATATGCTCATAGCCTAGTGGACTCAAAGAATTAAGTCCTTATGGACCTGAGAAGCCTTAACCCTAAGCCCTATAAGGTTCCTCTTAGAATTAGGTGGATTAAGATCTTAATCAAGCTCCATTTCCCAATTTAATTCCAGGCTTAGTTTAAATGTCAACTATCATACAGGAAAAACTATATACATATATATACACAAAGATGCTATTTACAAATATTTACAATCGTGCAAAATTTTTGAAAAATGTTTTGAAATCATGAATGGATGGATGCATGAAGTGCAAGTTTTGCAAAAGTATTTACAAACATTTACACAGGATTTTTGCAAACTTTTGATTTTCAAAACATTTTGGAAAAATTTTGTACTATATACATAATTTTGATAAGAAAATATTTACACAAACTTTACACGAAAACTTTTTGAAAACATTTTTACAAAAATAATTTTATACACTAGCTATGTATGTGCAATAAAAGAATGATTATTTATAGGAAAATTTTTTAATTTTTGTGATTTTTGGGGTTTTTAGCCATTTTATTTATTAACACACTCACACAAAGTACGAGTTATGGCTAAAGTATATATGAAATATATACACACCCCCCCTATACTTAGCTCGAACGATGTCCTCAGAGTGATCAAGAGCGATGAAGAAGACATAACTCGTGCTTAGTAAAAGGGAAGTGAAAAGGAATGGCAAGGTACAGAAATGAATAAATGAATAGAATGAGAAGAACTCGGTGGTTTCCCCCCTATACTTAGGATTAACTAATCCTAAGTATAGCAAGCTGTACATGAAGGGAAATCCGAGTGAAGAATGAACAGAGTCTGCCCCCTTATACTTAGGGTAAAATATCCCTAAGTATAGGAAACAAAACAGGGGCAGAACGAATGAAAAGAATACCCGCAGGTCCTACATCCCCCCTATACTTAGGGTAAAGTACACCGTAAGTATAGCACAATCATAAGATGAGTAAAGGGATGTGGGACTAAAGAATAGTGTGATATAGACAACTGGATCTATACAAGTCGGAAGAACATTGATAATCAGGCGTGAGATGCAATAGATGTGAATCAAGAGACCACATTCCACGCAAAGTGAATAGGGGCAACATCAACGACCCGCGGCTCATGATCTAGAAATGGCTTGAGCCGTTGGCCGTTCACTCGAAAGGTACTCTCAGAAGACAACTCGGATATATCAATGTTACCGTTGTCGTGTACCTTTCTCACAAGGTAAGGTCCCTTCCATTTGCTCTGTAGCTTCCCTGGAAATAGACGAAGCCTCGCATCAAACAACCATACTCTCTGTCCAGGCTCAAATGCTTGTGACTGATATGAGAATCATGCCACTCTTTCACTCTCTCCTTATACTGTAGGCTGTTTGAGAAGGCTGTATCTCTAAGCTCCTCCAAGGCTGCTAACTCTGCTCTCCTCTGGTCTCCTACACAATCTGGATCTAAAAGAATATCCGTGACTGCCCAAAGTGACTTGTGCCTCAGCTCAACAGGTAAATGGCACGGCTTGCCATAAACTAGGCGAAAGGGAGATGTGCCCAATGGTGTCTTGAAAGACGTCCTATATGCCCACAAGACCGAGTCCAAAAGCTGTGACCAATCCTTTCGGTCAAGGCGGACGACTTTCTGCAAAAATAGTCTTGATCTCCCTGTTCGAGACCTCGGCTAGACCATTCGTCTGTGGATGGTATGGAGTGGCAACTCGATGGTCTATGCCGAACTCACTAGCAAGTGCCTTCACCTGATCGTTGATGAAATGAGACCCCCATCTGAAATCAATACTCGAGGTACCCCGAACCGCGTGATGATGTGCTTCCTCAAAAATCTGCAAACTGTCCTCGCATCAGCGACTCAGGCGGGGATAGCCTCAACCCAACGACTAACATAGTCAACGGCCAACAGAATGTACTCAAATCCCTGACTCTTAGGGAATGGACCCATGAAATCGATGCCCCATGCGTCAAAAACCTCACAGAAATGAATGGGCTGCATCGGCATCATATCACGCTGTCCACAAGTGCCCATCCTCTGACAGTCAGTACACCTCTTCACGAACTTATTAGAGTCCTTGAAGAGGGTAGGCCACCACAAGCCGGATTGGAGCACTTTCTGTGTCGTTCTCCTCCCAGAGTGATGTCCTCCTGCCTCAAGCTTGTGGCAGTAAGTGAGGACGCTATGGTGCTCATCCTGAGGGATGCACCTACGCCAGACACTATCCCCTCCTTCGTGGTAAAGGATGGGATCCTCCCAATGGTATGACTTGGCCTTCGCGAGGAAGTCTCAAGCCTCTGTCTGGGCCAACCTTGTGGGACTTTCTTAGCAACAAGAAAGTTCACAATATCGGCATACCACGGGAGTGAGGCGATAGCAAGGATCGCCTCATCTGGGAAGGTCTCACAAATGGGATCAATCTGCTCAGACTCCTCAGGTTGCTCTAAACGGGAGAGATGATCCGCCACCACATTCTTGACTCCAGGCTTATCCTTGATCTCAATGTCGAACTCGTGGAGTAGAAGGATCCATCTAGTCAGTCTGGCCTTGGCATCCTTCTTTGCCATGAGGTATCGGATGGCGGTATGATCTGTGTACAAAGTCACTCTAGATCCAATGATGTACGATCTGAACTTATCTAGGGCGAACACTACTGCTAGCATCTCCTTCTCTGTGACTGTATAATTCCGCTGGGCGGAATCCAGGGTGCGTCTAGCATAGTGGATAACAAATGGAACTCCATCCCTCCTATGTCCCAGCACAGCCCCCACGGCAAAATCGGAGGCGTCCGTCATGATCTCGAATGGGAGAGACCAATCTGGTGGCTGGAGGACAGGAGCCTCAACAATACACTGTTTGAGAGTATCAAAGGACGAAAGACACTTGTCATCGACAAGGAACTCGGTGTCTTTCGTCAGCAGGTCAGTTAACGGTCGGGCAACTCTACTGAAATCACGGATGAACCACCGATAAAAACCGACGTGCCCTAGGAAAGACCGTAACTACCGCAAATTGGACGGTGGTGTGAGTTTTCTAATGACATCAACCTTGGCCGGATCAACCTCCATGCCCCTGTTGGAGATGATGTGGCCAAGCACCGTCCCTTGAGTCACCATAAAGTGACTCTTCTCCCAAGAAAGAAACCAAGCGGACCTCAATACATTGCTGAAGTACTCGGTCTAGGCAGTCAAGACAGGAGTCAAATCCGTCGCCGTAAACCGAGAAATCATCCATGAAGACCTCTAAGCACTCCCCTACCATGTCCGAAAAGATCGACAGCATGCATCTCTGAAAAGTCGCAGGGGCGTTGCATAGCACAAATGGCATGCGTCGGAAGGCGTATATGCCGAAGGGATAGGTAAAGGTGGTCTTCTCCTGATCCTCAGGAGCGATGGCCACCTGGTTGTAGCCCGAGTACCCATCCAGAAAACAATAATGGCTCTTCCCTGCCAGTCTCTCGATAATCTGATCAATAAAGGGCAGGGGGAAATGATCCTTCTTGGTGGCCTGGTTGAGTCTCCTATAGTCAACACAAACCCTCCAATAAGTGGGTACTCGTGTAGCAATCTCCTCTCCAGACTCGCTAATCACTGTAGTGATGCCCATCTTCTTGGGCACCACATGCAAAGGGCTGACCCACTTGGAGTCGGAGATGAGATAGATAAAATCGGCGCTCCATCATTTCGAAATTTCCTTCATGACAACCTCTCTCAGATTGGGTTCAGCCGCCGCTGGAACTCACGCGACGGCTTCGCCTCATCCTCGAGATAGATATGGTGGGAGCACAGGACCGGACTAATCCCATGGAGATCTGCTACGCTCCATCCTATTGCCTTGCGGTTCTTTTCAAGAACTCCCATCAGACGGGATTCCTGCTCTTTAGTCAAATCGGCTGAGATAATGACTGGGTACATCTCATGCTCACCCGCAAGGAATCTATACTTCAACGACAAAGGAAGTGGCTTCAGCTCTGGACAACTGGGTGCTGGAAAATCTGGCTTCGAAAGAAGACGCGTGTAAGCTGCCAAATCTATCCGGGAGACTGGAGTGTACTCTCGCAAACTGGATCTGGAGAAGGCTGCTCAACTGAACTGTCTCTGATCTGCTCGGCATCTACCTCCTCCTCAACTGTAGGCTCAGTGGAAGTCAGGTCTGGCATATAATCATCACAATCTGCCCACTCAGACTCTGACTCCGAGGGATCTGCATCACAGAAGGTGGCATCAGTACCACCACTATCACAAAAATCCGTGTCGCGATCGAGAACCTTCTCTGCTGCCTCTAAAGTATCCTGAACCAAGGCTGTGCTCTCCAAGCTCTCCTCTGTTGTCATCTCTGCATCATCGGTGTCTGAAAATGAGAGGATGGCCTGTGCTGCTGGGTCTGCCCAAACTGCCTCATCATCTGTGATCACAAAGTCACAGTCCTGGTGGATGTCTAGCCCTGCATCTGTCAGCTGCTCTGTATCTGAAGTGGTCTCTGAGCATGATCTCTCTCTGGCTCTGCTGTCCTCGACCGTCTCTATTTGTACACTTTCGCCCTCGACGCGAAAGTATACCTTCCCGCTTTCATGGTCGGTCACTGCCTTGGCTGTGGCCAAGAACGGGCGACCTAAAATGATGGGGGTATCAGTCACTGAATCAAGGATCTCCATGTCCAACACTACGAAGTCCACAGGGAATTGCAAACCCTGAATAGTGACGACAACATCTCGCAACAACCCCTTCGGCCTCTTGACAGATCTATCAGCAAACTGAAGGACTGTCCTGCTCTGTTGAAGAGTGCCCAACTCGAAGCGGTCGAGAAGGGCTGTCGGAAGGAGGTTGATAGACGATCCGCTATCTAATAAAGTCCGGTCGAACCTCTGCTCTCTAATGTGACATCTGACATAAGGGGCTCCTGAATCTGGCCTCTTGGCCGGCAGACGGATCTGGATCGCGAAACATGTGGCTTTTGTCCGCACATAAATCTCTGAATGGTGGTTCCTCCTCCTTCTGACTGTAGTCTTGTCTCTCAACGATCGCTGAAGGAGGGGGATGTGCTGCAAAGCCTCCTGAAGGGTCAGCTGTATGTGAAATCTGTCAATCATGCTCTGGCTGAACTCCTCCTGCTCTCTCTTTTTTGGATCTTTTTCTCTTTTCTTCCCTTCCCCATCTGAAGGGCTCTAGGGAAAGGAATCACATGGTCCTTCTCAGATGAAGGACTAGAAAAGGGTCTAGGCGGTTCGACGACCGGATCCACACATACATCATGCACCACAGTGGGACCAGAAGAAAATAAACCCTTTCCTTTATTCACAGAACTGTTCAGAGATACATCAGGTGAAGGAAAAACAACAGATCTCTCTATATGAACTCTGGTGGCCTCAGTACCACCATCGGCTGGCTCAGCTGGAAGACTCACGGCCTCAGTACCGCGCTCTGGCTCGGCATCAGGAGTGGCCTCAGTACCACCTCCTCGAACTGGTGAATTGGCGGCCTCAGCACCGCCTGGGGGATCAACATCCTTGGTGGCATTAGTACCACCACCATCATCATGTGTGGCCTCAGTACCGCTCTCCTCCTCCTCATCTGGCGCTCTAGGTGTATCCTCATGCTGTCGCTCAGACGAGACGCTGCCTACTGGTGCCCTACCGTCCTAAGTGTAACAAAATCAGCATCAAAAAGATCTGAAGACATATCATCAAACGGATCACTAGGAGTGGCATGCTCAGTGTAAACTACCTGCTCAGACTTCCGCTTCAGGCTGTTGGGATTCGGCTCTATCTGGGCAGGGATGGCGACCTTCCCTCTCACAATGTCCCGCATCTCCTGGTGGAACTCGTCCATCTCCCGTCTGAAAGTAGCCTGCTGGTCCGTGAGGAGGCGGGCTATGTCGTCTAAGGCGGGGCTCTCGTATGGTGGACCATGAGAGCCTGATGGGTAGCCTCTCTGGTAATGAGGCTGCTGGAATTGGTGCTGCTGCTGCTGAGAGGGGTAGGTAGGAGGGTGTTGCTGCTAGTGTGGCTGGTGAGGCTGCTCTCGCCTCCAAGACTGTCCCTGCTGATAGGGACGAGGAACGAAGGATGACTGCTGCTGTGACTAGTAAACTGGGGGCTGCTGCTGCTGGTGATCCCTCTGCTGGCTGTACTGGCCTCCCTGGCCAGATGGCTGCTGCTGGGGCTGGGTACCTCCACTCCCCCACCTGAATCCGGGATGGTCCCGTCGGATCCCAGGCTGAGGACAGTCATACCAAATCCCGTTGACATCCATCAACGGCTCTTCATCGTACTGGGCTGGCGGGAGTACTGCCAGAGGCTGATCCGGTTGGTATACGACCATCTGCATGTCTGGAGATGGTGGTCACTGGTAGGAGGGCTGCTGCTGCTGGTACGGCTCCGCCTGTACGAGGTGAACCTGTCTAGGCTGCTGGTGTTAGCTGGAGCGCTGGAACGAGCTGCTGCTACCGCCGGTATCGCCTCGCGACTGAAGACGGGGCTGTGGAGCCGTCTGTGCCTCCTGGAGACACATGAGCTGGGTCTTCATGTCGCTCAGAGTCTGTGCCATCTGCTCCATCTGAGTGATGCCCTGGCACTGCTTCTTCTCGACCAGCTCCATCCGATCCAACTTCTCACTAATGATACCCATATCCGCAGTGGATGACTCTGCATGTGTTGCTGCTACTGCGGATGAACTGGAAGGACCGGCATCGACCCGTGCTATCCTTTGGTACTGCACGGGTCCTGGCTGCTGGGGTCTGCCCTGAGTGTACAACCTGGTCTGGGACATCAACATGTAGTTCTCGGCCATCTCCTCGTAGATGGCCCAGACCTGGTCGTGATCCTTGGCGAAGTAAGACCCGCCACAAGAAGCATTCACCAAGCCCTGGAGCTCTGGTGTCAGCCCGCTGAAGAAGCTCTGCACAAGGTTGGGCTTCGAAATATCATGGCACGGGCATCGGTCAGTCAGCTCACGGAACCTCTCCCATACCTCATGGAACTGCTCGTTTGGGAGCATGGAGAAGTTGCTGATGAGGGCTCTCGCTGCATTGGTCCGACCGAGTGGATAATACTTATTCAAGTACTCAGTGCGGAGCTGCTCCCAGGTGTAAACGAACTTCCCCAAGTGCTTCAGCCAGGTGGCTGCTCTGTCTGCTAAGGAAAAGGGGAAGGCAATCATCCTGATAGTATCCTGGTCCATCTGACGATCGTGGACAGTGCTGCATATCATCTCAAACTCCTGCAGGTGGAGATGAGGCTCCTCTGTCGCCAAATCGTGAAACCGAGGTAAGAGCTGCAAGGTGTTCGGGGGAACTTGAAGTCTCCCACGATCGCTGGAAGTACCACCCAGCGGTGTGTCAAGGTCGACCCGGGATTGTGGTTCTCCCGCATCGATCTAAGTGGTGGTGGTGCTCCTCCTGCTCCTGCTGCTGCTGCTGCGGCTGCTGCCGCGGCTGCGGTGGCAGCTGCCGCATCGTCGGGTCCTCCTCCTCCGCGGTTCTCGCGATTGGCTCTCATCTGCTCGATCTCTCTCCTCATGTCCATCATGAATTCTCCCTGATCCCTCAACTGCTGCTGCACTGACTCGAGGGAGGCGATCAAGGTGGAGTTGATCGAACCCTGGTCCAGAACGAAATGCTGCTCTCCCTGTGGACCTCTGGTGCGATCATCAGAACTGCCGGCCATCGTCTCTGAAAAACCAAAAAAACCCGAACTCAGGTGCCGATAAATCATCTGTCTGTCTCTCCTCTGGCACTGGTATCTCTGAATCAGAAGAAGGGTGGTCGAGGGGGAACAGGGTGGAAACATACTCGGGTTCGGAGAGCGGGTCTGAGCTCCTACGAACCAACCTAGATGAATGGTCAGGAGTGCTGAAAAGCAGTGCAGCCAGAGGCTGCCTAAGAGACCTCCTGCCCATCATCGTGATCTGGCGAGTAAGGCGGATGAGATCTGGAAAAACTATGATCGGCAACCAAACCCTCTGTTCACCAACGCAACACGAGCTGAAGACCGTAAAGGCTCGGTCAAATTATCTTGTCAAATTTTATTAGGTGAACAAATAATCTATCAGATCGCTTACGTGACCTGTTGGGATTCCCGAAGCTACCCCAACCGACTGGCCCGCACGGAAGAGTCGGTGGTCAGTCAGGAATAGCACCGGAGGGCTCTACCTAGTGGACGGGTCACTCTCTCGCGCAAGCAAACCAACAATGAGGGGGTTGCTCTCCCCAAGACAGATTTTTTTAGGTGAGGTGTCTTTTAGGGTCGATAGTTTTAGCAGTCCCAATTTTATAGTTTTTCTTTTTTTAGATTTTTTTAATGCAAGCAAAAATGCCTAACGAATTTTTTGGTTCTCCTGGTTATTAAGTCAAAAACATGGGGGAGAAGACGAAAAGCCGATGCACGATAAATCAATGATGCATGCAAAGATAGAAATGCGCACCTGACTCCAGCAGTCTATATGCAAGATGATCCGCGTATAAATGTAAAGACTGAAAAGAAACTACCTATATGGTGCAGCGGTGAAAACCGAGTCCTAAACAGGCAATTTCTACTCGACAGAACCGTCTAGCTTAGTTACTCGCCCTCGATCCAAAGAGTCCGGTCTAGACCCACCCCTCCTCTTCTCGACAGGTCGAGTTCAGGAGTAGCGCTTGACGGGGCAGGCTCGCGGCGCGTAGGCTCTCAGGAAAGCGACTAAGCTATTTTTATTAATGAGTTATTAGTAGGTCCAATTATCGCTCTATAGGAACAGGCAAGCAATTAAGTGTGGGGATCCTACTAATTACGACACAGTCAAGCAGAAAATCCTAGGTCTAGGGGCTCGAGAAAAACCGCAGAAAACCGTAAAAGGCAGCTAAAAAGCTAAAACCGCGAAAAAGCCGCGAAAAATCTAAACTAGTCTAAGGGGTCCCCCGAGGACACCGGTGCTCGGCGAAACAGACCCGAGAGTCCAAGTGTCTCTGAGTGTACCTATATTATTACAATAGTTCAAATGTTGCGGAAATAAAACCTAATCTAAACTATGCTACTCCACGGCTATCCCGCGGCTCCTGCACTCCTGCTCGTTCCTCGCGCTCTCCTGCGGCTCTGTGAAGAAGAGAGCTGCCTCCGGTTCTCGCGATTGCGTCGGCTTCCGAAGAAGCCGCCTCGATCCTCGGGCCCTCGCAAGAAAACAAACAAAAGTGGTCAGTCCAGATAAATGTATAAACAAGTCGAATGTATATACAAAAATATGTACAAAAAGCCGCGAAAAGAAAACTGCGGAAAAACGACTACTAAGCCGTGCTCCCCGGCAACGGCGCCATTTTGATGACGCGCCAAGCGACTAAGGTAAAGGTACTAAATGGTCGTCGCGACCTCAATCACTCGGTTGTGTCAATCAAGAAAAATAGACCACCAATAAGAGATAAAATCAAGTCGAAAATCAATAGTGGTCTTGCTATTTTATTAACCTGGTATAGCGACCAGGGTCGAACTCAAGGAGCACGTAATGGCCTTGCGGCCTACGAAATAGTCAAAAATCGAAGGAAAGAGAAGAAGAGAGTATTTTTGGTGGTTTTTAGGGTTTTTATATTTTTTTAGGTTTTTAATTAATTAAGAAACTAAAGGAAACAAATAAGCAAGGTAATTCAACAATTTATTTAAGGGATTTTATCACTTGTGCCCCTCCGAGATCTCGCAATTTCAGTTATACCCCTATCTTTTTGGTAATATCAGTTGTGCCCCTCAAAAGTTTCTCCGTCATCAGTTGTGCCCTTCCGTCAGGTTGACCGTCAATGAATTGACTTAACCATGGTTTTTTCAAACCTTGGTGCATTTAAGAGGGGTATTATTGTCCAGAGGCCTCTTCTTCCTCCTCCAACCTCTTCCTCCTCCCTCTCCGGCCCGAGCTCCGCCCCGAGCTCCCCTCCCCTCCCCGACGCCGCCCCGAGCTCCCCTCCCCTCCCCGGCACCGCCCCGAGCTCCCCTCCCCTCCCCGACGCCGCCCCGAGCTCCCCTCCCTTCCCCGGCGCCGCCCCGAGCTTTATTTATTAGGCGTCAAAGTAGCCGCAAAGTGATTCCTAAAAAGCAAAGAAGCACAAACACGCACTACCATCGACAACAGCAGCAAGGGAGCCACAAACATTAAAGAGCCACGTGGAAAGACTTCATGCTAAGAACGTCCATCCTTAGTTGGATTGGGAGCGGGGGGCACGGATCTCTGCTGTAATGGGATTTTTTTACATTTTGATTTCGAAAATCCAACGTTATTGAGTATATCTTCCACGTATCTTTCAAATTTCACTAAAATCCGACCGTGTTTGCTATTCCATCGTAATGATTATATGTCCGATGGGAGGGGAGGGGGCGGCGCCGGGGAGGGGAGGGGGCACAGGGGGCGGTGTCGGGGAGGGGAGGGGGCGGCGCCGGGGAGGGGAGGGGGCGGCGGGCTGGAAGGAGGTGCGGGGGGGAGGAGGTGCGGCGCCGGGGAGGGGAGGGGCTGCGGGGAGCTCGGGGCGGAGAGGGAGGAGGAGGAGGTCGGAGGAGGAGGAAGAAGATGGGAAGAGGAGGAAGAAGAAGAGGTTGGGGAAGAGGAGGAAGAAATGACCATATAACCTTTTAAAAAAAATAATTCCGCTTATGTCCTCAAAGTTAACGTCCGTTTGCACTGTAGATGGACGGTCACTAACCCGAGGGGCACAAGTGATCAAATAGCAAGTTTTAAGGGGCACAACTGATATTACCAAAAAGATAGGGGTATAACTGATATTGCAACATCTCGGAGGGGCACAAGTGATAAAATCCCTTTATTTAATGCATCAAAACTCAAGCAAAAATTCCAGAAAAAATATTTTTGTGTGTTTTACAATTTTTACTGTTTTTAGTGAGTTTTTGAGATTTTTCTGATGTTTATTTCATTTTCTAAAAATCAAACAGTGAATGAAAAAGAAGGTGATGTCCAGCCGAGTTTGAGGGACTTAGATAAAATATCTAAAAGTCCCCAATAAGCCTGGAGGTATTTTTCTTGTATAGAGAAGAAAACAAGTAAAATTTGAGCACCTTAATTATTGTTTTTGGATTTTTAAATTATTTATTAGAATTTTTATGAGTTTTACAGTGTTTTTCAATTTTTAGGTTTTTTATATAATGAAAAATAGCCAAAATTGGCTAGAAAATCAAGCAAGCCAAAACAAACAGCAAGTAATTTTTTTGTAATTTTTAGATGAGTTTTAATATTTTTTTGTGATTTTCAAAGTTCAACAGTAAAGAAAATACGTGTTTTTGAATTTTTAAAAATATCATATCAACACAAAAATGTCTCCAAAAATCCTCGAAAATTTTACACTATGGCAGGAGCCATGTGTCCAATTTTTATCAAATTTGGAGGTGATTTGCTATTTTATTAAAAAATCAAAAGAGGGTATTGTGCACAGGGACCTAAGTGCAAATACCCGAAGTCATGAGGGGTCTGGTGCAAAATACCCAGGAAGTCACGCGCGTCGCGCGTGCCTGGGGCACTCAGGGACCCAAATGTAATAAAAACTACTTCCGAGGACTATTTGGTAACAGGTATCAAAAGTCCAGGGGTAGTCTGCAAATAACCCACGAATATACGCACATGCACTAATAAATCACGCACAGGGGTATAAATGCAATATCCAAAAAGATTTCATTTAATCCATAACATTCAAAACTACAGGGTATAAGATGCAAATACACCAGAAAACCACGTGACGAAGCACGTGTCACACCATACACAGGGGCATAAATGCAAAGGAAATAAGGTGCAGGGTCCTCTACGCAATTTTACCAAAAACTAAACAACTACACTAAATAATTACAGGACTAAATGCGAAATAAAATAAAAGAGGGGGCCTAAGGCTAAATTACCCTTTATTAATGCGGGCCGCTGGATGGATGCCACGTGGAGAATCGGATGGTCTGGATCGGGTGGCACTCCAACGCTGAGGTCCTCGCAGTGATCGGACGACTGAGGCTACGCCACGTGGGGGATCGAACGGTAGAGGCTCTCGGTGGCTAAACCTCGCTGAACCGACGGCTGGGATCAGTCCTCCACTGATCTGACGGTTGCTGCTGCTCCTGGAATGGACGACCCAGATGAAAACTGGAGCTGGAGGCTGATCGGACGGTCGATGGAGATCCTCGAAGAACAGGTGGCCGGCGAACTTCACCGGCCCAGTACGCTCGCTCCGAGACTCCTCTGCTGCTTCTGAAGATCGGAGAAGCTCCGGTGTGACGCTCCGCAGCTGCTGGTGGCCTCCGATGACCCAGGCGAGCTCTGGGGAGCTCCGGCGAGGTCGGCGGAGGTAGAGCTCCTGGACCGAATGGTCCAAGCCCTCAGATGGGCTTGGATGCACCTGCAAGATAGACCAGAAGACTCGCGGGTCGAGGGCAAACTGCCTCGACCTGGTTAGGCGGGGTGAAGATGGTCGGAGGGTCGTTATGGGCGAGCTCCGGCGAAGGTGGAGACAGAGGAGCTCGAGCCCCAGCTCCTGTGCGTGCTGGGTTGAATGAAGGTATGGAGAAGGTGTGCGGGAGGAAGGCAGAGGCTATGGTGAAGCCTGATGGTCGAACGGAGGTCGGACGCGATCGGAATCGGCGGAGAACATAGGCGGAGCGAAAAGGGGGAAATCTAAAATTATCGAAAAAGAAAGAACTAAAGGGCCACCTGGGTGGACGATGAGACTGTGGACGAGCAGGCGATGCTCTGGGTCATGGCCTCGAGGAGCGTCTCCCTCCGAGGCTCGAGCTCTGGCTCTGGGCGGAGCACGGCGGTGATACTCGCCGGATCGATGGGCCACTGCCCCTCTCCTCGCTGCGACACTTGCTGGAGCAAGCTGTCACTCTTGCCAACACAGTGGAGGTCATGGGTAGATGAGCAAATGAGACAAAGATGCGAATGGAGGAGGCAGAGCTGGAGCTATATACGCTGAAGGGTCCGGGAAGACGAGCGCGGGTAGGGCATTCTGGAGCGCGGATCTCGAGGTGGAGGCTCCGGCGAGGGTCTCGGATATACCATGAACGATTCGGACCTGGGGTTTAGGTGAGGGGGAATCGGGTTTAGGCGCTAAAATAGGGGGAAGTCGGGTCGGGCGCCTAACCCGTGGGAAGTGGTCCTGGGGGGGGGGCAGTTGACCTGGCGGTCAACAATCCCCAGGGCCAATGGGTGAAGGCCACGTGGCAGAGATTTGAAAATTCAATTAAAAATACCAGATGGCCGAATTATTAAAAGTCAAAACATGAAATATTTTTATTTTAATTTTTTCTATTTTTTTGTGATTTTTAATTAATTTTTCCAAGTAAAATAAGGTATTTACATAGTAGGGTTATATATATAGGTATATATACAATATATAGGATTTTGATTTTTATTTTTAATTTGTTATTTTTATACAATTTTATTCCCATTTTATATTTTATTTATTTATATCATAAAATTAGGAATAAAAGGATATTTTTATTTTATTTTTATTATTTATATACATAGGTGAAATAAATACATATGTACATTTATATACATGGTATATTTACAATAGTATTTTTGATTTTTTTAATTTTGTTCTTTTTATTTTGTTTTTGTTTTAATTGTTTTTATTTTATTTATTTACACATATGACATAGGATATTTACAAAATTTTTGAAAATTACCTTTATTTATTTATAAGGCTAAATGAATAAAAGATGGATGTTTTATATACATGATGACTATATACAAGGGTGATGTTTTTGTTTTCTTTTTAATTTTTCTATTTTTATCTTGTTTTTATCTTTATAAATATATACAAATATTTACAAGCCAATTTGAGTCTATTTTTGTGAGGAAAATACTTTTATTTTATTTACATAAATATCTACACACATGAGTCCCTATCTCCCTCTACTTTGGTTTTTATGCGGTCAGGCCCATGCTGAGCCCTCCCTTGGGTTAGGTTGCTCAATATTTATTCTAAATATTTCCCTCTTTTTCTTTTTACTATTTATTCTTTCATTTTTGCACAAAAACATGCTAATTATTAAACTTTATACAATGCATGCTTTTGATAATTGTTTGTATTTACATGAATATACATGCATTTGCAAAGGTTTTTTTAGCTAAAATATAAGAATAAAGAGTGATGAATGGGTATTCATCAATGAGCTGCGGTTGGAGGGTCGCGACTCTTGGCTTTGCGCAGGCTTGATGTACGCCTAGATGGCGGCGCAGCCGGCCGAGGGCTGGAGGGCGTACGTTGACACGTACGGACGGAGGTGAGCCTCAGCTACATGCAGATATGCTCGGAGGGGCTTTGACGGTCGGCAGTCGTGATCTACCGCGGTACACCGGTTCTGCCTCAGAAGGCGATCTACGGATGAGGAGGCGTGCACGGGCGATGATCAGTGTTGGAGCGCAGCTTGACAGCAGAGGCGATAGGCTCGATGATGTCGGTGGAGGTTTACGCAGCACCCAGGGATGCATACGACCAACAGTAGGAGGAGCTCGGTGGAGGTTGACGCAGCACCTAGGCATGCGTGTGGCTAGCAGTAGGCGGAGCTCGGTGGCGGTTTCTTGGATGGTTCCACGATGATGCCGCAGACGATGATGGAGGGTTGTGATGGCGCGGCGGCGCTCCGCCAAGCGGATGAGGATGGCGAGCGCTGGCGTTGCACTTCTTTAATTTTTTTGTTTTTTATCATTTTTTTCAAATGTAAACAATAATCAGATTTTTTTAATTTTTTTGTAAATCCAAAACAGAGGAATTAAAAACACTTTTTATATTTTTATTTTTATTATTTTTATTATTTTTTAGATGACCCTACAAAACAAATGTTAGAGAGCAAGAAAACAAGTATAATTTTATTATTTTTTTAAAATGTTTATTTATCATCAAATTAGGATGCGAGCATGATGACCCATTTCTAAAATCAAGTCGGACTGCGTGAGTGGATGTGGATCCTTACAATGTTGAAAATGGATCCGAGTCTCTGGTCACCGTGCATGGTTGGAGTTGAGGAATCGTACGAGGTAGAAAAGAATGCGATATGATCAAATAAATGGGATGAAAAATCGGGAT
Organism: Ottelia alismoides; assembly: GCA_037367405.1. NCBI lineage: Eukaryota > Viridiplantae > Streptophyta > Magnoliopsida > Alismatales > Hydrocharitaceae > Ottelia > Ottelia alismoides. The sequence goes on from JAZKJV010005939.1 coordinate 170,872, forward strand.
GGTGGCAGATCAAATCGTGATTGATTTTTAAGATCTAGAAAAACAAAATGACAACGAAGAACAAATACGAGAAAATTAAACTACGATTAATCTAGGATAAAAAATAAGAAGAAAAATGGATCTCACCTTAGGTGCGGAAAAGACCTTAATCACCTCGACGGAGGTTGACTCGCTGTCACCAGATGACTCGAAGGCTAGGCACCCTTCTGCGACAACAAGATTCCCGGAGATCGGACTTCTCTCACCAAAGATTGATCAAGTTGAAAAGATGGAGAAGGAGCCTTATTAATAGATAAAATGGGGATTGAAGTTTGATTTTTTTTGAATTTTTGGCTGAGATAAGAGATAAGGGAGAAGAGATTGAAATGAGATAGAGTAGAAAGATAAATATTACAAAATTTAATTTTTTTTATTTTTGTCACTTTATTTGTTGGAAAATTAATTGTTAATTTTTTATTTTTTTGTGATAGTTAGTTAAGAAAATTAACTATATACATATGCTATATATAAATATGACATTATCTACATGGGTAAATAAGCAAATTATTTTTTTTGTTTTAAAATTTTTATTATTATTTGATTATTTTTTCAGTAATTAGTAAAAATATTTACAAATATTTACAAATACAATATGTACAAATAAATGGCAATATTGCACAAACCACCACAGAAAACCGACTTTTCAATCGTAACTCCAAAAATTATGAAATCAAGCCATTTTAAAGATAACTTAATTTAGAATACAATGGAAGTGAGTTTGGTTCAATCCGAGTTCATATGGAGTCGCAATCATTATTTCAATTATCGCTTAATGGCTTTTTCCGGATGTGGTTACTTTTATTATATACTTGATTTCTTTGTGGAATTATTTTTACTATTTAGCCCACATTTTTATTTACAACTTTTGTTTTAAAATCATTTTATTTAAGGTAATTTATATAAAAATAAAATAGTATTAGTTTTATACTGATTTACACAATAAGTGAGAAGTATTTACAAGACACACATTTTTTTGGGTTTTCAGATTAAGGACTTTATCTCCCCCTACTTTATTCCTGGTCGATTATTTCAAGTCTTGACCTTCTTTGGAAGTTCGGGTCAGCCTGTATCTATTACATATATACAATATTCTTTTCTTTTCTTTATTTTCCCTTCCTTTCTTTCTTTATTTATTTTAGGTTAAAATAAATACAATATACAATATTTACATACAGATGCATGGTAGTAAGAATATGAAGTTAGTATTATGCACATGTGTTTTATAAGGGATTTTAAGCTAAAATAAATGAATAAAGATGACGAATCGCAGATTCATCAATAGGGTGGGAGTAAAGCTCCTAAAGAGATTTTGGTACAAGAGGCAAATCATTCAGAGGATCTTGATCATCTTATTGCACGTAGGAAGCAGTGTAATTGTGCTACGTACCCTCTTTCAGGCCATGTTTCACTAGGATGCTTATTCGAGGGCTTTAGGAAGTTTGTTATGGGATTGTCAGTCGTTACAATCCCATGCATATATCAGGAGGCTATGCATGACAGTCAGTTGTGCCCTGTTATGGTGGATGATTCGGTTGCACTCCAATCACGTGGTACATGGAGCTTGGTTACTGCCCCAACATGGGATTCTTTAGTTGGCTTCAACTTGTAAGTGAGTCCTTATAGTGAAGCAGAAAGAAGATGGCGGTATTGACCACTATATGGTTAAACTTGTGGAATGTGGATTCACTCAAACATATAGGGTGGACTATCATGACACTTTCTTTCCTATGGTACATCGCTCCACTCTTCAAATCCTCCTTTCTATTGTAGTACAAAATCGGTTGCTCTCCCAATTTAATATCAAGAATGCCTTTTTGTATGGTAATCTGCAGGAGGGAGTCTATATGTAAAAACCACATGGGTTCCTTGTTGAAGGGATCTCAAAAGATACGTAGACTTGATAAGGCCATTATGGCCTTAAGAAGAATTCCGAAGCATAGTTCCAGAAGTTCTAAGATCTGATAGAGCAACATGACTTCAAGAGATCAAATGCAGATCATTTGTAATTTGTAGACAAGACCTCACAAGACATTGTTGTCAATTTTGTCTATATTGACAACATTATTACTACATGAGGTGACTTAAGGGGGATCAATGAGGCCAAGGAGTTCCTTGGACACTGATTTGTCAATAATAATCTTGATGAACTGCGATATTTTCGTGGGCTTGAATTTGCCAAAAAAACAAAGAGGACCTGTGACAGACTCAGAGGAAGTCCATCACTTATATACTTTTAATGATTGGTTTGGTAGATTGCAGACCTATGACTACTACTACTACCATTGATCCCAACATGAAGCTCCATGATGATGATGTAAATGAGGTGGAAAAGAGGAGATACATGGAGCTCGTTAGGAAGATCCTATATGTGATGATCACTAGACTCGACCTTTGCTTTGCAATTTGCTAAGTTAGCTAGTTTATGGAGCATTCATGCCAGGCTCATATAGATGTTGTCTCCATTATCCTAAGGTACCCGAAGTCTTTGTCATGTACATGGTTACTCTTCAACCAAGAGCCATCTCTTGAGATTGAGCTTGTGTAAATGTTGACTACGCAGGATGCTCAAAAGACATGAAAACAACTTTATATTCACATTGTTTACTGGGAGCTCAATGGCCTCATGGAAAAGTAAGAAGTAAAAAGTTGTTGCTAGATCCATTGTTGATTCTGATACAAGGCCATGTCGCACAGAACATTGATATAATGTGGGTCAGGTCTATTTCTAACGGATAAATCTATTAATGCACATTTTCCATGCATCTACTATGTGACAATCAAGATGTGTTGTTCATGGCCAATAACCCAACATTTCATGAGAGGACCAAACACATTGAGGTGGATTGTCACTACATTAGAGATATAATACATAAGGGCTTCATTTCTACATACATATTCTCCAAAGCTCTAGTTAGGGGGTTGTTCTAGAAGTGTTCTTCCAAATCGAGCATGATAGATATCTATACTTCAACTGGAGGGGGATTGTTACAGGAAGTAGTATTAATGTATTTATTATTTCCTTTTTACGTAATTTCTCCATTTGTTATTTGGCCTTTAGGGTTTTTCCCTCTATATAAAGGAGCTTTATGGCCACAGAATAAACAACTCTTTCATTTCCTTTCATAAAAATGACACAATGAAACCACATAACAATGATTTACATTGAAAATGATTCTCAACGGAAGGTAAAAATCATGCCCATTCATCACTCTTTATTCTTATATTTTAGCTACAAAATCCTTTGCAAAAGCATGTATATGTTTGTAAATACAAATAATTACCAAAATCATGCTTGATGTAAAAACTAATAATTAGCATGTTTTTGTGCAAAAATAAAAGAATAAAGAATAAAAAGAAAAATAGGGAAATAGTTAGAATAAATATTGAGCAACCCGATCCCAAGGGAGGGCTCAGCATGGGCCTGACCGCATAAAAGCCAAAGTAGAGGGAGATAGGGACTCATGTGTGTAAATATACCTGTAAATATAATAAAAATATTTTCCTCCAAAAATAGACTAAAATAGACTTGTAAATACTTGTATATATTTATAAATATAAAATCAAGATAAAAATTGAAAAATCAAAAAGAAAATAAAAATAGAATCACTTGTACATAGTCATCATGTACATAGCTCATTCATCTGTATTTATTTCACCTTATAAATAAATAAAATTAACTTCCATAAAATTTGTAAATATTCTATATTATTTGGAGTAAATAAATAAAATAAAAACCCTTAAAACAAAAACAAAATTAAAAGAACAAAATTAAAAACCTCAAAATACATTGTAAATATACCATGTACATAGATGTATATACCTATTTATTTCACTATTGTATATAAATAATAAAAATAAAATAAAAATATCTCTTTATTCCTAATTTTATGATATAAATAAATAAAATATAAAATGGGAATAAAAATGTATGAAAATAACAAATTAAAAATCAAAAATAAAAATTCAATATTGTATATATACATATGTATAGTACTATATTGTAAATACCCTCTTTTTATTTTGAAAAATTAATTAAAAATCACCAAAAATAGAAAAAATTAAAACAAAAATATTTCATGTTTTAAGTTTTTAGTAATTCAGCCATTTGCTATTTTTAATCGAATTTTTAAACATTTTACACGTGGCTGTCTCTCATTGGTCCACGGGGGTTGTTGACCGCCTGGTCAACTCCCCCTGTGGACCACTTCACACGGGTCCTGGGTGCCCGACCCGAGTTCTCGAATTTTTCCCATCCATACCCGATCACCATCCCCCTAAACCCCGGGACCGTTTCGCTCACGTCACATTCGACACCCTCGCCGGAGTGCCCGCTTCGGGGTCCGCGCATTCAGATGCCCTACCCGATCCATTCTTGTTGGACTCCTGGCGGTATAAAGGCTGAGCTCCGCCACCTCATTTCCCATCTTTGGATCGTCATTTCTCCACCTAGTGACCTCCATCATCCTCGCGAGAGTGACAGCTCGCCCCGGTGGTGTAGCAGCGAGGCAAAGAGTGATCGGACCACTGATCCGGCGAGCTTCCACCGTCGAGCGCCACCTGGAGGTAGCGCCAGAGCCTCGGGCCATGACGTCCCGTGAGGCAAGGACCCAGAGCTGCCTAGGCTCATTCCCAGTCGATTCGACCATCCAGGTAGCTTAGATTCTTCCCCTAGTGCTTTAATTTTTGATTTCCCCCAAATCTCGCCGTCGCCGACCATCTTCGATTCCGGCCATCTCCCCCTTCCGTTCGATTATCGGACCTCACCATCGCCTTCGCCTCTCTCCTGTGCACGTTCTACGCCCTCTCATTCAACCCAGCTCGCACAGGAGCTGGGGATTCGAGTTACACCATCTCCCCCTCGTCGGAGCTCGACTGCACCGCCGCACAGATCCCTTCCACCCCCGCTGACAGGGTCGAGGCACTTTGCCCTCGACCCGCGAGTGTGTTGCGCCATCTTGCAGGTCCAGTCGAGCCCATCTGAGGGCCCGACCATCCAGGTGCAGCCAGGCGACCTCCGTCGACCTCGCCTGAGCTTCCCCGAGCTCTGTCCAGCCATCGGAGGCTGCCATTCGACACGGAAGGCCTCCACGATCCTAATCTGATCATCAGAGGCCTTCGAGGAGGAGTACAGCGCCTGCACGAGTCCGACGAAGTTCACCGGAGCCCAGTTCTTCCTCCATCCTTCAGAGTCGTCCGATGTACCTCCAGCTCCAGGTTTGATCTCCACCGTCTATTCGAAGAGCAGCTATCACCGTCGATCCTTGGAGGGTGGATTCGGACCATCCGATCAGAGAGGCTTTTACCACGTTGCACCAGATCCATCCGATTCTCCACGTGGCGAGACCACCGCCGCTCGATCTGGACGAGGGCTTCCTTTGTTGGGCGCCACCCATTCCCAGCCGTCCATCACCACACGTGGCGCCCATCCGACGGTCTCATTAATAAAAGGGCAATTTATCCCTCAGGCCCCTCTGTTTATTTTATTTCGCGTTTAGTCCTGTAAATACTTTAGTTCGTTTTATTTACGTTGGTACATTTGCACTTTAGACCTTGTTTGTTTCTATATTTGCACATATACCCCTGTTTGTAGTGTAGCACGTGCATCGACACATGCTTTGTTGGGTATTTTGCATGTTTAGCTCTGTTGTTCTGGAATGTTATGGAATGAATGAAATGTTTTGATTAATTGCAGATATGCCCCTGTGAGTGCTTTTTATGCGCATGTGCGTTATATTCGTGGGTAAATTACATTAAGTGCCCTGGGCTTTTAATACTTGTTATTATTTAGCCCAGGAACTTTATTTCCTTGCATATAGGTCCCTGTGTGCACCAGACACGCGCCGCGCGCGTGATTTCTTGGGAGTTTTGCACCGGACCCCCCAGAGCTTTGGATAATTGCATACAAGTCCCTGTGCACTGTACCTAGGTTTTATTTTCAATAAAATAGCAAATTAACTCTAATTTCAATGAAAATTTGACACATGGCTCCTGCCATGTTGTAAAATTTTCTAGAATTTTTGGGGACATTTTCGCTTTTATCTACTATTTTTAAAAATTCAAAAGCACGCATTTTCTTTACTGTTGAACTTAAAAATCCACAAAAAATAGTAAAATTCATTCAAAAATTATTAAAAAATTCTCTATTGTGTGTTTTGTCTTGCTTGATTTGCTGACCAAATTTGATCATTTTTCATCATATAAAACTCATAAAAATTTAAAAACACCTAAAACTTATAAAAATTCTAATAATTATTTTCAAAATCCAAAACAATAATTCCAGTGCCCAAATTTTCCTTAAACTTTCTAGTTTATAGGAAAATTAACTCCAGGAGCTAAATAGGCCTTTTTAAATTTTAAATTGGCCTTTTACTCCTGACTGGACAATACCTTCATTTTCTTGCATTGTTTGATTTTTAGAAAAGAAAATAAAAATCAGAAAAATCCCAAAAACTCACTAAAAACAGTAAAAAACACAAAATACACAAAAACATTTTTGCTTGAATTTTTTATTATTTTTGATGCATTAAATAATGGCTTGAAGTTGATTGGTTTACTTGTTTTTTCTATTTTCTTTATTAATCAAAAATTCAAAAAAATATAAAAATATAAAATCCACCAAAAAATAGTTGTATTTTATTTTTCTATATTTTTGACTATTTCGTAGGCCGAAAGGCCATTACGTGCTCCTTGTGTTCGACCCTGGTCTCTATACCAGGTTAAAATAATAGCAAGACCGCTATCGTATTTGATTAATTTTTCTATCTGTTTTGTGGTCTATTTTTCTCGATTGACACCGCTTGGTTACTCAGGTCACAACGACCCTTGATTACCTTTTACCTGAGTGATCAGGCGTGTCAACAACTATCATTCACGTTGCCGCCCCTAGCTTCTCGTGCAACAAGCTCTCCACTGCCACCATAGCAACACTTCGCGCATCTAGCGGCTACTCCATTACCACCGCGATGGCCACTGTCGTATCCAACAGTACCCTAACGATAGTTCCTGCTGCCGTCGACATCTCTAGCCACGACTAGCAGCAACTACCACCGCCGATTAACCTACAGTCGCATCCAGCAGCAGCCACCACCTTGCGTAGTCCCTTTGGCTATTGCAGGTGGTCTCCAAGGTGGTGCGAAAGGGGTCCAACAACACTCCAACATTTCCACTCTTCCTTCTCGACCCCTATCTTGCGTTAAAGGTCTGTGCAGTCTGATTTTAGGACGAGAAGGGTGATTTAAGATCTATAAATCACTCCATACACCCTAGAGCACCTTTAATGATGATGAGAATGGTTGTGGCATGACTCTGTACACACAACTAATTGCACATTGTGTACACATCTTCAGATCATTTTACAATCCATCACGTCCTTTCCTGGCTTCTTCGTCATCATGTCAGAAAATAATTTTGACTTATCCTATTCCGGTGCTTTTAAAGGCCCATCGCTCTTCGTTAAGATAGATGGGACCAATTATGAGTTATAATCCATGCATTTATGAGCATTTGCAACAATAAGTAGAACTTTCATACATGACCTTAGTCGATCGACAATATTGGGGTTAATGCTTCTTAGAAGCAAAATGATGCATATCCACGTGTTTGGCTATCTAGTGCTCTCCCACTACTACGGTAATGCAGGACATACTCGTTACCACCTATTCAAATACGAGGAATGGGAGAAAAATACAACAGGTCTAGTATGACAATTTCATGGCCAAACACAGTGGTTGTCCTCTTCATTTTAGGCTTTCTACTTGTTGCTTAAGGGCATGTTTAAGAAGATTTATAGCTTCATGACTCTGACATCTTCTCCAGAGTAACAGAAGGATACATGAATGCTACAATGGTTGGAGTATCTTTGGAGGCACTTGACCTTGAATACGATGCCACGTGAGTCAACTACTCACATGCACATCTATACCTCCCATGAAGGAGGCATACACCAGACTCAACAGGATCATGATCCCTCCTACATCCACCACTCAAACCTCCTCTACAATGGCCGCATCTTGCGGCCAAGAAGGTGTAGCTCAATTCAAAATACGTAGTTGTTGGTTATATCCCATGTATACCAGTTAATGGGTATGGGTGGATCGGACAATATCACTTGGATCGTTACAAATAATAAACTCAAACAAACACATCGTTACGTAACACTTTCAATCACAAAATAAGAAACCAATCACAAGTGCCCAAGTATTTAACGTGGGAACCTTTCTGGGTAAAAACCATGACCAATTTCCTGACTCGGTCTCTTAACCTGACCCACATCGATCTTCACTAACTTGAATTGCTTATGCATGCAATCCAGCTATATTACAACCTGAGTTGATCATGCAATCAGCTCAATTGTATATAGGTAAACAATCCTAATAACCTCAATACTAAAGTAAAATATGCAATGAACAATATTAGACAAAACTAAAACGACATTACAAAGCGAGGAATGAGCTCGTAAAATGAATCACAGAACTCTAGAGCTATAGATGTGAAGAGTTGATCAAAGAAAATAGCTCGTAAAACTTACACTCAGAATATGGAGTGAAGAACAGGGGAACGAGAGCTTATTGCTCTTGTTATGTATTGTAGAATGGGGTATGGGGTCTTATTTATAGGGTAGAGTGCTCGTAGATGTTGATTTTTAAAAAGTAGCCGTTGTGAACAAATCAGGAATGAAATCATCTTCAAAAATCTTTCTGAAATGGAATATGATCGATCAAGATACAAAGAATGATCGAACATGTAGATTTAAATGATCAATCTGAATCAAAAAATGATCGTCAGATATCAAAATTGATTTATGAAGAATATAACTTTATAATTCAAGTATTGAATCTATTGATCAATCAGGAAACAAGGTTGATCGATCAAGTATAATTGATTAGGTCAGAATTGTTGATCGATTAGATTGACTCTTTGACCTTAAAGTTAAACTCAAAGGGCTGAAATGCAATATGCATGATTTGAAATCTTTTACAATCTCTTGCACTAACAATCTTCCCACTTATGCATGAACTAACATTGGTGTCCCGTGTCCTTGGTAGAAAAGGTGGACACTCGCATAAGCTATGCACCTACCGTCATCGTTTTGGCTATTGAAGGACCCTTTCGTTGATCAGAAGTTTGATGACCTTGTCTCTTGTCTGATAGAGATCAATCATGACTTCTGCGACTGACTCTATCAGTGCTCCTTCGGGTCCTTCCAAAGTTCTTGCCTCTGCCTCAACCAGTGTCTTAGGTATAGCCTACACCTTTACTAGTTGTCACATGACAACCATTTCTGAGTGGATTATGGACTCCAATGCATTGCTTCATCTTGGGAGACATAGCACCATTTACTTCATATGGATCAATATATCTATGTAGGGGCATAGTCCCCTATTACATGATGGAGGGGGGTAATGGCTCTGGTCTAGGACCATCGCTCTGATACCATGTGGAGAGAGAATAATGGCTTGTTTATTATGAGGGCCATAGGGCTCTCTTACATAAAGAGGAGAGAAATTAGATGGCAAGTTACACAATAGAGACAAAAAAACAAGCAAATACAAAATTATTCTCAACATATATCAATGAATAAAAAGAGGAGATGGGTTACATTTATAGCTGAAGGATATGGAGAAATCCTCAAGCGCATCACGGAAGCGGGATCGTCGTATCGAATACGACGAAGAACGACTAGTCGTACTAGTTGTTCGGTGCAGCAGAATTTAAAAATTTTAAACCGATGAAACTACATGATCCGAGAACCATTCTCAAATCGTTTCATCTATAACCACAACAAGTATAATGCAATACCTCTTTAAGCGTGGTTGATCAAGTCTCTACGAAAAGAGACCTCCTGTCTCAAGTCCGATCGTCGGAGTAACGGCTTGCGAGCGCGGAGATGAGTCGCGGTGTCCTCGCAATCCAAGTTGATCCAAGCGCGGTTGCTCCTGATCTCGTCACACAAGATCAAATGTCTCCTTCGTGAGTGAAGCACTCTAAGAAGGCGAAGAACCGCAGAGAGTCGAAGCGGCAGCACGATGGCGCAGTCGTCGACGATTCCCTCAACCAAGGTGGACGGCCACCAAGAAGAGAGGGGGAGAGAGGGCTGTCGAGTATGAGAAAGAGAGAGAGAGTTTGTGCTACAATAGCATGTGTAAATAGAGAGCCAAGCATGCCTCTCTATTTATAGGGTTTTGGGATCCATGGATCTCAATCCATGGGACACATAGAATCAATGGATGAGATTGATTTATGTTTATCCAATGGCTAAGATTGTTGTTGTCAAAAACAACAAATTTAGGTTAAAATATATTTGACAAAATCTAATATAATTCATTCCTAAATCAACCCAACAAATAAGGAGAGAAGACACATGGAGATTTCATCTCCATGTGCCTTCCAAGTGGGCGCCCACACATTCCATATTGGAATGGTGTGCCGCCCATGAGATTGCATGGAGATTGCAATCTCATGGAAATCCATGAGATTGCATATCTCCATGAAATCTCTCTTATTTATTTGCAACAAATTTATTGGGTTTTTATTCTTAAAAAAAAATTCACAATTATCTTTGAGAATATTGCAATCTTGCCATGGAAAAATTGTGAATCATATTCACAACCCCAAACAACATGTAATTCATATTGTTAAATAATTACACAATGTGTATCCAATACACATCATAATTAATCAACACATATAAATTATAATTAACTCTCTCTAATACATTATAAATCACATTTATAATATATTATGAATAATTGGATATTTCTATCCACATTATTCTTATCCAAAATAATTAAATCACATTTAATCATATTGGATAATTTCTCATACATCATGATAATTAAAACACTTTTAATTATCAAATTCTCTTTGCTTAGATCTTATGGAATTGTTCTTAAACCATTTAAAAACAATGCTATTTCTCCTCAGATACTTGGAGATAAGGACAGGGCGATTATATTGTTCCACGTATAGTGACTTGGATGTTGAGATCATATCTCAAATCCAGATCCTATGGACCTCCCACTGATGCTTGATCAAATCAAGACCGTAGACTTAATCTTCTCATTACATCTGAATCTCATTCAGATCAATGTCCAGTTCATGGACTAAGATTAGGTCACTTCTCTAATGAGAGGAATCACTAAAATCCAAACCTGTTTCATCACTCCCTCGGAATGGAAGCGTCATGGTTATACAATCGTATATAATCAAATCACCCTTCAGGTATTCCCAATACCTGCACATCCTACATACTGGAAGACTCATGATCATCCTAAAGATAAAGATCACTTTTACACTGTCATCTTCAGGGTTAGATCATTAAGTTTCTCGATCTTGGTCATTGGGATTTTGTATAGATCATATGCTTTCACAAAGCATATATCTTACCTTCAAATTCATGTCATGCTTCCAAAGCACGACGACCATGCATGGAATTTGTTCAGTCCCAATACCTCATGAGTGAGCTCATGTCTCCCGGTTCACAGGTGAACCTGTATGATCCCTTTGAGAGATCGCATTACTCATACGTCCTTACATGCACACCAGCTCGCCGGTATATAGACCTTGATTAGGTCATCAACCTATTGGTCTGCCAAATGTACATACTCAGACATATAGCAATACATCTGTCTCTAGTCAGAGGATGCATGCCTATGTTGTGACAGTATTCAACGTAGGTCTTTGGTTATCTCGATCTCGTCAAGTCAACCCATTGACTTAACTAACCTGACACCTCTGAATCACTATTCCCATGCAGAGGACCTGCATCAAGAGGTCAGTCAGATATCAGTCATATGAGATAGGATTGCCATCTCCTACTCAGACTGGAGATCATCACTTAATGATCATTTGATGATGCTTGATGAGTCCTCTATCTAACTCCTTAGATATTCATACAAGCATCAGCCTCTATGATCCATCCAATGAATCAACAGCTGTATGATCATCATGTTGGCCACGGTACATAACCCTTATTGTATAGAGGGCCCTATAGTGCATTCATTCATTAATCTCAGAAAGGGAGTGAAAAATAATCAATAACTTTCATTGATAATTTATTCATTACAATAACATTTATTGTAGAAATGGTTCGCCCGGGGCTCACATTGCTAACAATCTCCCACTAGCCCTCAGAACCACTCAGGTACAATCTTTAAACCCATACTCTTTACATGCTGGTCGAAAACCTTCTGTGTCAGAGGTTTGGTAAGAGGATCAGCAACGTTGTCGGCAGAGGCCACCTTGGTGATGATGATGTCACCACGCTTTTGTATCTCCCGAATGATGTGGTATTTCCTTTCCACGTGCTTGCTCTTTTGATGCCATCTGGGTTCCTTTGCCTGGGCAATGGCTCCCGTGTTATCGCAGAGTAACGGGATGGGAGTATCAGAGGAAACTACGCCAAGCTCCAGCACGAACTTGCGCAACCACACCGCCTCCTTTGCAGCATCTGATGCGGCAATGTATTCGGCTTCTGTTGTTGAATCTGTAGTAGTGTCCTGCTTCTTGCTTCTCCAGCTCACAGCACCACCATTCAACAAGAACACGAACCCCGATGTCGACTTTCGATCATCTACATCCGATTGGAAGTCAGAATCTGTATATCCCAAGACTTGGAGATCACCATCTCCATAGACCCAGATGTAATCTTGCGTCCGTCTTAGATATTTGAATATATTCTTTACTGCATTCCAGTGTTGTTCTCCATAGCAGGATTGGTAACGACTTACCACTACCACTGCATGGCAGATATCTGGCCTAGTACACATCATGGCATACATTAAGCTTCCCACGGCTGATGCATAAGGACATCCAGCCATGGCTTTCTTTTCGTCAACAGTTTGAGGAGACATTCCTTTAGACAGGTGGATACCATGTCTTAAGGGTAGGAATCCTTTCTTAGAACTATCCATACGGAATCGTTCAAGAATCTTCTTAATGTATCCATGTTGTGACAATCCCAAAATCCTCTTTTCTCGGTTTTTGAACAGCTTCAGGCCTAAGATATAAGAGGCTTCTCCAAGATCTTTCATCTCAAAGGTATGGGACAGCCAAATCTTTACACTGGTCATCATCCCTGTATCATTCCCAATGATAAGGATGTCATCTACATAAAGCACGATGAACACAATGGCGCTCCCACTAAGCTTCTTGTATACACAAGGTTCATCAGGATTCTGCACAAAATCATAACTCTTTATGGTTTCGTCAAATCTGATGTTCCAACTACGAGAAGCTTGCTTGAGCCCATAGATGGATTTCTTCAGCTTGCATACTTTACCATCCTCTGTCATGAAGCCCTGGGGCTGCTCCATGTAGATATCCTCCTCGAGGTATCCATTGAGGAAAGCCGTCTTGACGTCCATCTGCCAGATGTTGTAGTCAAGATATGCAGCTATAGCTAGCAATGTCCGGATGGATTTAAGCATAGCCACAGGAGAGAATGTCTCATCATAATCGATGCCTTCTCTCTGTGTGTAGCCCTTGGCTACGAGCCGTGCCTTGAAAGTCTCTACTTTCCCATCAGGTCCCCTCTTTCTCTTGAAGATCCATTTACACCCAATGGGTTTTACCCCTTTAGGTGGATCCTCTAGGGTCCATACACCATTCTTATGCATGGAGTCAATTTCTGACTTCATTGCTAGCATCCATCTATCCATGTCTTGATCCGCGAGTCCCTCATCAAATGAAGTAGGATCACAGTCAGTTTCACCTGACACATAGAATCCATACCTTTCAGGTGGTGCAACCACCCTCGAACTCCTTCGAAGAGGTATGGGTGTTTCATCTTTATTTATCTCTTCCGTTTCTGGTCTAGGAAGCTCAGAATCCTCAGGGGATTCAAAGAATTCCTCTACTTCATTATTGTCTTGACCTTTAAGGAAATCATTCTCCAGAAACTTCACATCTCTAGAAACAAAAACCTTTTGGGTCTCCGGGTCATAAAGTTGGTATCCAATACCATCTTTAACATATCCAATGAAGTAGCACTCACGAGAGCGAGATTCTAGCTTACTTGTGTCCACGTTCTTCGCATAGACCAAGCAACCCCAAACCCTCAAGTGATTAATACTAGGTTTGGTTCCATACCATAGCTCATGAGGAGTCTTAGGCACGGATTTGCTAGGAATCTTATTCAGGATATATATTGCAGTCTCTACTGCATATCCCCAGAAACTAAGAGGTAAATTTGCTTTATTCGTCATTGATCGGACCATGTCCATGATGGTCCTGTTGCATCTTTCAGCAACACCATTTAGTTGGGGAGTTCCAGGAGGAGTGAGATTGGAAACAATTCCATTCTCCTTAAGGTATTCCTTGAATTCATCTGACAGGTACTCGCCACCTCGATCAGATCGAATCCGTTTAATCTTCCTATCGGTTTGGTTCTCAACCAAAGCCTTGAATTCTTCGAACTTTTCAAAGGTTTCAGACTTATGACGTAGTAGGAAGATAAACCCGTATCGCGAATGGTCATCAATAAACGTCAAATAATATCGATATCCATTTCGAGTCGCGGTACTGAAGGGACCACATACATCGGTATGTATTAGGTCAATAATACCTTCGCATCTTGTAACCTTGTTACGGAAAGGCGTCCTAGTCATTTTACCCTGTATGCAATGTTTGCAAGTGGGCAAAGGTTGAACCTGTAGAAATTCTAGAGGTCCATCCTTTATCAATCTATTGATCCTATCAACAGACAAATGACCAAGCCTTTGATGCCATATCTCATTTGAGATATTTTTATCCTCTCTGGATCTTTTAGGGTTTTTATTAATAGTTGTCACATTCATAATACATTTATCAATGCACAATTCATAGAGTCCACCAGAAGTCAAAACACCATCCGCAATATATTTATCATAACGACTTATGACTAATTTATTACATAAAAGGAAAGAATATCCGCTTCTAACAAGCTTAGATACAGATATCAAGTTCCTTCTGACTTCGGGTACATAAAGACATTCTTTAAGTATAAGGACTCTTCCACTAGATAATGATAGTCTACAAGTCCCGACGGCTACTGCTGCAACACTTGCATCAGATCCCATCTGGATGACTATCTCCCCTTCCTCAAGATTCCTAGTTTCCTGAAACAAATGCAACAAATTGCATACATGAACAGAAGCACCAGAATCTACAACCCAACTTCCTTCTCGTCTGACGAGAAAGCTAGTTTCAATGATGAAAGTAGATTTCATACCTGCTGGGGCTTTACCTTTATCTGTGGACTTCAGGTAATCTGGGCAGTTACGCTTCCAGTGCCCCGGCTTCTTGCAGTGGTGACAGACGTCGGTTTTCTTTGATGCCATGAGAGTGGATGCACTGGAAGAAGAGCTAACACTTTGTCCCTTCTTCTTTCTCTTCTGGGCCGGGCCCTTCCGAGAGCCATGCTTCCGACCGCGCTTCCCTTTGACCTGTGCAACCATTGCACTGCCAGTGGGACCATCCTTCTTCATTACGTCTTCTTCAGACTTTAATGCAGCAAGGAGAGCAGCACTTGTCAATTCCAGCTTGTTCATGTGGAATGACACTACAAAGTTATTAAAAGACTTGGGCAATGACAGCAGAATGAAATCAGCTTGCATGTCTGCATCCATCGTTGCCCCAAGAGTCTCCAGCTCCGACAAGTACCCAAACATTTTGAGTACATGTTCACAGACCGAAGTCCCTTCCTGCATTCTACAACGAATGAGGTCTTTCATAACATTGTACTGCTGAGTGCGGTTAATGTCACCAAACATATCCTTAAGATTCTGCATTATTTCCTGACAGGTATTCATCTCCACATGTTGCTTTTGCAGAACATGGGAGAGAGAACCTAGGATATAGCACCTAGCCAAGACATGATCTTCATCATACTTGTCATTAAATGCTTTTTCTTCCTTGGACTTAGGGTTCTCATGCTTGTCCTCGGATAGCACATAACTTATGCGCTCATCAGAGAGAACAAGCTCCAAATTTCGGATCCAATCCGAGTAATTTGGGCCGGTCAATTGATTGACCTCTAGAAGCCTACTAAGTGGGTTCAAAGACTTCATTTTCTGAAATTAAGAATGCACTATATTAGAATATAGAAATATATATATTCAAATTTATAACATTTGATTAAGGTATTTTAAATCAAATTATTCTTGCATTGTCGACTTTGAAAGTTCATTCCCTTAATCACTTTCAAAGTAAGAGATATACTTACCGCTATATCTCTAGCAAGAATTGGGATCTCCTCTTTATCATTGTCACATCCCAATAATATGAGAATCTGTGACTCCAATAAAGAAAAGCAGGAACACATTCCAATTTGCAAGTCCAACTTGCAATTTTCCAATTTGGTCTTTAACACCCGAGCCCACCACCCTAAGGCGATGTTGACCCGTTGTTAATTGAACCAACCGTCAACAGGAATAGTACTCGCTATGCGCAATCCAATATCGCCCCAATAATATGAGGATCCGATATTGGGGTCACTACGCATACGGCCTTACTCTTTCGAGAAGCAAAGAGTCCGATCCAGATGCGCTTGCACACAGGAGCTGTCACTTCGGACAGGCGTCTCCCACATGCAATCCCTGGCTACGAAACTCTTCGCCTTGATGGGAGACCATGGATGTCACTTATGTGATCCTCCATCTCATATTTAAATTTTAATTAATTATCGTGAATCACATTCACATAATTAATTCTTCCAAGGGAATTAATAACTCTAATCATATTAGAGTATTTCAATTGGACATAATCAATTTAATCATATTAAATTAATTATCAATCCAATTCAATCAATCAAACTTGATTATTTTACTTGAACACATATATGGTAATATCTCAAAATACGTATTAATTCGAATTTTAATAATTAGAAAAAATACATCTTAATCCCTCGGACAGTATCCCGGCCCTACCCGTTGTCATGGCCAGTACCGACGAGAGTGGGACGGACCACATATGTTGCAACCCGCAACCCCAATGCTCTCCGACTAGGCACCACATCCGCCTCGGGAAAGGATAATGCCAAATTGATTAATTTGTACTTGAGATGATCATCAGTTTTTTAACCGAAATTGTACCATATAGTAATAATCAAAACATTTTTTATTATAAGGAAATTTGCTAGATAAATTCCCAAATCCTATTCAAGCATCAAGTTTGAAGATTGTGGTTTCCAATTATGATTTAGATCACATCTTAATCAATTAATTGGTTGGGGCCAAGTCAATTAGGCAAATAATCATGTTTCAATATTTCACAGATATTTTCAAGATTATTTCACGAAATTAACAATTAATTTCACTAATTGACAATCACTTGGTTCTAGATTAGATATGCAATTTCAGTAATGACCCCTATTCACTAAAATTGACATATCTCAATCAATTTAAATCCAAATTAAGCAAACTCAATTTTCATAGATTGCTAACTTGATTTAGAACAGAACCTAAGTGGATTTGTACGCATTTCGAGGCATATGATAACAGTAATTAACTCTTTAATTATGTTAAAATCTACTGTTCCCGCAACAGTGCATACATGTTCATTAAAACAACCATAACTTGAGCATACGAAATCCGATTTACGCAAACTCAATTCCTATGGTTTCCTTATTTAATGGGGAACAAAATCTAAGTACTAAATTCGTGTTTAAACAATTTAAACAGTGCCGAGTGTATTTACTAAACAGATCTGCGAAATCAAATGCGATGAAAACTTTCGCGACCTAAACGAACCCAAGTCGTCCTCGGTTTTTCGAATCATATTCGAAACCGTCGACCTAAGGCTCTGATACCACTTGAAGGATATGGAGAAATCCTCAAGCGCATCACGGAAGCGTGATCGTCTTATCGAATACGACGAAGAACGACTAGTCGTACTAGTTGTTCGGTGCAGCGGAATTTAAAAATTTTAAACCGATGAAACCACATGATCCGAGAACCATTCTCAAATCGTTTCATCTATAACCACAGCAAGTATAATGCAATACCTCTTGAAGCGTGGTTGATCAAGTCTCTACGAAAAGAGACCTCCTGTCTCAAGTCCGATCGTCGGAGTAACGGCTTGCGAGCGCGGAGATGAGTCGCGGTGTCCTCGCAATCCAAGTTGATCCAAGCGCGGTTGCTCCTGATCTCGTCACACAAGATCAAATGTCTCCTTCGTGAGTGAAGAACTCTAAGAAGGCGAAGAACCGCAGAGAGTCGAAGCGGCAGCACGATGGCGCAGTCGTCGACGATTCCCTCAACCAAGGTGGACGACCACCAAGAAGAGAGGGAGAGAGAGGGCTGTCGAGTATGAGAAAGAGAGAGAGAGAGTTTGTGCTACAATAGCATGTGTAAATAGAGAGCCAAGCATGCCTCTCTCTATTTATAGGGTTTTGGGATCCATGGATCTCAATCCATGGGACACATAGAATCAATGGATGAGATTGATTTATGTTTATCCAATGGCTAAGATTGTTGTTGTCAAAAACAACAAATTTAGGTTAAAATATATTTGACAAAATCAAATATAATTCATTCCTAAATCAACCCAACAAATAAGGAGAGAAGACACATGGAGATTTCATCTCCATGTGCCTTCCAAGTGGGCACCCACACATTCCATATTGGAATGGTGTGCCGCCCATGAGATTGCATGGAGATTGCAATCTCATGGAAATCCATGAGATTGCATATCTCCATGAAATCTCTCTTATTTATTTGCAACAAATTTATTGGGTTTTTATTCTTCAAAAATAATTCACAATTATCTTTGAGAATATTGCAATCTTGCCATGGAAAAATTGTGAATCATATTCACAACCCAAAACAACATGTAATTCATATTGTTAATTAATTACACATGTATTACACATCATAATTAATCAATACATACAAATTATAATTAACTCTCTCTAATACATTATAAATCACATTTATAAAATATTATGAATAATTGGATATTTTTATCCACATTATTCTTATCCAAAATAATTAAATCACATTTAATCATATTGGATAATTTCTCATACATCATGATAATTAAAACACTTTTAATTATCAAATTCTCTTTGCTTAGATCTTATGGAATTGTTCTTAAACCATTTAAGAACAATGTTATTTCTCCTCAGATACTTGGAGATAAGGACAGGGCGATTGTATTGTTCCACGTATAGTGACTTGGATGTTGAGATCATATCTCAAATCCAGATCCTATGGACCTCCCACTGATGCTTGATCAAATCAAGACCGTAGACTTAATCTTCTCATTGCATCTGAATCTCATTCAGATCAATGTCCAGTTCAAGGACTAAGATTAGGTCACTTCTCTAATGAGAGGAGTTACAAAATCCAAACCTGTTTCATCACTCCCTCGGAATGGAAACGTCATGGTTATACAATGGTATATGATCAAATCACCCTTCAGGTATTCCCAATACCTGCACATCCTACATACTGGAAGACTCATGATCATCCTGGAGATAAAGATCACTTTTACACTGTCATCTTCAGGGTTAGATCATTAAGTTTCTCAATCTTGGTCATTGGGATTTGGTATAGATCATATGCTTTCACAAAGCATATATCTTACCTTCAAATTCCTGTCATGCTTCCAAAGCACGACGACCATGCATGGAATTTGTTCAGTCCCAATACTTCATGAGTGAGCTCATGTCTCCCGGTTCACAGGTGAACCTGTATGATCCCTTTGAGAGATCGCATTACTCATACGTCCTTACATGCACACCAGCTCGCCGGTATATAGACCTTGATTAGGTCATCAACCTATTGGTCTGCCAAATGTACATACTCAGACATATAGCAATACATCTGTCTCTAGTCAGAGGATGCATGCCTATGTTGTGACAATATTCAACGTAGGTCTTTGGTTATCTCGATCTCGTCAAGTCAACCCATTGACTTAACTAACCTGACACCTCTGAATCACTATTCCCATGCAGAGGACCTGCATCAAGAGGTCAGTCACATATCAGTCATATGAGATAGGATTGCCATCTCCTACTCAGACTGGAGATCATCACATAATGATCATTTGATGATGCTTGATGAGTCCTCTATCTAACTCCTTAGATATTCATCCAAGCATCAACCTCTATGATCCATCCAATGAATCAACAGCTGTATGATCATCAAGTTGGCCATGGTACATAACCCTTATTGTACAGAGGGACCCTATAGTGCATTCATTCATTAATCTCAGAAAGGGAGTGAAAAATAATCAATAACTTTCACTGATAATTTATTCATTACAATAACATTTATTGTAGAAATGGTTCGCCCGAGGCTCACATTGCTAACAATAGCCTCACATGATTGATTCGATCCTCATCCATGAGACATGGTTTGGTATAATGACAATGCCTCAAAACGATCTGATTGCAGGAGCCTCCAAATCCTAAATACATGTGTTTTGCAATACACTAAAACAAGCATCTGATTGATGACCTCCACGATCCCGTTAGTTCTGTTGATTGTTCAGTGATTCTTCTTTTCAGTTTCTCCTTCAGGGTAATTATCTCTATATATGACTACTATAATAAATAAGCCACCATGAGCATAGCATAATTAAACTGGTTCCTTTTAGGAAGGTTAGCTTCTTTGCTTGCGTTACTGACAAGTACCTCAAATTTCGGTTCTCAGATTCAATTTCATATTGGACTCCAATTACTTTTTTTAAGTGTCTGTATTTCAAACTTCATTTTTATAAAACTGCTCAGATAATCATTTTCATCTCTAATACCAGGTATGCATATGGTTTGGATTGGTGTTACTTTCGTGGCTTCTATTGTTCAACCACGGAATACGACGGTCACGAGGGACTGCAATGGTCCTCAACCGCATTTCCAGGGCACTGGCCTCACTGTGGATTGGTTCCATTATATGGCTGGTGAAGACCTTTTTGGTGAAGCTGCTTGCTTCTTCTTTTCATGTCAACAAATTCTTCGATCGGATACAAGTGTCCATCTTCCATCAGTATATATTGCAGACTCTCTCAGGCCCTCCCACCATGGAACTAGCTGAGAAAGTTGGCACATCCCATAGCAGTGGACGACTAAGCATCACCCCTTCTGCGAAGGGCAAGGGGAAAGAAGGGAGGGAACAGGGAGTGATTGAGATTTCAAAGCTGCATGAAATGACTCAGGAGAAGGTCTCTGCTTGGTGCAATTAGGAGCTCTGGTTTTCTAACGCTTTTGGGCACGATAGATGACAGCATTGCCACAGAGGAAGGAGGGAGTAGTAAAAAGGATGAGGAGATTACTAGCGAGTGGGAAGCAAAAGCAGTTGGATATCGGATCTTTAAAAATGTTGCCAAGCCTGGTTACAAGTGATCAAATCCTACTTGGTCTTATTACGTCATTTTATGTCATTTGTTTTGGAAATTAATATCCATGATCCTTAAATTGGTAATATTTACTCATGGAGCAGATACATCGAAGAGGAAGATCTGTTGAGGTTTCTGAGCAAAAAGGAGGTAGAGACCATGTTTACTATGTTTGATGGAGCCGTAGAGTGGGAAAATCAAGAAATCATCAATGAAGAATTGGGTGGTACGGTTCTTTTGACCTACGCTCATTTGCATCTTCTTATAAACAAGGATGATTTTTTAAGTAAAACTTTAAAATTTTATCTTTAATCCTAAACTATAAAAAATCCTTCCAGAAGTGATTATTTACATATGTTTTTTGATACAAGAGAAAATTTCATCTCTGTGATCAAATTTACCATTCACAATTATACAATTAACCAAATTAGCCATTCATGATCATACATTTAATAGAACTGAAGAGACAGTATTTAATTGTCTAATTTTAAGGGATAATGCGTTGCATATGAGGACCATTTGAATCATATATGTCTACACGTACACCATCCCCTCCTATCTTCGATTAGAAAAGAAACAACCCTAACTACTTGTGAGCAATGGGATCTTCTTTCCATTGGTTTTCCCTTCCATTGAGAAGGGGTTTCTACATAAATTTATGCTATCTTCATACTGTATTAGAAATAATTTCTACTTGGTATCAAAGCCTAATCAATCAAAGGTCAAGTTTATCATGGAAGCCTTATGTGTACTTGATACATGTTGATGGTAGTTGTTTGTGGCATGAGACTTCCACACTTGCATCAAGGTCTTTCAAAGAAAAATAGGTTGATTGCATTGTGGAGAGACTCGATCTACATTTTTTAGCGTATGGAACTCTTTGGTGGATCTTAAAGTACTGCAGATTGTTCTCGTCGTTGTGTGATCGGTCAGATTTCAATCACTATTAGTACAACCTAGATCTAGGCTATTGGCTATTCTGATGTTTTAATTAATCACAACACTCAGGGTGATCCATCATTCAATCTTTTCATCAACATTTCTAAATAACTGTGATTGATTAGTCTTCCTACGGTAATTGATTTCCTTTCAGTTGATCAATTAGGTTGCTGGTGTAACTGAATAGCTATATGTTCTTCAAGGGGTAGGTTGAAGCAACTTCAGAAGATCCGCCAACATGGCAAAGCAATTCGATTACACGTCCTCTTTAGTTAATGACGTGATCGATCGCCTCTTTATCTTGATTGGTTACCATGGTTATGCTCCAATTCAATTGAGTATAAAGAGAAAGTTAACAATATTGATTGCATGGAAGAAGAAGATGCAGTCATCGAACATAAATCAGAAATCACAACCTTGAAGTTGACCAAGGATGATTATTCCAGTCAAGGATTTAAATATCACGATACATTGATAATATATCGTTATCAATAGATCTTAGGCACCGATATTACCCTAGATCTTTTTTTTTGGATATGGATCTGTATATCACGATATATTGGTGATATGCCGTCTCCATTTGTCGATATCAATAAAATTTTGAAAATTCAGTGTAGTAATTTCATCATTTCAAATGGTAGAGTCAATATGTCAGTATCGGTAGTATATTATTGATATCACCGATGGTGCTTGACTTTGTTGCTTGTTTCTGTGAGGGAAGAGCTTAGATGAACATTTTTATTTTTAAAACTGTTTTAAAGGTTGATTTGTTCAAAGTATAACTACTAACATTAAGAAATTTAGCTTTATAATTTAGTTGCCCCCAATCCTCTGCATGGGGAACAAACTTGTTCCCCTTGTCTTCTCCTAGGTTCGTCAACCGAGCAACAAGACCCCCATTTTTTAATGATTGTCTTCACTTTTTTTGGCGATGGAAATCAAACAACTCCAAATCGATTACGGAAAATCTCTCTCTCTCTCTATATATATATATATAGTGTAATGTTACTATATTAGTAATGGTAATCAAGTGATATAGTTCTAGGTGGGACTTAAGTTGGGATCAATTATCTTTAGTTCAAGTAGAAAGTTTACTTTTTTAATCTAGTTTAATTCATCTTCTTTATTTCAAATTTATGGTTGTTACAAAATGGTGTATACTATAATGTATATGTTATTATACCCATTTTCTTGTTAGATTATTTTCCTATATTGCTCAATTTTTAGTCAAAGGATGCGATATAACATAACGTTAATGTGCTAAATACACATCCTCTATGTTCATTTATATCATCGATATATCTGTTTCTAGATCTAATAATACGATATCAATTTCGATACTTCAAACCTTAATCTCATTGATTATATAGACTAGGATGCGTACCTGCGCTTCGCGGCGGGTTGTATCATATCTACTTAATCTTATTGTACAAATTATTAAAATATGTAAAATGGGAAAGAGATTAAGATGCATTTTTTGGAATAGATGTATGAGTAAATCATCCATAAGTGTCAATATTACATAATAAGAATTTTAAGTACAATATTGAAATTAGCCTCTCACATAATAAGGCATAATTTTTCCAATAAGAAAGAACACCATTTCTTGCTCCCACAAACAATAAATGTTATGTGTATAAATTGACCAAATTATTGAAGTGAAGCTCCCATAAATCTTCCTTGATATAGGTACATTGTTTCATTTCATCGATCAATAATCCAAAGTCTTGGTATTGTGTGAACCCCCGAGGATCCGGGTACCCATTTACGACATTTTCGCGGCATTTCATTCGCTAAAGATCGCATAAGTTACAGACGAATGGGAATTTTTTTCGCGCTGAAACCACATATGACATTCACAATCATAACCACAAGCTACTAAAGACATATGGCACCAAAATTTCATTTCATTAATTTCCATATAACTTTACATCATGTACAAGGTCTGCTAGTACATACAATATCCCAAAAATTTTGATAGAACAGAAGAGAAGCATTATACATAATCAACCGAACCAAAAACTGAACAAAATAAACCATACCGTCTAGTGTAGACCCTGTCTCATGGAACCATGAAAAGCTACTAATCAGCAGGTTGTTTGCCTGCCAAACATGTTAGGAAGAAAAGACGTCAGCGGGCGCTGGTACTTCCCATAAACTTATTATATATAATAAAATCACAGATATTTAAAATGTTCAAAAGTAACACGTATAAAGGTGAAACAAGTGAAATTTACATCTACTTCCGTATGTGAAGAGGTATTCAAGTTGTTTGAAGCATTTCTCATGATCGCCCATTAACCTAATATTTCCCATACATGGCATATTTATATTGTAGGGTAATATTCAATAATGTATGAGTCTAGGAATATCTCCTCACTTTCTTCAGAGATCCTGTTTGTGAGTGATGATCGAAAAAGTTTAAGGTTGGAATGGTTTCTTGATTTATTTAGATTCTTAAGTCTAGCGGATACTCTGTGGTCTTGGTTAATATGCAACCTCACACTATGACTCTAAGGCTTGGGGAATGTCTTAGGGTCGGGGTGCCTCCGTAGGCATGCGGTGTTGTATAATGCATCCTAACTAAGTTCCCAACACTTCCACTAGCCTAATGAGATTTCGAATCAGATTATAGTTACTTCCATTTACTCAACTTTGATTGTAATCCCTTCAACCTCAAGTGCAACTGTCTCAGATGTAACCCTAGATGATGTAGATATGGATATGGATGATCTGAATGTAGAATCTCCAAGTCTGTTGGCGAAAGTAAACTCAAGCGCTGAAGAAGCCAACAAAAGGGCTCTTCTGTCTTGCCCTCTAATTGGAAGCGCGGTCCAATAGAGGGATAGGTCTACTCCCAAACTACGCCACTGAGACAGGTGAGAGAAACTTTCCGGAAATGTCGCTCTAGAAAACAGCCCGACCGGTAACGGCAACCGAGCTCGTACATAAAACTGAAAACCAAGGATCCCTCGCCTGGGTATCCTAAAACTGAGGGTCAGCGGAATGGTCTAAAGTCGGGATCCCAACGAGGCGTAAAAACACTGCGAGCTCGCGTAAAAACCGAAAAGGTACTGGGATCCTAGACCCGCGCACTTGGCGGCCGCTGCCCGGACTGAGCTTCCTATTCTTCCGCCCAGTTGAGGGTCACCGCACCCTCGTACAGTCAGGAGTAAGGACCACTGTGACTGGCATAATTAATTTCCATTATTTATTCACAATTAATCATTTATCCAAGTCAACCTCTCTTAGACATATCAGAGTAAGGTCATATGTTCCCTCCTTCTACTTGATATTCAATATTAACCAATGTAGTCTGGGTTCCAACCTTCACTCATATACCTAGTAGAATCCCAAATCACAGAATAAAAGTCTCGATTAAAAGAGATTGCAATCGAGTCAATAATCACCATGGCCAAGAATAAGCGTGCCCAAGGTATGCTACTCATGTGAAATTATTGTTTGACTACTCATTTAAGCTATCAACTTTGCTTTAGGTAAATATAGAAGTGGAAAGATGCTACTCATGTGAGACTATTGGTATGCACTTGCTACCTGATAGAGAAAAATGAAATGTTTAAGTAGAGTCATCTCCATGTATTCTTTTCCTCCAAAGAGATCTACCTTGGGTCGTTCTCAGATTTAGATCCATTATAAAAGAGTTGTTGACTAATGATTAGAGTCAGGAATCATTCATTCATTTTTTATAGACATGTTATAAAGATAATCAGTGATTTTCTTAATTGACATAGAAATGCTAGGCATGAGTTACTAAAGGTTAAATTAAGTTCACGAGTTACTGAAAGTTATAATTTCTAAAGTGATCAAAGAACATATTGTAAACAAGGACTTATGAGATATCAAAAGTTAGTAAGTCTTCCTCCCAACTTTCTCTTTTTTTTGCTAACCCCACATATATTCTGAAACTACATATCAATTATGAGATATCAAATATCAAACTTCTGTTCCAGTAGATCATGATAAGCCATGTATAGAACAAGGGACCATCCATCACCTAAAAGTTTTAAAGTTTTTTTTTGAAATAGCATAACGAGTTTGGTCCACAGATGATATGTATTGCTGAAGCTTTCAATAGATAACACCTTGTATAACTTATTTTACAGATTAAAAAAACTTATTATATCAAAAATTGATAAGATCTATAGAAGCTACCTATCAATGACGAACGGTCGATTTCGTTGGTCTTCTTTTGTCGAATCGGATCTTTAGGCGGTCTCGGTTCGTTTTTTCGATTCCCGAATTTGCGTCGCGCATTTTCACGACGCGCATTACGGTGCGACCGAATTTTGGTTGATTTCGCCCGAACGACTTTTGATTCACAATTAATTGATTGATTTAAGTTGTTTGACATTAATAAACAACTTTAATGGATTAATCGGACGCTAATCGGGTCGGGTTCAAGTTTGGCGGAGTCCGGATTTTACAATTATAAAAACCTCAAAGGGAGTCTCGTCCTCGAGACTCAAGTCAAGGTCATTAGGTGTTTTATTTGGATTTCTTAAGGTCATAAAAACCTCAAAAGATTTTGAACCCGTAAAAACCTCAAAGAGAAAACAAGCCATATATTTTAACATATATCTAATTACAAAAGCTTGTTTTGATGATTACATCGGAAAAGTTGCGGGTATCGTGCCTGCATGTCGGCTTCGATTTCCCATGTCGCCTCTTCGACTCCGTGACGTTGCCACAAAACCTTGACTAATGAAATCTCTTTGCTACGAAGCTTATTCACAGTACGGTCAAGTATCTGGACTGGCCTCTCCTCATAAGTTAAGTCTGGCTCCACGTCAAGATTCTCGTAATTGATGATGTGTCGTGGATTGCGTACATATTTCCTCAGTTTGGATACATGGAAGACATCATGGATAGCTGAAAGATGTGGAGAAAGGGCTACTCTGTATGCCACCTTTCCCACACGAGCCAGAATCTCGAAAGGCCCAACGTATCGCGGTGTTAGTTTGTCACGGACACCGAATCTCTGTATTCCCTTCATGGGAGATACACGGAGAAATACCCAATCTCTCACCTGTAATTTACATGAATGTCATTATATGAAATTTACGCTTAATATGTATAAGTCATAATTGAATGGATGAAGAGAAAATAATTGGATTACCTGGAACTCCAAATCTTTTCTCCGACGGTCTGCAGATGGTATGCAGAACTCATCTTCAGCTCTGTCTGTAGTGCTGACATGAACTGATGCCAATAATGTGAAGTAAACCTCAAATCCCTGTCAGACACCACTTCACATGGTCTACCATGTAACCTAATGATGTTCTACACATACAGCTTGGCTAATCTGGATGGAGTGTAAGTCATGTTGACAGGTATGAAATGTGTTGACTTGGTCAACCTATCAACAATGATCCAAATAGAATCATGACCACCTGGTGTCTTCGGCAATCCCGTGACAAAATCCATAGAAATGTTCTCCCACTTCCACTCGGGAATGGGGAGAGACTGCAGTAATCATGGTGGTCTCCTGTGCTCGGCCTTGACCATCTGACAGGTCATGCATCTGCTGACATGTAGCACCACATCGCGCTTCATTCCATCCCACCAGAAATGTCGGCGTAGATCATGGTACATCTTCGTGCTACCTGGATGGATAGATAACCGTGAACTGTGTGCCTCATCTAGAATATCTCTGCGTAACTGCTCGTCGTTGGGTACAACGACCCGTCCTGCCTTCCAAAAATAGATTCCATCACAACAAAGTCATCAAATTCGTCCTTGATGGCACGCATGTATCTATATCAGATTCAAGGTTCTGTCTTCTGACCTTCAACAATACGATCCCTCAAACTACTGAATCGTGGAGGCACAACAGTAGAAATGGATGCGCTCTCCTGAGGATGCCAATCGGTCAGAGCTGCAAGCATATCCCACGTGTATAGCCAGTTCGTCGTACCCTCTGCATGTGCTCTCCTGCTAAGTGCATCAGCCATCACGTTTCCCTTACCGGGATGGTAAGAGATCGTGAAATCATAATCCTTCAGTAGCTCGAGCCATCTGCACAGCCTCATGTTCAACTCCTTCTGATCAAAGATGTACTTTAGGCTCTTATGATAAGTAAAAATTTCGAAATTCACCCCATAAAGATAGTGGCGCCATATCTTCAAGGCAAAGACAACTGCCGCCAATTCTAAGTCATGTGTGGGGTAGTTTTGCTCATGCGGTCTCAGCTGTCGTGACGCGTAAGTAATCACCTGTCCTCTCTACATCAACACTGCTCCTAGACCTTATCCAGATGCATCTATATATACTGCATAGTCCTGAGTGCCTGAAGGAAGAGTAAGAATAGGTGTTGTAGTCAATCTCTCCTTCAGTGTCTGGAAGGCCTGCTCACATGAATCGTCCCAAATAAATGGGACTCCCTTCTGCATCAGTCGTGTCAGAGGGCGAACAATGCATGAAAATCCGTTGACAAAGCGTCTGTAATAGCCCGCTAGCCCGAGAAAACTCCAAATCTGTGTAACTGTCTTGGTTTGCTCCCAAGACATGACTGCCTCAATCTTCGCAGGATCAACCGCGATACGTGCTCCAGAAATGACATGTCCCAAGAATGAGACTTGGGATAACCAGAACTCACACTTGCTTATCTTGGCATATAGCTTGTGCTCCCGCAATGTATCTAAGACAATCCGTAGATCATTCGCATGATCCCATTCATTCCGCGAGTAAATGAGCACATCATCGATGAACACCACCACAAATTCGTTCAGGTATGGACGGAAAATCCGATTCATCATATCCATGAAAGCTGCAAGTGCATTAGTGAGCCCAAACGGCATCACCACAAACTCGTAGTGTCCATAGCGTGTCCTGAAGGCAAACTTTGGAATATCAGACTCTCGAATCCTCAGTTAATGGTAGCCTGGGCGAAGATCGATCTTCGAGAACACCGAAGATCCCTGGAGCTGATTGAATAAATCATCGATGCGCGGCAAAGGATAACGGTTCTTCACCGTTCTCTTGTTCAACTGCCGGTAATCAATGCATAGTCTCATGGATCCATCCTTTTTCTTGACAAATAAGACTGGAGCACCCCAAGGTGAAGTGCTCGGCCTCACGAATCCCAAGTCAAGTAACTCATGTAACTGCACCTTCAGCTCCCGCAACTCAGCTGGTGCCATACGGTAGAGAGCCATCGAGATTGCCTGTGTATCTGGTAATAATGTGATCTCGAACTCGATCTCTCTCTTAGGAGGTAGTCCTGGTAGCTCGTCAGGAAAAACATCTGGATATTCAGATACTACTCTGATGTCCTGTATTATCGGCTCATGATCAGATATCTCCGAACAAATGCAAGATAAGAATCGCAACCCTGATCAACAAGTCGCTGAGCTCGCAAACAGAAATGTACTCCATTTTGGAGTCATGTAAAGTACCCTCAAAAGTGAACTCAGGTAAATCTGGAATCCTGAAGACAACTGTCTTCCTAAAGCAATCAACAAGGGCATGATGAGTAGATAGCCAATCCATGCTCAAAACCAAGTCGAACTCATCAAGCTGTAGAAGTAGACAATCTACGAGCATCTTGTGTCCACCAATCAGTATGAGCAAGTGCCTGACTATCAAGGAAATGACAAACAACCGGCCACCTGGCCCTCAGATGTGATATGGAGAAGAGAGAGTCTCAGCGACTCTACCTAAAGAAGCAAGTAGCCTCGAAGCAAGAAAAAAATGCGTCGCAGCAGAATCAAATAGAACATGGAAAGGTCGGTAAGAGTAGTCAGTATGCATGATAGTTGGTTAGTCATCTCCTGGTTTCGTCGGGATGACATGGCTCTGAATGAGAACCATTTTTAGTCATAAAAGTATCATTTGGAGATACTTATAATATATGCTTTTTCTCTTCTTGGGATATAATATGAAAATTAATGAAATTGGTGACATCTGTGGTGATTGAATTTGAATGCCATATTTCCCTTCTCGGACTCACGACAAGTCGGAAGACTGCCGCTATCCGAGAACTTAATGCGATCGGAATTGAAATACTGCGAATGTGCGTATCGGGGTAGCACGGCTCTGATACCAAACTTGTGAACCCTCTAGGATCTGGATACCCGTTTACGATATTTTCGCGGCATTTCATTCGCTAAAGATCGCATAAGTTACAGAAGAATGGGATTTTTTTCGCGCTGAAACCACATATGACACTCACAATCATAACCACAAGCTTCTAGAGACATATGGCACCAAAATTTCATTTCATTAATTTCCATATAATTTTACATCATGTACAAGGTCTGCTAGTACATACAATATCCCAAAAATTTTGACAAAACAGAAGAGAAGCATTATACATAATCAATCGAACCAAAAACTGAACAAAATAAATCATACCGTCTAGTGTAGACCCTGTCTCCCGGAACCATGAGAAGCTACTAATCAGCAGGTTGTTTTCCTGCCAAACATGTTAGGAAGAAAAGGCGTCAGCGGGCGCTGGTACTTCCCATAAGCTTATTATATATAACAAAATCACAGATATTTTAAATGTTCAAAAGTAACAAGTAGAAAGGTGAAACAAGTGAAATTTACATCTACTTGCGTAAGTGAAGAGGTATTCAAGTTGTTTGAAGCATTTCTCATGATCGCCCATTAACCCAATATTTCCCATATATGGCATATTTATATTGTAGTTGAATATTCAAGAATGTATGGGTCTAGGTATATATCCTCACTTTCTTCAGAGATCCTGTTTGTGAGTGATGATCGAAAAAGTTTAAGGTTGGAATGGTTTCTTGATTTATTTAGATTCTTAAGTCTAGCGGATAGTCTGTGGTCTTGGTTAATATGCAACCTCACACTATGACTCTAAGACTTGGGGAATGTCTTAGGGTTGGGGTGCCTCCGTAGGCATGCGGTGTTGTATAATGCATCCTAACTAAGTTCCCAACACATCCTCTAGCCTAATGAGATTTCGAATCAGATTATAGCAACTTCCATTTACTCAACTTTGATTGTAATCCCTTCAACCTCAAGTGCAACTGTCTCAGATGTAACCCTAGATGATGTAGATATGGATATGGATGATCTGAATGTAGAATCGCCAAGTCTGTTGGCGAAAGTAAACTCAAGCAGTGAAGAAGCCAACTTAAGGGCTCTTCCGTCTCGCCCTCTAATTGGAAGCGCGGTCCAATAGAGGGATAGGTCTACTCCCAAACTACGCCACTGAGACGGGTGAGAGAAACTTCCCGGAAAAGTCGCTCTAGAAAACAACCCGACCGGTAACGGCAACCGAGGTATGCTACTCCTGTGAAATTATTGTTTGACTTTTCATTTAAGCTATCAACTTTGCTTTATGTAAATATAGAAGTGGAAAGATGCTACTCATGTGAGACTATTGGTATGCACTTCCTACTTGATAAAGAAAAATGAAATTTTTAAGTAGAGTCATCTCCATGTATTCTTTTCCTCCAAAGAGATCTACCTTGGGTCGTTCTCAGATTTAGATCCATTATAAAAGATTTGTTGACTAATGATTACAGTCAGGAATCATTCATTCATTTTTTATAGACATGTTATAAAGATAATCAATGATTTTCTTAATTGAAATAGAAATGCTAGGCATGAGTTACTAAAGGTTAAATTAAGTTCACGAGTTACTGAAAGTTATAATTTCTAAGGTGATCAAAGAACATATTGTAAACAAGGACTTATGAGATATCAAAAGTTAGTAAGTCTTCCTCCCAACTTTCTCTTTTTTTTTGCCAAACCCCAAATATATTCTGGAACTGCATATCAATTATGAGATATCAAATGTCAAACTTCTGTTCCAGTTGATCATGATAAGCAATGTATAGAACAAGGGACCATCCATCACCTAAAAGTTTTAAAGTTTTTTTTTGAAATAGCATAACGAGTTTGGTCTACAGATGATATGTATTGCTGAAGCTTTCAATAGATAACACCTTATATAACTTATTGTACAGATTAAAAAAACTTCTAATATCAAAAATTGATAAGATCCATAGAAGCTACCTATCAATGACGGAGCATATTTGGAAGTTAAAAAAAATACTGTAATCTAATAGACTGTTTCTGGAGATGACCATTTTTTTCCAAAACTTTGGGGTTAGTAACTGTTGTGTATTTCTGAAGTTTCTTAAGATCGAAATTCAATGCTAATTTTGATCATGCAATAATATATTAAGAAGTAATTGATTACTTGGTCAGTGGATGCAACCTTCTGGAGAGCATGTGTACAAGATTCGTTAATAACAGAATCCAATTCATATTAATTACGTATATATGTCTATATGTCTGGTCCATGTTCTAATAATAAGTAAGAAAATTTGGAACCACAAGAGAGATTCTAAAGGAACGAATCTGTGGAGCATCAACAACATGTACCACCAAATCGTGAATCATTCCAACCTTTCCCAACTATCCTACAAATATTTTCATTCACGATTCTTATCATTTCTTTTTTGTGGATCCCCAACACCCGATATTGGCTTATCATGTGTGGTTATACATGCATGGCAGCAAAAGAAGATAGGATTGTACAAAAAAAACAAGTATAATAGGCATGCATGGCAGCAAATTGGGGAAGGAGGTACCTTTGAGATATCACTATTGTGAGGGTTTGAGTTGCAGTCCAGCAGCTCTAATTTGAGAAGAAAATAGCAGCAGTTGGCTGCTATTCTTGGAGCAGCAGCAATTTGGGCCTCAAACTCCTGGATTAGAGGTGAAATTTGGGCTCCAACAACCCTTTAACTTGTAGGAACAACAACTCTTACTAGAAAAGTAGGGCTGCAAGTGTTTGCAATGGAATGGAAGCTGCAATTGGCAACAGAACATCCGAGAAGGGCTCTCTCGTTGCAAGCTTTGGGATATGAAAAGGGGGTATTATATAACAATAAGGAGTATCTTTGGTGTTTGCCACATGGAGGGAAAGGAATGTTGTGCTGTCAAGAGGAAAGAGAGACGTAGAATATAAAGAAAGGGAAGAGTAGTCGTGAAGGAAAGTAAAGATTGTCGACACCTGTTTATGTCCATGCCGTTAAGAATGACAGCAACACCCGGGACCTCAGCAATAATGTCAGTTGTTGATGTTATAATTTAATTATATATATCCCATTCTTTTTCTACAAGAGTCTACTGCTACAGCAACTTTCAGAAATAAATAAATAACAGTTTTTTCAACATATTAAAGTTGTCAGTATGCACACCTTGGGCTTCGATTTCGACACACAATATCTCGATTTGATCGTCTCTGGGCGACGATCAATATGAGTATAGTATTGATGTACTTTCGATCGGGTTTTGAATACCCGAATTTGAGATACGGTGTTGGTTTGGGTTTAAATTTTGTAATTTAAAAATATCAAACGACCTCCGATTGACGAACGGTCGATTTCGTTGGTCTTCTTTTGTCGAATCGGATCTTTAGGCGGTCTCGGTTCGTTTTTTCGATTTCCGAATTTGCATCGCGTATTTTCACGGCACACATTACACTGCGACCGATTTTTGGTCGATTTCACCCGAACAACTTTTGATTCACAATTAATTGATTGATTTAAGTTGTTTGACATTAACAAACAACTTTAATGGATTAACCGGACGCTAATCGGGTCGGGTTCGAGTTTGGCGGAGTCCGGATGTTACATATTGCAAAGAAACAATCAACTTAGTAGTTCCAATATAATTTTCATGGCCGCAGAAGAGCATAAATAAAAGTTTAAGACATGAATGTGGGAAAAGGTGACATCACCTTCAGCAAGAGAATAAAATCTTGAAATCCAATAAAACCCTCCCTTGCCCCCAAACCCAATGATGCAAGTGCCTCCAGCTTAAGTAGCAATCACTAAGCAATGACAATTTGGAGGTCAGCGACATAGTCTTCACAGGTTATTTTTAGCAGCAAGATGTCCAAGGGTTTATAATGATGATAATGATGGCTTGGGTGTGTCGAGGAGGAGGTTAGGGAAGAGGAGTCAAATTCCTAAGTAGTACCTGGGAATTACTTAAATAGCCAGGTTCTACAAAATGTTTTTTACTCAAAAACTACAGAGGTGTCGTATATTGAACATGCGGCACATCTAAAGTTATTTTTTTACTCAAGAACTACATATATATCGCATCTTGAATATGTGATACAGATAACGCATATTGAATAAGGCCGGCGCCTATCGGCTTTGCCATTCCTGGGAATTTCTCACATGTCGCATGTTCTACATGCGATATATTTCCAGGGAATTTCTCACATGTCGCATGTTCTACATGCGATATATTTCCAGGTAATTTCTCACATGTCGCATGTTCTACATGCGACATATTTCCAGGGAATTTCTCACATGTCGCATTTTCTACATGCGACATATTTCCAGGGAATTTCTCACGAAAATGACTAGCTAGGTCTGGGACATATGAACTTTTGAAGTTGTGGGATTGGCCATTAGTCATCTTGCGACATGTCCGATGGGTGACATGCGACATATCATAAAAACCCTTGAAAAAGCATGGCCAATTTCATATTTCTAATATAAATAGACATCGCATTCACGCATTCAAAGATGTATAGACAATTATCAAAGCAGGCTATGGACACAGACATTCACAACACAGATAAATAGTGTGATCCAGAAAGACATTCCAAACATTTAATATAAAGAGACTTGTCCACGAATATACATTACATTTTTGTGTCATATTAAAAACTACAATGATTACAAGTCAACGCTTTTTCCTCCGCTGGTATGTAATCGTAGATTCAGGAGGATGGAACGGTAACAAGTAGTTCGCCTCGTCTATCATGTGGATTTGAGAGGGCCCTGGGACATCTTCCTCGAAGGTTGGCATCGGCGGCGGTGTTAGTGTGCAGTAAGTTGGTTGTGTCTCGCTGGCATCCAATCCATACCTCAACGGTGCCTGAGGCGTTGGCAAGTCGTCCCGTGGTCGCTCGGTGGCAGGTGTGAAGAAGTCTCTTTGCGCAAGGTTCTCATCTTCCGCAGCGGCTTCTTCATAGTCCATGGGTTCCGCCACTTGTTCACGTGCCCTACCTCGACCTCTTCCTCTTCCCCGTCCTCTTGCCCTTCCTCGCCTTGCCTCCTCCCTAGCCACATCAGCACGCTCGTCATGTAACGTGACCGCATCTACAAATTGAAACGACAGCCACTCCGTCATTTCTGCCTTCACTTGTACCGCAATCTCGCGACATTCCTCGTGTCCAATGTCGTACACACGGCTCCACTTGGCGAGCTGCATCGAAAAAAACGTAGAGGTAAATTTGTAGCAGTTTTCTTAATTAATTTACCACAAACTTCTAGTTGGATCACTTACGTTGCTTGCCAGAGTTGCACCTAAACGTCCGACAAATCTTCGAGTTATGGTCCGATACCATTGCTCGTATGCGGGCGTCGCGAATAACCCTCTGGACCGATTGATATGAACAATTCTATCTTCCTGCTCATCCCAACGGGCAATATGCAACCAGTGTTTTACCCTCTAATCTACATGCACTTTCGCCCTCAAATCGATTGCATGGAGTTCCTCAAAGGTGAAGCAACGACATGGAATATCTTGAAGGCCCCCAAATTGTCTCAAGAAACGGTCTGGGTAGTAATACTCCACAATGTGGAAGTATATCAACGGTACTTCCGATCTCCAAATGCGTTCGCCTTCAAGAGAGTTGGCTGGGAGATGGGCGCGTATCTCATCGGTAT
Source organism: Ottelia alismoides (assembly GCA_037367405.1). NCBI lineage: Eukaryota > Viridiplantae > Streptophyta > Magnoliopsida > Alismatales > Hydrocharitaceae > Ottelia > Ottelia alismoides. The sequence continues at coordinate 206,862 of JAZKJV010005939.1, forward strand.
ATGGAGTCCAAAATACCTGAATGCGAAAATTGTATTTAAATTAATATTTTTTTGTTGATATAGGAAAAATTTGTGAATGTAAAATTACCTGCTCGGGTGATTGCATGTCAAAAGCGTCCCGGTAAGGTCTCACCACGTGTGTAGGCTGTCTACGATGGGCAAACGTCGTTGCCCAGCGGACTCCTAACGGGCGCCCGTACCATTCTCTGTCGTCCCTCACAACTGGAGCAATGTGGGGGAAATGCTCCCATGCCCATAGCTGAAGGAGTATGACCGAGCCTCTAATCTCTTCGGTCGCCATATATGCTGCTAAACATAGGTGTCTGTATAGATATGCAAGTACTACGGATCCCCAGCTCAGTGTCCCAGAGTACTCGAAATCATGCAGATGTGGTAGAGCGATAAGTGATACCAACGAGCCTGACTTGTTCGTGAATAGGACTCCACCAAGCAACTGCAAAATGTAGGCTCGAGCGTGTCTCTGTACTATCAGCTCGTCTGCATCTTCTGGCAATTCTGCAAAATTGGTGGACAGCCAGCTTGCTGACACCCTGCTGCCAACGATGTCTGTGGGTAGTGGCCTAACGCCCAACAATTTCTCGCATGTATCCGCCCATGTCGCTCCAGGTGTCGTCTCCCCGGTAACCGCAGGCCCATCAATTCGCAGCCCCATGATGAATGCGACATCCTGCAAGGTGATTGTAATCTCCCCACTAGCCATGTGGAAGGTGTGCGTCTCGGGTCTCCAACGTTCAACCAACGCGGTCACCAGATGCCAATCTAGGGTAATGAACTCGAGCTCTGAAATGCATCCAAATCCTGCTTCGGCTACATAAGGATGTAGCCGTTCATCCAAAGGGATCCGACGTACATGGGTCTCTCGTCGTCGGCAACGCAACCATGAAGATTCCTACAAGAAAACAACAATACAATGAAAATTAATAATATACGAGGGAAGCACACTTACTCGAACTTGGACATTTACGTCGGTTGTGACCTATGCCACCACAATTACCTCATTTATTCTTATTCCTGGTCGTCGTCGGCGCATTTGATGTGGATGCTTGAGAATCCCTTGTGGTTTTGTTGGGACATCCACGGTGTGTGTGACCCAATATCCCACAAAAAGAACAAGTATTTTGCCGAATCACATCCCTAACATCCATTTCATTATGTATTCTTGTTGTACGTGGACGACCTTTACCGCGTTTACGCTTTGGGTCCGGACGTAACTCAGGATAATCCAAGGGAGCCCATGTTTCACGATCACCGATGGGAAAAACTTGCCCTCCATAAACTTTCAACTGGTTCTGCCAGATGTACCACTCTCCAACATATGAATCCACTTCAGCCCGACGCTTTGAAATGACTGCAATGGCGTGGGAACATGGGATACGAAATATTTGCCACTTATTACAAGTGCATTTCCTTTGGATCAAATTTACCGTGTACTGTTTGCGCCCCCGAATTGATGAACGCCCCCGCACCCTTAGTTAATTCGGTCAAATTAATGTCCAAATTAATTTAAAGTATTCGTTGCAGTCGGATACGAGAGGGTTAATAAAAAACCACTTTAATTAGATTTGAGTTAATTTCAAGCGGCAAAATTTTTTACTTGGTGAAGTCCAAGGTCGAACTCAGAGAGGCATCTGTCTCCTTAGGTCAAATTTTAGCAAAATGCGATGTTCGATTTTGAGAGGAAATATTTTTTGTCTTTTACGGTTTTTTTATGCAAAACACAAGCAACCAATAGGCCAATATGAAGTTAATTCAATTAAGATATCAAATGGAGTCCAAAAATTCTAAAAATTGGCCAGATGATTAATTATGATAAAAATGAACTAACCTAATTTTTTTGGAATTTTTAGACACTAATTGGATTTACTGTGAATTAAACATGCAGATCGGGTGATTTTCACTAATTTAATTGTAATAAATGTCAAATCACATTGTTTTCACGAACAAAAATTATCCTAGATAGGTCTGATGATGAGGAATCTAGGAAAATTGACAAATCGTAATTTCAATGTGAAATGAGTTCAACAAAATTTAAATAAGAAAATCACTCAACAATTTATTCAAGCCTCGAAATGTGTGTGAATGACATGAAATTTTTATGAAATGTTAAGGTCACTATCCTAGAGCTATTGTGAATTTTAAAGGATTTTTGGAATCACAGAAAATTAATTAGAAATTAAAAGGTGCCACTGGGCAAAATATTACACAAATCAACCAATTAATTCATTGAAAATTCTACTGTAATTACAAAATATGACACGTGGCACAATAGATAGAGGACAAGTTGCTCAACAAAATGCAATTTTTGGAATTTAAAAATGATGTAAAATGCAACCTAGGGATGCGTGCAAACACAGGGATATAAATGCAATACAGGAAAATAAAGTTACATAAAGCAAATATGCTGACAGGGACTTAAGTGCAATTACCTATAATGCTGGGGGACTCAATGCAATTTCTCCACGGCTGCACGTGCTCCTCACGTGTGGGGCGCTTCACAGGGACTGATTTGCAATATCTGAAAGTTCCAGGGGTTTCTATGCAATTAACCCAAGGCGCACGTGCTTCTCACGTGGTGCGCCTAGGTTCGGATCGAGGCTCGGGCTCCTTGGAAGTTTGGAGTGAGGTTCGGCGAAGCTTCGGGTGGTCCGAGCCTAGAGGTCGGGGTAGAGGCTCGGACCAGTCGTCGTGGCGCGATCAGGACCGTTAGATCAAGGGTGATTTAATGGCTGAGGGATGAAGACGCGTGGCGAAGAGGCGTCCGTCAGATCGTCGAACGATCCAATGGTGATGGAGCTTGCTCCTGAGATGACGACGTGGCACGCTACACACCATTGGATCTAGAAGGATCCAACGGCTCTGTGATGCTCCGGTTGACTGGCGACGTGGATGAATGATGACCGTAGGATCACTGATCGATCTGACGGTTCTGTGCAGCTCCGGTCGAGGGCGACGTGGCAAGACAATACCCGTTTGATCGAGGTGATCGAACGACAACTGGGGGTCCTTCTCCGATGGTCCTCCGCCGCCTGCGGAGGAGATGGCGGGGCTCCGGCGACAAGGCCTGTGCTCCGACAGTCCTTCCTCGTGTCGATGAAGCTCTCCGACTTGTCGGAGATATCCCAGTAGAAGCGTGGCGGTGCGGCGAAGGCGATGGTGATCTCAGGAATTGGGGACGGTCATCAGATGCTGCTGGCGACGAAGCTCGAAGACGACTCCAACGAAGCTCCAATCAGTGAACAGATGGGCACCTAAGAGCGTTAGAGAAGGAGCCGTAGCTCGTGCGTGCAATCGTGGAGGTGGGAGAATGACTGGCGAGGCCTAAGGCGGAGGGAGGTGGTCTGGTGACGGTGCTCCGGCCAAGTGGCGTAGCTGGAGATCGATGGGTGGTGAAATGCATCGTTGGCGAACGTGGAGGTGATCGCGAAGCTGAGAGCTCCGACGTGGAGCTCAGCGGAGTGAAATAGAGGCGAGAAGATGGCCGTGGGCGGAGAATAAAATCCAAGAAAAACAAGAAAAATTAAGAGGAAGATCAGTAGGGAGGTGGAGGTGATTACCTGGGGATCGGAGCTCTTCTTGGAGCCCTGGTCTTCGCTCGAGGGATCGGTAGGTCCCGAGCTCGTGCAGCTTCGCGGAGGGAGGCTGCGACACGGCGGAGCTCGCCATGGTTCTCGCCGGAGAAGAAAGCTGTCTTCGCTCGAAGAAAGGGTCAATTGCTGTCACCAATCGAAGGTTCTGAGCTCAAGGTTTCTCTCTTGGGTGGCGGATGGGTGCGACGATGGCCGGAGGGCGAGGATTTATAGGCTGAAGGTGATGGGTTGAGTCGCTGGAAGGTGGAGTTCGTCGGGGTTGTGGAGCGGCTCTGGTGGGGTCATGGTGATCGAGGGAGCTGGCGAAGAAGTGGGTAGAGTGGGCTCCCTCGTGGCGGTGTTGGCAGTCGGCGAGGGTGGCTGTAGTGGGGACGAAAATAGAAAGGGGATGCCCCTCCCGTAAGGCGGAGAACGTGGGAGAGAGGGGCTCTCGAGGTAGGAGACGAAGTCTCCACCGTTGGGTCTTGTGATCCAACGGTCGTGGTCGAAGCGGGGTAGACGACTCAGATGAAGAGATGAAGGTGCTATCGAAGGGCGCACACGCTGTCACGTGGCGTGATGAGATTAAAGCGCCAACAGACGGTGATGATCAAGAGGTTGGAGCTTGATCGAGCAGTTGCTATCCTCGAGGCCGTGAACGGTGTGGATGATGAAGCCAGGATGCGATCGAATGGCGCAAACATGCGTTACGTGGCAGGATCTGATCACGGCTCTCACGGACGGATCAGATTCGAGGCGGGGGAAGATCAAAGGGCTGTGATGCACAGCGGGCTGAGCGGTTGAGATGGAGGGATGGAGTGCATCATCCAAGGGCGCAACTAGCGCCACGTGGCGCGCTGAGGAAGAGGCGCGAACGGGCGATTGAGATGAGGCGGAGTATCTGATCTGACGGTCAAGGTGAAAGGCGTACGTGGTCATCCAGTGGCCGTAAGATTGAAAGTGTCATCCAACGGCCGAGAGCAGAGGCGGCTTGGGCAAGGGGAGCGGGCCGTGTGGCGCAACCAGATGGCGCCACGTGGCCTGCTGTGATTGGCTGGACAAAGAAATAAGGGTAGAGAGAGGAGGGGGCCGAATTTGGAAAAACTCAAAACATAAAAGTTGTAGATCTCGATGAGGTCTACAAGTTTCGTGTTGACCAAAGACGGAGATGAGGTCAAATATTATACATAAATACAAAGGTACAAATATACATACATGTAGTATACAAAGAGGCCCAAAAACCCAACTTTTTCATACGAGCTCCTAATTGGATGAAATTAGTCTCATTTTAAAGGTCTTTTAATGTGTATTATTCTAAAAGTGAGTAGACCTATTTTGGAGTTGGTATGAAGGATCTATGGACATTTTATGGTCTAGGGGTTCTAGGGCTTTATTGGCTATTTTACAAGGGGATTTCTGGCTTTCTTCCCTATATTATTATCTAGGAAGTACATATTATAAGGAAGAGGTTATTTTGACACGTGGATATTTTACAAAGGATTTTGGCTTCTTATTTAAATGCAAATGGACTGCTAAAATACATATATTATGTATGCATGCATGAATGCTATTTATGCATTATAAAGGGAAATATGCCTCTATTTACTCAGGACAAAGGCTCTATTTTTAACTTTTGAAGTGATGAATCACAGATTCATCACGAATACCAGTAGAAGTTCGTCGAGCCCAGGTAGACACCTCGAATAATATTTCCGGCTGTACTTGTACCTGAGTTACTGTATGCCCATTCGCAGCTGCAGTCCAACGGGTCAACTCTGTGGATGCATAATGCGTGAATTTTCAACTAGAAGCAATGGTTGCGCTTGCTTCTTCATCATGTTGAATGAAGTATGACACACAATTATAAAGGTCTTCTCAATTAACGCAGAGATTGGCAAGCAACGGGCATCTTTAAGAACTGCATTGTAGCTTTCGCTCAGATTTGTAGTCATCTGACCAAACCTACACCTACCGTCATAGGCCAAAGTCCATTGCTCACGACGACAATCATGAGTCGAAAACCATCTACCTGCTCCATTATTCCACTCTTGCAATATCCTCATGAAGTACGCGAACTTCCTAGGTGTCGTCTGTAATGCTGCGGCTTGACAGAGCTTTCATGGAGCCATTTTTAAAGACGCTATTGAAGTTGCTCGCGACGTGCCTTGTACAAAACCGCCAATATGCAAAGGGTTCTAATAAATCCATGTCAGCATCTTTCACAGCGGCTTTTATACCAGAATGCCTGTCAGAGATGATACATATTGGTCCAGCTCGCATGCCGATTACCCTGACACGTACCAACGAAAGAAACCACTTCCATGACGGAGCGGATTCCTCGTCAACAATCCCGAATGCAAGGGGAACAATATGTTTATCCCCGTCAATACCGCAAGCAATGAGCAATTTTTGTTTGTACTTCCCGTACAAATGTGTCCCATCAACACTAATCAGAGGCCGACAATATTTGAATGCTTCAATCGAAGGCCCAAATGCCCAAAAGCATCGTTCAAATCTACGGCAGAGCGGTTTCCGAGGGTTAGGATGGTCGTTGTATTCAATATCAATTTCAGTCCCTAGAATAGCAACCTTCATTGCATGCAATAGAAAAGGCATTTCAGCGTATGACTTTTTCCAGTCACCAAATACGATTCCGATGGCCTTCCTTCGAGCATCCCAAGCCCTTTTCTTTGTAACCCAGTAGTTGTATATATCGTGGATGTGAGCTCTACAACTTGAAACACGAACATTAGGTTCATCCCTAACAAAAGTTAGTAAAGATCTGGACATGAATTTGTAGTCCAACTGAGGGTGATCTTGATTAACTGTAGGATTTATACAAGTGTGTGCCCCAACAACCTTGGAGATCACCCACAAACCATCAAATTTTCTAAAATGTCCTCGTAAATACCAAACACAACCATTTGATCTCTGTGTGCAAAAAACAGACCATATAAAGTTGGTGGATTCCTTCACAATGAAGTCAAAGTACGATAGAATGTAGTACTTCTTCACAGCGTAAACCAAATCTTCCCTAGATTTGAACGTTCTACCCCTGCGTATTTCGTCAGCGACACCATCAAGTCTAGACTTCTCTCGAACTTCGTCTTCATATGTTGAATGAGTATTTGATCTTCTAACCCCAAAAAAGGGTATACGGGGTGTAATAGTATGCGTGCTTTGTTCATCAGCTGGGATCTCCTCGTCCACCGCATCATCGTCGACATTTTCACTACCTGCTTCGAGGTCATCATCGGTCCCCCAAGGGATGAAATCATCCAAAGCATGAACCTCTCGCAGCAACGTCTCACTCAGGCCCAAATCCTGATCCATGCATGGTTGCGTAACAGGCGCATTATGTCAAAGTAGGGTTCCATGTTTGGGATATTTATTGGTTGTGTGGTACGAACAACTGCTGGTTGTGTGCTCGAGACTACGGACGGTCCCTTGTTAGTCACAACAGTGGGGACTTCGGTCACATATACATCTTCAACATAAATGTCAGTAGGCATTGATTTCCCAATGGTCCGAGCATACACAAGAACTGCCTGCACATCATCATCGTCGACAATAGATGAAAATGATGGTTCCTCCCCTGGGCCTCGAGGGATGCGATGTAATAATCGGATTTTTTGACTATCGGCATCCAGGCTGAACTTACGGTAAACCAAGTTCAACATCTCATCGAACGTCATATTAGGCGTCAGCACAAACCCCCTTACGTTGGTCGACAATCCGCACATGAGTGTACCACTCAAATGACACATACAATACAACTGCTCCATTCTAACCTAATACGTGACACAACGTACAACCAAACGTCATACATTCAAGAAATGAAAATAATATGCATATGATACAAACAATCAACTCAAGAAAATTTTTTACCAAGTCTAAGTGTTCGCAACAACGGCTTAGCCCTAGTGGGACGTGGGGGCGGCTAGGACGGAGCCAACCAATGAAACCACAGAAAAGGAGTGTTCCGTTGGGCTAGGAGTGAGCAAAATGGGTGTCTTTGAGAGAGGAGGAGATCAAAAAATGCAGGTGGCACAGTGGGGGGTCGAGGGCGGCACGGGTGGTGCAGGAGCTGGAAGGAGCGGGGAAATGGCAAGGCCGATAGGCGCGGCCCTTATTTAGCCCTTATATCGCATATCGAACATGCGTTATCTATAGCGCATATTAAAGATGCGACATATATGTAGTTTCTAGATAAAAAAAACTTCAGGGGTGTCGCATGTTGAACATGCGACACCTCTGTAGTTTTTGAGTAAAAAAATGTCGTAGAACCTGGGTATTTAAGTAATTCCCAGGTACTACTTAGGAATTTGACTCTAAGGAAGAGGGGGTTGGGGACGTGGAGAAGATCGAGGATGGGGTAGAGCTAGGCAATAAAGAAGAAGGAAGAAGATGAGAGAGGAGGAAGAATAAAAATACATACTTGTACCCCTCCTTTTTTAAAAAAATTACACTTATGCCCTTAAATTAATGTTTCTTTGAAGGCGAATGGACTGCAACTAACCCGAGGAAGATTATAGTAATTGGCCCATGAAAAATAGAGGCAGGAATGATCTTGAAAAAATGGTATAAGCATAATTATAATTGCAAAATGTCATAGGGGGATTGGTATAAAACATTTTTATTGAGGTATTTATATATAGTTATAATGTTTATAGTTTATATTTATTCAAACATATTTGGATCCGAACCTAATTCAATCCCTGTATACATATTCACTCTATTCGATCTGTATTCACGTTTGATGAAACTCGATACATATTCGTACCCATTATGTTGTAGCGTATAAAATATACATCTCAATATATATATATATATACACAATATGTGTTTAGCATTCATTTAAGTACCGGCAACAATATTTAAATAAAAACAATTTAAAATTTATTTAATAAAAACGACACTATTTAAAGGGAGCAACTCATGGATTGTGCCTTAACAACAATAGTTTTTGATGTGCCCCGTATTTTTTTTACAAAATCTTAATAAAAAAATTTAACTCCTCAAGAATCAAATGTACTTATTCTAATTTATATGTGTACCAAATGTCTTTAAAGTCCAATTAATCTTGATTGATTAAGATGAATGGTCATGGGTATGTGATTAAGACGTAATTGATACTTATTCTAATCTATATATGCACCAAAGTGCTTTAAAGTCCAATTAAACTTGATTGATTAAGGTGATAGGGTTATGGTTGTGTTATAAAGATGAAATTTGATATACAAATAGATTAAAATACATACTTTCAATCTGCAATGTTAAAATTTTGATTGACATTTTGTAGAAAATAATTGAAGTGACTCATCAACCTATGTGTAGTCCATGGACAACAAAGGAGTTGCTCCCATATATAGTATATATCGATCGAGTCGACTGGTTTGGTCCGATTATGAAAACACCAAATGCATTTATATTAAAAAATGAAGTATACACTTAGGTAGGGATACTTACAATCCAATAAGCATCATAATGCTTTCATAGAAGAACCATTGATGGTCATGACAGGTTCCACGATGGCAAACCTAAGAGGAAGGCTTCTCCTCATTAGATTTGAGAATCTGATGCTTTTCAGAGCCCGCAGGATTCACATATCAGATTTGGAATTCCAACATTAATCACTTGCGATATATTTCAACTTAAGTTTAAATACTTCTAACTGCAAAATATTGTTCATTTTCTTATTGTACATGGGTGAGATTATGTTATCGATCGAGTGTTAAATGACCGTCCCGACAGATCTGGTCACCCGGGCGACTCCGATCAAGTTGCTACCACCTCGGGCACTCGTCATTCCTCCTCTGAATCACACCATTGTACATGAAGGCCTCCAAATGACAGAAGGTGGAGAACATCAGTGTGGCAACAATTGAAGAAAATGTTCAGCGGCCTTCTGAGTTGTTCATCGAGTAAATTACATATAAGTCACTACCAGTATAGCCTCGGTGTTATACTTTCATCATCTTTTTTGCGATATCAAATGTTATCCTTTTATGAAATTAAATATTATCACATAATTATAAATAAATTATCCGATGTTTATAAAATGACAATGCGAATTAACTATGCAAGATACTGGACTATTTGTGTAATATGCAACATTTATAGGTATGGAAAAATAAAACCACGTAACTTTCAAATTTCAATCTTTTTTTAATCGATAAGGATGTCATATACCATGATGATAATTTTATGTATAATTTTTACAACCACACCATCAAATTTGTTGTATTTACATGTGCTTCTCCATGGAAAGTCCATTTAAATGAAGGAACGTATGCAACCAATTGATGCTTAAGGGATAACCACGCAATTAGGTAGAATGCAGGAGCAGCCATTTGTTATTGACATCTTCAAGGACAACAATCTAAAAGAGTTAGTAAAAATAAAATGGATTTCTACATCTTATAAACATAGTAGATACCCCTTCAAACTTTATTTTTATCAATAAACCCAGTAAAGTTACATTTTGTCAAAGAGACCCTTACTAAAGAAAGGACATTTTGTGAAACAGAGAAGATTATAGTGCTAATATCATGACGGGTAGATCTTTGTAGGGATATTTTTGGCAAATACAAAATTTACACAGGGAACTTACATCAAAAGGTTAACTAAAAAAAGTCAAGCATTTAAATGGTAGACTGCGACACCACATATGCAAGAGTTCTTTGTAGAATCTGCAATCCAATTAATACAAATCACAACACAAACCATGTTAATCAAATCAAACTGAATTAGCATGAGAAGAATCTCACCCAGACAGTCCATTGGAAGCATATAACTTCGAGAATCCGTCGAGCATGCCCCTCGCGAACGTTGGCTGCCTCTGGACCCGAACCTAGACTGCCTCGAATGGATAGATGCGTTGTCAGCTATGACCTCAACTGGCACGCTGCTCGCAAGGAATATAGTGGTGGTGCTGTGATAAATCGACGTGTCAGAGTAGATATTCTTGAAGTACCCATGGAGATCGAATCTCCAACCACCTAGGAATAGGGCTGCTAATCGAACCGAACTGTAACGAACGGACCTATGTTCGAGTTCGGTTCGATAAGGAAGTTCGAAAGTTCGAGTTCGAGTTCGGTTCGATAAATGTTCGATAGGATATGTTCGAGTTCGAGTTCGTTTAGAAAATGAACGTTCGAGTTCGGTTTGATAACAGTTCGTTAACAATTTAACTTAACTAAAAGTTGTTTATATGAACAAGTTCGAAACTGGAGTTCGATAACAAGGTTCAATAAGCAGTAAAAATAAGAAACTATTCAAATTAAAGTGGTACAAAGCCCAATAAATACCACAATTTCTTTAACCTCGAAATTTATCAAGTGTATAAATACTAAGTTACACATACAAATACACACACATGCATATATCGAACCCGAACTTTTATCGAACGAACATATGTTATTTTCATGTTCGGTTCGTTAAGCTACCGAACTAAAAGTTGAAGTTCATGTTCAGTTCATTTAGAAACGAACGAACATTTTTCAAACTATTATCGAACGAACTCTAATCGAATACGAACATGTTCAGTTCGATTAGCAGCCCTACCTAGGAATCCATATCTGAGTAAATCGCCGGACCATCCTCTCTAGAGAGCCGAAGCTCCATGTTAATGCTTGGCCTCTAGAAAATATCGTTGTGCTTACATTATTGATCTGGAAATATCACAAATATTAATTGCAGATCAAAAGACTTTGAAAATCCATATCAAAAGTTTAATTACATGTATGTTAACCATAAAGACATCGAAATGGGTGATGGCGAGATGGGTCGTCCAGCATCCCCCAACAACACACATTGGGTAGTACTCCGCAGCAGAGAAGACCCTCCTCTCCCCTCCACTCCACCACCACTTGTATCACTCGCTCGAGGAGATCGAGATCAAGCTCGATCTCTGTGAGGAGCATGTCGATTCTAGGGTTCCGGTGTGAGATCCCTTTTGCTGTCAGATCAGACAATGACGAACGCGAGAGGGTGGTCCTTGCGCTAGCGTCGAAGAGAATGCCGGAGTCAACCATGCAGTCGTCGTGGAGGATCGCAGCAACATGTCATCGAAGTCATCACCATTGAGCTCTCCAATGAAGGCGGAGCGGTCGACCTGAGGCGGGACACGGTGATGACGACGTTAATTGGGGCAACACTGGAGGCCTTGAGGAAGGCAGACCTCTCGATGCTGGGAAGTTGGGAAGAAGGATTTGGGGGAACATGCAGTAGCAGACAAAGAAGAAAAGAAATAAGAGGACATCACACGGATCCTCGACGAAAAGAGGGAGGACAGCTTTGTGGGACCTTGCTCTCGACGGAGGAGGTAGCGTCCTTGCCCTTTTTCGCCACCATTTTGGAGCAGAGGTGGTTGGATTGGGAATGACGGAAAGCAGAGAAGGATGTGTGTTGGGCAATTTGGTGGGAGAGAGAAGGGTGGTGTGTAGATATTGCAAGATGTCTAACGGGCGGCAGGGAGGGGAAGAGTCACAGTGAAAACAGGGTATGCGAAGAGGAGGGAATGGAGAGCAAGGGAGGGCTCAATGAAGAGAGGTCCACGTGTCAATCAATCCAGGAAAAACCGGACTTTAAAATAGGTATATAGATAACCTATTGCATAGGGGAGAATTGTCTATATTAAATATGTTGTGACTTCACTTATATTTCTTACTTGTCTGACAAGTACTACTATGTAATATTCTCATAGTATTTCTTACTGATATAATAAGACAAAAATGGACAGGGTAGTAATCTTCTTGGTAAGGACGACGAAGACAAAAAAGTACATTGAGGTGTAGTGATTTATTACGATTATTGATTTATCTCCACTTGAATTTTTCGCAGCCGGATGGTGTACTGTATGGTTGGAGGCTCCCCACCTACAAATAGTAGCAGTGAAAGTGTTGTCTCAAACCATATATGCTGGTTACTGCGAGAGGAACTGGAACCATGGAAGGCAATATCGATATCAATAACGTATTGATATGATATTTCGATGATATATCGGTAAATATCGCCCATATTGACGATCTTTTACGAAGTAATGGCTTGAAAAGGAGGATGTATCCGCATATCGATACTGATATCGGTCTCATATCGATATATCGACGATATATTACCGATATATAGTGACATTTCCTTTTATGAGTGAAGCACATTCAACTTGATCCATTTGAAAAGACGGAACATGTTGGGAGAACAAAGGCTCCATGATCTTGTCTACGTGCACTTCAACTTGAGGTTAAAGATGAAACCATGGAAGGAAATATCGACGATATATCGATATCGACATGTGACCGATATGGGAACCGATATGGCGATATCTCCTGATTTCCAGATATTTTCTTCACAAAGGCTCGTCGATATGGGAAATATTTCGGCAATATATCATCGATATATCGTCGAAATATCGTATCGATACGATATCGAAATGATATCGATATCGATACGGCGTTCCATGGATGAAACATGCAAGGGAGGGTCAGGAAAAAGCGGACTACATAGATCCTATTGATCTTGCATACATTTTCAAGATGCACGATGACGATACTGATGAAGATGTTTTCTAAAGGTGGATGGATTCCAATGGTGCTCCTGTTCTTGATCAACCGGTTGGAAAACCAAATGAGAATATAAGCTAGCAAATGGGAGCAGATGTAGGTGACTATCTAGCTAGATCCAGGTGGATTACGGACCTTCTTGGGGTGTTGGAAGCCGAGGTTGATGCAGTTGTTGATGAAATTCTCTCCACTAGTTCCAAATCCAAGTCAAAGGATGACAATGGAGATGATGATGATGATGATGATGATGGCCATCATGGTGGATCTGGTAATGGTGGGAAAACATATTCAAGTGGGTCAGTAGGGGGTGGGTGTGGACCACAAGATAAAAGATTCAAGGAAGGGCTCCATACAGAGCATGGATATGCGGAGCTACAGAGGAACACACATCGACAGTTTGTTCCAAGTCCGAGTCTGGGACCTATGGATTACGACGCATACGGGCGAGGTCATCGTCCAACCGACAGCTACATGGACGATTTAATATCCTCTGTAGGTTCCTTAAGGTGCATGGACATTAACAATCCATATCGTGGAGGAACACTAAGTCCCCTTGGCGGATATGGATAGTCGCATGATGAGAGATCATTTGGCGTCTTCCCAGAATTCTTTCATGCACCTCCTTCTGGACCTCCTCCTTAAGCGTATGCACTTCCATCATATTCATTTAGTTACTATGTGTATGGGGGATATAGTAGCTATAACGGTGAGAACTACCAAGGTAGCCAACCTGAGGAGAGTCAGGGAAGCTTCTCTGGTGGGTGACAATTATGATTTCTTCCCTGAGTATACGTCAATGCCTCCTCTTCCTCCGCAGAGATCTTCTCCTACTCCGTTGTTGTCGTCTTGAGGATCTCAAGCCAGTACTTCGCGGCCTCGTCATGCCACTCATGATACCGGATCTAGTGCTGCTTATCCTCATCTCAGGATACTCATAAGCATCGATGGTCACCAATACAAGCAGTATGTGATGGATTACAAGTCCATGTACTCGTACATGACATGGGAGAACTACTGTGAGTACATTGAATATGCGATGCATTATGAGAGACAACAAAGAAGGGGGGGCGATTCAGATCGACTGCGGAACTCTTGGTTCTGAACCAAACACATCACCAGGCAATATATTTTGATCTTTTATTGCATTAACCATTAATATGCATGCTCTTATTTAGTCTACATGAATGTATGTCTTTTCACTTGTTGTAAGACTGTTACTCTGTTAATGTATTAAGTATTAACAACGATATGTTGAACATGGTATGTGACATACCATCATAGTCATAGATGATCGATATGCATGCATAATCCTATAAGTGTATATCTATTGTTTCATTGTTTGAAGTACTTAGATTAACTCCATTTCCAATACCTAACATATTCTACAATATGATAAATATGGCCGATATGATTGATATGTACAATATAAGGGGTATAAATGAGCAATATGTGAGACATAATTGTGTATTTATAAGTTATTTATTTTTCTAATAACTTGGAAGATCTTAATGTACAAAATAAACTGGACAAAAATTGGCTTTTTGAGCCATTTCCGACATTTCCACCAAAACCGTCAAAATTTCAATGAAACTTGGTATACCAGGTCACCAAATTGAAATCAAAATCGAGATTTCAAACCTTGGTTCTCAAATACTTGTCTTGATAGGGTATTTTAGACTAAAGTTGCGAGTGCAACTTGATACTTGATGAATTAGAATCATGCATGCACTATTGACTATAAGATAGCTCTTAAGGTATGAACTGCTACGCAAGCTTATTATACTATTTTACGTATCTTTAGTTGAACAACGTACTATCGTGTCAGTTAAAGAATGTTAGAGCCAACGACAAAGAAAGAGGTGTTTACAGTTTATGATGCATGAGTAGCAAATTATAGAATATAGCCTCTTTCTAAGTGAATTTATTAATAGGAACATTACTTCGTTAAGGATTCTATTCTTAACTCAGATGTTGTGTTTGTTGATGCAAAGACATGTAATGATAACCACAAACATGTGGAGTTTAACTTGGCATCAAATATTAATCAAGTAGTTCATCACATCATTTCTAAGAAGGTCAATTCTCAATATCTTGAAGGTTAACAACAAGAAGAGAGTTGATTACCACTGCTAAAGATGATTTTAATGTTTTTTTAATTTGCATTATTGGTTGCCAAGGAGTAAGGAGGCATAGTCTCTGTAGTTGTCCCTGCTTATAAAGAGGCTATTGCATGAGCATAGACGGAGTCTTTCATAAGAATAAAACATGAAAGCTTGTCAACTTTTTAAATGGGAGGAAAGTCGCTAGCTTCAAATGTATCTTTGAAAAAAATAAGGATCTCATGGGGTAAAGGCATCAGAAATAAAATGAGTTCACCCTGCAAACTTAGCCCATACCAGATAAAGAAGTGAATCCTATCTCTTCCAATGGTAGGAAAAGTAAGATAATGGATAGTTTCAAGTGAAGTGGAAAGTAAACGTAGAGCTTCAATAAACCTCTCGAATTTCTCTAGCATAGTTTTGGGCATCTCTTGCAAGCATTATAATGTAAAACAAATGGCCTTTTGTTTCTTTTTTCTGTAAAAGGTAGAAGTATTTGGAAAGAACAGTCATATGTGCCATGTAATTTCTTCACTTTGTAGCCTAAAATTATATACTCTCATTGTCAATCTGCTGAGATTTTATAGTAGGGTTGATGCCATTTCGTAATCCTATAGCCTTAACTCTTAGCACCCGATTTAATAGCTTCGAAAAGAGTATGAAAAGAACTAAAAGCAATGAAGAACAAAGCAAAGATACTAAAGTTTGTCTCTGCATGGACAAATATAAGAGGGCAAATGGCGTTTGTTGTATGATAAAGCCTTTCAATTTCTTTGGTATATGGAAAAGAGATAGAGCCAATTAAACGTCCCAATAAGAGAGAGAGCTTCTTCACCCCTGCGATGCTTTTCTTGTTCATAGGCCTCAATTCCCTTATACTCCGAATGTCAGTCAATGTGGAAATTGAATGTTCAGGCAAGTTATGTGGATAGTCGGATAGATTACTCATAAACAGAATATCTTAGTAAAACAATCATCTAGAGAGTTTCTTTATAGGTTCATTACCAAAGAGTTTTAAGAAATAGGTTTAAGAGGGACAAGGATGACTTCTCTTATGATGGTTGAGTGATTTGAGTTCTCAAAGTATGCATCACCAGCCGAGTAATAGTCATCTTGAATCTTGAAATCTTGCAAACTCTATCTATTGATTATACCTTGCTCATGTTATCTTTGACACGCTTCTTGATGTCATGCTGCTTAGGATCAACTGGCGCTTGACTTCACAAGGTCTAATAGTTACAAAAAGATACAATAAAAAGGAAACTGTGGATTATATTGTGCTATTATCTCCCATTATGAGGTACATGTTCATCGAGATGCTGAAAGGTTTGACCTCACACACAAAAATCAAAAATTATATTTCAAATCCAAACAAAATCTAGAACTCCTAATTTAAGCGAACTATTGCAATCATAGTTTTTTTCATGCGACTAGAAACTACATGGATCCAGAAAATATTTTTGTTGTAGTATTGTTACCCACACGATTAGAGGGAATATTATCTTAATTGTGTGTCTTCTTTAAAAGGAAAGAGACCTCTTGTATGAAGCATGACTGGACGTTTGCTACATTCGTGTGCATGATGATGAATTGTGAGGTCCCCAGGAAATTGAGGACATTTCTATCTTCTTTATTCTCCACATTGGAGGTGATCAATATATGGTCGATGCGATCTCCTCAAGTTAGTCCCTTTCTCAAGAAGCCCTTGAAGGGAGTCCTAAACTCGCACATCATTGAAAATAGCAAACAAATTTGCATAATAGTATGCTTATCTTAGGGATTTTATCACTTGTGCCCCTCCGAAATATCGCAATATCAGTTATGCCCCTATCTTTTTGGTAATACCGGTTGTGCCCCTCACTTATTTCTCCGTCATCAGTTGTGCCCTTCCGTCAGATTGACCGTCAAAAAATTAAAATAACCATGTTTTATTCAAGTCATGGTATGGTTAGGAGGGGTATTATGGTTAGAATAAGATTAGGATCAGAATAAAACAGTTTGTAAAACTTATGGGGGCTCAGATGTAATTTCCCCCCAAATTGGGGCCTCAAGGATTTTCTTTGCAATATGTAAAACGTTCAGGAGCTGAGTTATATTTCTCCAATTTTTTATTATATTCTCTAGGGATTTCTTCGGTTGCTTCTTCGTTCAAGCCAAAACAGGGCGAGCACGCTAGGGTGCGTCGCCGCCTCTGATCTTCTCCTCCAAGCAGGGCGTTAGCACTGGTAAATGGCGGTCGACGACCAGCTCGCGGCGGAGGTGCGGGAGAGGGTTGGGGAAGCAGAGCCGGGCGAGGGTCGGGTGGGGGAGGAGGTGGCGGAAGGAGGGGTTGGGGAGGAGGAGCCGGGAAGGGGCCGGGTTGGGGAGGAGGTGGCGGAAGGAGGGGCTGGGGCTCGGGAGGAGGTGCGGGAGATGGCTGGGGAGGAGGAGCCGAGCAAGGGGAGGTAGCAGGAGGTCATGGGAGTGAGGGCGGGGAGCTCGGAGCTGACGGAGGAGCTGGGATGGCGGAGGGAGGTTGGGGCGGAGGGAGGCAAGGGCAAGGGGGTCGCACGGGATGGGGGGAGGCAGGGCAGGCTGGAGGCTGGGCGGAGGGGCGGGGGGCGGCGTCGGGGAGGGGAGGTGAGGGTGGAGGGGCCGCAGGTGGATAGGGGGCGGTCGGGGCGGCCTGGAGGCTGGGGCAGAGGGGCGGCAGGGGGCAGCGTCGGGGAGGGGAGGGGAGCTCGGGGCGGAGCTGGGCGGCACGGGGCAGGGGCGGAGAGGGAGGAGGAGGAGGTTGGAGGAGGAGGAAGAGGATGGGGGAGGGAGGAAGAAGAAGAGATGGGGAAGAAGGTGTAAAATGACCATGAAACTTTATTTTAAAAATTAATGTCGCTTATGTCCTCAAAGTTAACGTCCGTTTGCACTGTGATGGACGGTCACTAACCCGAGGGGCACAAGTGATAAAATAGCAAGAAGTGAGGGGCACAACTAATATTACCAAAAAGATAGGGGTAGAACTGATATTGCGATATCTCGGAGCGGCACAAGTGATAAAATCCCTTTATCTTATAAATATGGATACCATGCATAACAAAAAATTAGTTGTGAAACCACATTATAGAGAAATAAAATAATGACTTGCTTATTCATGAGGCTCTATGGTTCTCTTATAATGAGAAGAGAAACCTTGATGGGAAAATTACATAATAGAGACAAAAAGAAAAATAAATAGAATAGTAAAATATAAAAATAGCTCTCAACACTCCCATCAAAATGGAGCGTAGATGTCGATCATCCTCAACATTGAACAACATCTTTGAAATGACCCTTAGGCTAGAGCCATAGTGAAAATATCTTATGTTTGCTCCCTTGAGTTGATGTGGAAAGTAAAGATAAAGCCTTCTGAATCATGTCACATGTAGTAGAAATCTACCTCAATGTACTTGGTTCTCTAATCAGGGTTGTTGGCAATGAAAAGAGCAGCATGATTGTCACATTGTAGATGCATGGCAAGAGGTATCAATAGCTAGGTCATCAGAACAGATCTGACCTACATCATTACAGTGTTTCTTTGTACCATGGCTCTTTACTCTGACTCTGTACTAGATCTGGCAACCATAGTTTGCTTATTGCTCTTCGATGATGCTAAAGAGCTCTTTATGAACACTGCAAAGTCGGAGGTAGATTTTCTGTCCTTGGGGCATATTGCATAATCTCCATTTGCACATGTTGTAATTGAGAGGGATGTTCTTCTACTAATGAGCAATCCCATACTTGAAGATGTCCTTAGATATCTCAGAATCACGTAAATCACACCAATATGCGCCTGTCTTGGTTGCTCAATAAACTGGCTAACATTATTCACATCAAAGCTGTCTAGCTTGATAATAGTCACATAGAGGAGTTTCCTATGAGCTCCTTATATCTCCTCTTGTCCAGCTCTCGAGTATCATCATCATGTAACTTCATGCTAAGATCCATGGGCTTAGTGGCAGGTCTGCAATCTGCTATGCCTGTTCATGGCCTTAAATTTCGATGAAATTCGATCGAATTTCGGTTTCGGTCAAGTATCGATTTCGAAACATATATCTATTTCTATTTACAGGATTTCAGTCCCATGTCGGTCGATATTCGACTGAAATTCGGTCCATTATGACATCTTTCGGTTGAAATGATCGAAAGGTGGAATCTTTTTACATGGGAGCATCGAATTTCAACCGAAATATCTCCTTGTCAGGTACTTTCAACTGAAATGGTCAAAAATAATGAAATGAATAAAGAAAAGGGTGAAATGACCAAAGTTGGCTAGATTCTTTGAATTTTGGACATACTAGATATAGATTATTTGAAATTTGGACTCACTAGGACACCTAGCTAATACTTTAGACACCTATAAGAAGATATTTTGGATTTCATCTATATTATATAGGTTGTAGGTTCAAGATAAAGATTCTTTGGAGGCCTATAAATGGTGCCATCCATTGCACCATTTCACCACACACAACTCAAAGAGTTCTCATAACTCACAAGCATTCTTGCTCTTTCCTTGACGACAAATCTTGTTGTGTTTGTGACTGTCTGTAAGTACTTTCATATAATTTTGTTGCTATCCACGATTAGTTCTCAATTTCTCACTATAAATATGTAAAGAGTGAATGCTATACCATTTTGGAAAATTAGAGCAGATTTTCGATGCTGAAATCAACATTTAAACATGCATCATTTTCGACATCCAATACCACGGTTATAAGAGAATGCATGCAAATATGAATAGCCATATAAGAAACAATTTTGGGATGGGGCGTCGCTCTGAAGGATATGGGAAAATCCTCAAGCGCATCATGGAAGCGTGAGGATTACATCAAATGCGATCGGGAGAGACTAGTCACACTAGTTGCTCTGGGCAGCAGAATTTTCAAAAAATTTAAAATGATGAAACCACATGATCCAAAAAAACTTTTTGGATCGTTTCATCTAAACCACTAATTGGTACTAGGGTTACCTCTTGAAGTGTGGTGCGATCGAGTCTCTAAACCAAGAGACCTCTTGTCTCAAGTCCGATCTAACGGAGGAGACGCTTGCGAGCGCGTTGATGAGACATGTGCTCCTCGCAATCCATGTTGATGATCCAAGCAACGGATCTCCTGATCTCGTCACACGAGATACAACATCTTATTCACGAGCGAGGTGCACCGACGGATACATGGATCCACAAGCAAATACTCCGGTAGCATAACGACGATGTTGCGATGATGACGACCCCCACAAGGGCTCCATGGTGGACGACCACTATAAGAGAGAGAGATGCTTGGCGCGTGGAGAAAGAGAGAGAGAGCATTCGTTATTGTGTACCTCGAAGAGCAAAGGGTGCCTCTTGTTATATAGGGTTTTGGGAGTCCATGGATCCCAATCCATGGACAACCCACAATCAATGGATGAGATTGATTTGTATTTTTTCAATGGCCATGATCTTGTTGTGAAACACAACAATAATTAATTTAATTTAAATTAATATATAGGATTTTTATCAGTTGCACCCTTCTGAGATATTGCAAATTCAATTATGCCCCTCTCTTTTTGGTAATATCAATTGTACTCCTACCTTCTTGCAAAATTCACAGTTATCAAGCTAATGAGTTATACTAGCAAATTTGGGAATGCGTGATCGAAAAAAGGTTGAGGCAAGTTTCCAATGTAAAAGAAAACCAATTCGGATTCATGCCAGGTTGCTCAACTATTGAAGCCATCCATCTGCTGAGGAGAACAATGGTGATTTATAGAGCTAAAAGGAAGAACCTCGATATGATCTTTATTGATTTGGAGAAGGCTTATGATTTTGTCCCACGAGAGATATTGTGGAGAGTTTTAGAGAAGAGAAAAGTACATGTCCTATACATTAACCTCATAAAGGACATGTATGATAGGGCTTTATCTTGTGTAAGGATCCCGTCTAGGAAGATTGGATATTTTGACATCAATATTGGTTTACATCAAGTTTCATCTTTGAGTTCATTTCTTTTTACTTTGATTACGGACGAGTTTACAAGTTATATTCAGGATGAGTTACCTTGGTGCATTTTATTTGGTGATGATATTGTGTTGATTGACGAGACTAAAGATGGAGTAAATGAGAAGCTTGAGGTCTGAAGACATGAGTTGGAGACTAAAGGATTTTGTATAAGTAGGCCGAAGGAATCGATGTGAAGATTCATGACGATAACATTCAGAATAGAGATTCTTTCAGATATCTGGGATCTATTTTGCAACATGATGGGGAAATTGATGGAGATGTTACTAATAGAATAAATGCAGGCTGGCTAAAGTAGAGAGGGGACTCTGTTGTTCTTTGTGATAAGAAAACTTCTTTAAAAATTAATGGAAAGTTTTACAAAGCAGCCGTGAGACCTGGTATACTCTATAGATCATGTGCAGAGAATGGCTGTAGCAGAAATGAAAATGCTAAGGTGGATTGACGAGCCGCAAAATCGGCCCTTTAAGAGAGTGTTTTTAGCACTTAAATTGTCGTAGCAGTCGGGCCGATTTTGGTCATCAAAAAGATCATCTCATTTAGATATGTGTATGATAAGTCAAAATGAAACGATCATGATTTATTTTTTTTACTTGGTAAGATACCAAGGTCGAACTCAGGGACACGAGCCTTTCTCTAATTATCCGGATTTTCATTTATTTAACTAAGTGTTGAATTGGAGATCTATAGGTCAAAGTATGCGAGAAGGCAATGCATTGAAAAATAAACATGCATTTTTTATCAATTTTAATCATGCAAGTAAATGCCATGAAACGCAATGGAAATATGCCCTAGAACAGAATAGAGATAATGAGCAAATTAAATATGAGTCAATTTCAGATTTACTTAAAGCGTCAACTTGATCGACAAGGTGAACAAGGCATAAATGAATAATAAGAGACACTTAGCTAATATGATATTACATTAAAATTCAAGTCTCTAAGATGAAAGATTAACTATGCCATTAAAAAGTACATCAAACGAGCTTTCAAATGAGACTGAAATAAACTGAAATGGAAACATGATGCTCAAGTTATGCAACATTGAAGATAAGGGCATAAATGCAAGAAAACATGAAATGATATCTACAAACAGGTCTCTGGGAGGGACTAAAATGTAAATATGAAAAAAGTGCGAGCACTTCCCTATAATTTACCCACACGCACAGGGATAATTTTGCAATTGTTAAAAACACGCGAGGGTTTCCATGCAAATTTCCCCCTGAGCACGTGGTCTGCACATGAATAGGACCTGTTTGCAAATGGGAAGCATGTGAAGGGCTTCTGCATAAATTACCCAGATGGCACGTGATACGCACGCGCCATCCAGGCTCGGAGATAGACTCGGGCTCGGCAGAGGCTCAGGATAGCTTCGGATTGGCTCGAGGCACACGAGCCTCCAGGCCTGGTGACGATGAGGCTCGGCGTGGTCTCAGGGATTGCCACGTGGTACGAGGACCTGGAGGCAATATGCGGGACTGTGAGGGTACCGATGCAAAAAGCCCAGAACTCACGTGCGTGAGGCACGTGAGCGCAGGCTCGGGTGGGGGCGAGGCTCGGTGCCGCTTCGGGTGGCCTTAGCAGGTGGCTCGGGCCACGTGGTGGCTCGAGGGCGCCTCGGGCAAGGCTCAGTTCCACCAAGCCTCCGCGCTCCGGACTAGTCGACGTGGTCGCTCTAGGGCCGTTGGATCTCCGCCGTGGGGCGAGATCCGACGGTGGCTGCTCCTCCTTCCTCCTCGATGGCCGGCGGTGCGATTGGAGCTCCGACGTGAGGCCTGGAGCTCCGCCGCGCCTCGCCGTGCTCGGTGTAGCTCGGGGACGATCGCTGACGGCCTGACGATGCAGGTCCAAGGTCGGAGAAGACGCGGGATCACCTGGGAAGCTCGATCGACATTTGGTCGTCGGAGGCGGATCTCTAGAACTCAGCTCCGCCCGAGGTCCGGCCAATGACGGATGTAACCCTGCAAAAGTGGTTAGCGGAGTGTGTGCGTGCGATGCGAGGTGAATGGAGGACTGATTGGGGCGGAGAAATGGAGTCCTTAGTGTGTTCTCCTCCGCCTCCGGCGGAGGAGAATGCCTGGGCTGAGGGAGGTCGTGATGGAGGAAGGTGATGATCGGAGGAGTCCGCGAGGAAGATGGATTGATGGCGAAGCTTGTGGAGTGAGCCATTAGGGTCTATGAGGGGAAGATCTATCTACTTAATTAAGAGAAAATTAAATAAAAATTCACCGATGATCAGAGGACTTACCTGGCCGGAGATGGAGGTCGTGGTCTGGGCTGGGCATCGGAGAGAAACCCGGGTCGTCGCACGTACTGGCCGGCCGTGCCAGCGAGCTCGGGCGGGGCTTGGAGCCACCGCAACGCCGCATGAAGGTCGGCAGGTCTCATCGGGGAAGGAAGTCGTCGTCGCTCAATCCGAGCTCCTCCCCCTATCACAGGGAGGAGCTGGAGGGCTGGGCCTCTGCCCCTTTGTCGATGGACAAAAGTATCGGAGGTTGAGGGTGGTGTATTTAAGAGGCGAAGTGCGGAGCTGGTAATGGTAGACGTGGGTTTTGAGGGAGTTTGTAGGTTGACTGGAGATGCTCTCGAGGGTAGTGGAGATGCTGCGCGGGGTAGAGGGATGTTGGGGGAAGACCAGGAGGTGGTTGGCGATGGGCGAAGTCGTAGGAGATGGCAGGAGAAATGGGAAGGGTGGACGGGTTGCGCGAGGTGGAGTTCGTGGAGAAGAGGAAGATCCGGAGGTAGACGATGCAGCTCAACCGTTGGATCTGGAGATCCAACGGTTGACAATTGGGCGTGAAAGAGCGGAGTGGATTAGATCAGACGGCGACGTGATCAACGGCGATACTGAAGCCACGTGTCGAACTGCGACTGCGGCGCTGGCGAGTGGCTAGGATGGAGTCAAGGACTCGATCGAGCGGCAGAGGAAAGAGGTGGAAGCAGCGGCCGAGATGGAAGATCTGGAGAGCGATCGAAGGGCGCTCAATGCGACACGTGTCAAGCTCCTGTCTTAGGCGCTAACGGGCGGTGAGGATTTGAGATGGAGATGATCTGACGGTCGAGGCTTATGAGCAGACGTGGAGGGAACTGAGCCGTTGAATTCAAAGGAAAATCCAACGGTCACGGATATCGGCGGATGAGACAAAGTTGCCGGGGCCACGTGGCGCCCCCGGAATGGGCCACGTGGCCCAATCAGATTTATTCAAAGGAATTTTTGATTTTTGGGGGATAAAAGAGCTGAATTTGAGAAAACTCAAAACATGAAAGTTGTAGATCTTGATGAGATCTACAAGTTTCATGTTGGCCAAAACTGGAGATGAAGTCAAATAAAGGTCCGAAATATTTTTGAAGGTATTTTTAAGTCTAAAAATACCACGGATTTTTATTTTGCCATTTTTTTGTGGTTTTTAATTTATTTAGGACTCTGTTAATTACAGGACATTAACTGGGTTTTATTGACATCTATTTAAGAAAGGGGGTTAATAATAGAAAATAAAGATGATGAAATCGAGTTTCATCACCCCCCTATACTTAAACCATGCTCGTCCTCGAGCATCAGAAAGAATGACTAAGTTGGATTAACCCCCTTGTGCATGTGAATACAGGATCCAATCAGCTCAAGTCGACTTAATTTTAGAGATCCAAAATTCTTGAGTTCAACCCAGCCTTAATCAAGAGGTACCCAATTCCTCTAATTCTCTAGACTCTCTCTGATGTACATATATTCTAAAGGATATGACATTTAGTGTTGACCGCAATTCTGAGAGTAGAGTCAAATCTTCACCCAAAGTCTTGGTCCAAGAAATTCTCCTAAGGACCCAATCCTCAACACTAGGGAATAAATCAAATCTTGCATTCAGTCCACCGTCTCTTTAGTTGTCAGACTTAGAAATGTAGATGGCAGGCCAGAAATGGAGGGCATGGGATTGTGTCAATTCTTCTCTCCCTCTCATTGGAACTAGGATTCTCTCTAGTGCCTTTTACGCAACACATTTTTTTGGTGTTGATCAATGCGTCCGTCAAGAGAAGTTGGAGCCGTCTGCACTTGTTTTCCTGGGAGTACACCGGGGTGTGTCTCTTTTGAGTACCTATCGTACCTTCGACACCCAGACTTGTAGCATTTACGATGCAGAGCCCTTTTTTGGTGCAAGCCCGACTCCTGGTCCTAATAGTGGTGGTCCAAGTGGACACTTTGAAAAGTTTGGGAGTGCTCGCCTTTGGTGGAAGCTCTTTGATATTTGACTTTGTATGGAATGGGAGCTTTTCTTTGTCATTTCATTGCTTTGTAGTATTTTTGGCTAGCTCCACTGCTTTTACCAAGAGTTGGCGCACACTGATCAACAATTTTTTATTTATATCACACCCAGGCACTTAGGTAAATATCAAGAGATTAGTATAAGAACCAAGTTCTCATACTGGCTAATTTGCTGACACTCAGGTTTCCTGAAGCCTTCAAAGATTTTATCCCATCCTCGAGCATCATTAGATCAAATCCAGACTCAAATCCCTCATCCCAATCCCTCAGGTAAAAAGTCAACTCATCTCAATCAAAAACCACAGTCGTGCATGTGATGTGCTGATCATATTCTTTTTATCTGAGACTAAGCATGGAATATAGCATGCAAATCTAGAGATCTAGGGGAATGTGGATGATTAAGTCTATGACCCTGATGACTAAGGTTGGTTAACCGCAAATCTCAAAGACCTCAAAAATCAAGCTTCCTTGAACATTTCAGATCCTGGGTGAAAGTGTAAGTGTAGAGGTTTAATCCAACTCCTTCATTCAAACACATTTTTTTTACTTCAAGAGATATGAGGACAGCCTAATCTCAATTAAATAGTTGCATCTGCA
The DNA here is from genome assembly GCA_037367405.1 of Ottelia alismoides. Taxonomy (NCBI): domain Eukaryota; kingdom Viridiplantae; phylum Streptophyta; class Magnoliopsida; order Alismatales; family Hydrocharitaceae; genus Ottelia; species Ottelia alismoides. The sequence continues at coordinate 232,966 of JAZKJV010005939.1, forward strand.
TTCAGCCCGTATGGATGTAAGTACATGCCAGAGCCGGTTGCTTAAGGACGGAGCCTTACGCGATGCCATTAAACCATCCACTCTGCCAAGGGCGAACCCTCACTGAACACGGCTATTTAATAGGGCTTAGTAGTCACTAATGGCTCCTAAAGGATTTTTGGATTTTTCTCATTTTTGTGGATTTAATTTAAAGGTTAAAACACAGGTTAGACTCAACTTTCCTTGATAAAAGATTTTCAAAACCATGTCACACAAATAAAAGATTTTCAAAACATTTTCAAAAAGATTTTTCAAAACAAGGGAAACTCATTTTTTTAAATCATTTTCGAAAATATTTTTATCAAAATAGTGTAACATAGTATAGAAAAAGCCATGAAATCATTTGAGTTCTCTTAGTCCAAAGAATTTTACTTTAGCAAAAAAGTTTTAAATTTTTCAAAATTTTTCAGTTTATAGCTAAAGTAAATATACAGTATATACGGTATACCCCCCTATCCTTAAACTTTGCTATTTCCTCATAGCACTAGATGTTACAAGTCCATAGGTCCATTTAAGTGTAGAGAAATATACGGGAGCTAAGAGGGGCTCCCCCTATACTTAGGTTAGAAATAACCTAAGTATAAAGGCAAGAAAAGATGAGTAGAGAAATCACAGGGACTCGGGCCCCCCCTATACTTAGGCTGAGATTAGCCTAAGTATAAAGATGGGAATTGATGCTGGGAGGGACCCAAGGTGAACTAAGAAGAAGGATGGATTTACAAATGAGCGGATGAATGAAATGGAGGGACTAAGGTCATGAAACCAACCAAGGTTGGTTTATTATCTTGTCGGTTTTATTGGTGATAAAACATTAGATTTTTATGCAAAGAAAAGATTTGAAGTGAAAATCATTGCGTAAGCGAGGGTATTGCTCTCCCAAAACCGAATTTTACTCCATTTTTGGTTGACTTGCAATTAACAGTTCCAATTTTATTTTAGGTTATCACTGAATTATGGTTAGCCCAAAAATCAAGAAATCATCGTCTACCGCTCATTCCCTTTTTCCGTTAACCTAGGTGATCAAGCTAGGAGAAAGAAAGCCGAGAAAAACATGTATTCGATAAAAACCGCGATCTAAGCTAAGCGAGAAATCATGCAGTGATTTGACAATAAATCCATGAAAAACTGGGGCCGTTGTGAAAACCCGATTCAACATGTATGCAAGTAGAAAAAGCCGCACCTAATCATGCATCTATTAGCGGTGATTGATTTTCATTAATTGTAGCTAAGTGATGTGAGACTAAGTGCGTCTAAGTTTAAAGTGTGTCCTAACCTACGAGCAAGCACGTAAAAGAAGAAAAGTGAAAACTGCTCGAAGAACCGCGTGCCTGGTCCTAAGTCGACACTCAAGTGGGGACGATCCCCACACAATCATGATCGTTCGATTACAGCCGCGAGTCTTCAATCGAAGACCGCTGTAAACGACGAATTATTACATGGAAATAAAAATGCAAGACATTTTTTCTTTCTTCTCGACGTACACAAGTGTACTTCTGCGGCTCCTCTCAGCGGGAAGCATCCTGCTCCTCACCTCCTTGAACCATCAAGGGCCCTGCACAAAAGCAATAGTTAGAGATCGATAGAGAAGAGAATTTTACAATGCAAAATGAATTGACGAATTGACCTATAAAATGAACACTAAATTAAATAAACAAAAATCCAGAAAAATACAAAAAATGAGCCATGTCCCCGGCAACGGCGCCATTTGACGAGCCGCAAAATCGGCCCTTTAAGAGAGTGTTTTTAGCAGTTAAATTGTCGTAGCAGTCGGGCCGATTTTGGTCATCAAAAAGATCGTCTCATTTAGATATGTGTATGATAAGTCAAAATGAAACGATCATGATTTATTTTTTTTACTTGCTAAGATACCAAGGTCGAACTCAGGGACACGAGCCTTTCTCTAATTATCCGGATTTTCATTTATTTAACTATGTGTTGAATTGGAGATCTATAGGTCAAAGTATGCGAGAAGGCAATGCATTGAAAAATAAACATGCATTTTTTATCAATTTTAATCATGCAAGTAAATGCCATGAAACGTAATGGAAATATGCCCTAGAACAGAATAGAGATAATGATGAGTCAATTTCAGATTTACTTAAAGCGTCAACTTGATCGACAAGGTGAACAAGGCATAAATGAATAATAAGAGACACTTAGCTAATATGATATTACATTAAAATTCAAGTCTCTAAGATGAAAGATTAACTATGCCATTAAAAAGTACATCAAACGAGCTTTCAAATGAGACTGAAATCAACTGAAATGGAAACATGATGCTCAAGTTATGCAACATTGAAGATAAGGGAATAAATACAAGAAAACATGAAATGATATCTACAAACAGGTCCCTGGGAGGGACTAAAATGTAAATATGAAAAAAGTGCGAGCACTTCCCTATAATTTACCCACACGCACAGAGATAATTTTTCAATTGTTAAAACACGCGAGGGTTTCCATGCAAATTTCCCCCTGAGCACGTGGTCTGCACATGAATACGACCTGTTTGCAAATGGGAAGCATGTGAAGGGCTTCTGCATAAATTACCCAGATGTCACGTGCTACGCACGCGCCATCCAGGCTTGGAGATAGACTCGGGCTCGGCAGAGGCTCGGGATAGCTTCGGATTGGCTCGAGGCACACGAGCCTCCAGGCCTGGTGACGATGAGGCTCGGCGTGGTCTCAGGGATTGCCACGTGGTACGAGGACCTGGAGGCAATATACGGGACTGTGAAGGCACCGATGCAAAAAGCCCAGAACTCACGTGCGTGAGGCACGTGAGCACAGGCTCGGGTGGGGGCGAGGCTCGGTGCCGCTTCGGGTGGCCGTAGCAGGTGGCTCGGGCCACGTGGTGGCTCGAGGGCGCCTCGGGCAAGGCTCGGTTCCACCAAGCCTCCGTGCTCCGGACTAGTCGACGTGGCCGCTCCAGGGCCGTTGGATCTCCACCGTGGGGTGAGATCCGACGGTGGTTGCTCCTCCTTCCTCCTCGATGGCTGGCGGCTCGATTGGAGCTCCGGCGTGAGGCCTGGATCTCCGCCGCACCTCGCCGTGCTCGGTGTAGCTCGGGGACGATCGCTGACGGCCTGACGATGCATGTCCAAGGTCGGAGAAGACGCGGGATCACCTGGGAAGCTCGATCGACATTTGGTCGCCGGAGGCGGAGCTCTAGAACTCAGCTCCGCCCGAGGTCCGGCCAATGACGGATGTAACCCTGCAAAAGTGGTTAGCGGAGTGTGTGCGTGCGATGCGAGGTGAATGGAGGACTGATTGGGGCGGAGAAATGGAGTCCTTAGTGTGTTCTCCTCCGCCTCCGGCGGAGGAGAATGCCTGGGCTGAGGGAGGTCGTGACGGAGGAAGGTGATGATCGGAGGAGTCCGCGAGGAAGATGGATTGATGGTGAAGCTTGTGGAGTGAGCCATTAGGGTCGATGAGGGGAAGATCTATCTACTTAATTAAGAGAAAATTAAAGAAAAATTCACCCAAGATCAGAGGACTTACCTGGCTGGAGATGGAGGTCGTGGCCTGGGCTGGGCATCGGAGAGAAACCCGGATCGTCGCACGTACTGGCCGGCCGTGCCAGCGAGCTCGAGCAGGGCTTGGAGCCACCGCAATGCCGCCTGAAGGTCGGCGGGTCTCATCGGGGAAGGAAGTCATCGTCGCTCAATCCGAGCTCCTCCCCCTGTCACAGGGAGGAGTTGGAGGGCTGGGCCTCTGCCCCTTGGTCGATGGACAAAAGTATCGGAGGTTGAGGGTGGTGTATTTAAGAGGTGAAGTGTGGAGCTGGTAATGGTAGACGTGGGTTTTGAGGGAGTTTGTAGGTTGACTGGAGATGCTCTCGAGGGTAGTGGAGATGCTGCGCGGGGTAGAGGGATGATGGGGGAAGACCAGGAGGTGGTTGGCGATGGGCGAAGTCGTAGGAGATGGCAGGAGAAATGGGAAGGGTGGACGAGTTGCACGAGGTGGAGATCGTGGAGAAGAGGAAGATCCGGAGGTAGACGATGCAACTCAACCGTTGGATCTGGAGATCCAACGGTTGACAATTGGGCGTGAAAGAGCGGAGTGGATTAGATCAGACGGCGACGTGATCAACGGCGATACTGAAGCCACGTGTCGAACTGCGACCGCGGCGCTGGCGAGTGGCTAGGATGGAGTCAAGGACTCGATCGAGCGGCAGAGGAAAGAGGTGGAAGCAGCGGCCGAGATGGAAGATCTGGAGAGCGATCGAAGGGCGCTCAACGCGACACGTGTCAAGCTCCTGGTTAGGCGCTAACGGGCGGTGAGGATTTGAGATGGAGATGATCTGACGGTCGAGGCTTATGAGCAGACGTGGAGGGAACTGAGCCGTTGAATTCAAAGGAAAATCCAACGGTCACGGATAGCGGCGGATGAGACAAAGTTGCCGGGGCCACGTGGCGCCCCCGGAATGGGCCACGTGGCCCAATTAGATTTATTCAAAGGAGTTTTTGATTTTTAGGGGATAAAAGGGCCGAATTTGAGAAAACTTAAAACATGAAAATTGTAGATCTTTATGAGATCTACAAGTTTCATGTTGGCCAAAACTGGAGATGAAGTCAAACAAAGGTCCGAAATATTTTTGAAGGTATTTTTAAGTCTAAAAAAACCACGGATTTTTATTTTGCCATTTTTTTGTGGTTTTTAATTTATTTAGGACTTTGTTAATTACAGGACATTAACTGGGTTTTATTGACCTCTATTCAAGCATGGGGGTTAATAATAGAAAATAAAGATGATGAAATCGAGTTTCATCATGGATGTGTGGATACACACACGTAAAGATCGGATTTGGAATGATGCAATCATAAAGAAAGTTGGTATAGCTCCGATCGAGGATAAGATGAGAGAAAACCGCTTAAGATTGCTTGCTCATTTGCAAAGAAGATCAACTGATGCACCAGTTAGGAGATGCGAGTGTTGGGATGTTGAGCCGGCTAAGAGAGGGCGATGACAGCCCAAGAAGTGCTGGAAAGAGACTATACAAAGGGATCTTAGTTTTTTGGATATAAGTCCGGGATTGACCCAAAATAGATCTGAGTGAAGGTGAATAATCCATGTAGCCGACCCTATTTAATTGTAGGAAAAGGCTTTGTTGTTGTTGTTAATTATCTCAGATAACTCTTTTTATAATATGAATCAAATTCATATTACTCATGATAAATAAATTACATTTAATTATCCATTTCTAAATGCACGTATGTATATATATATATATATATATATCAACATTGAAATTATCCTTCCTTGAACTCTTTTAAGGATAATGCGCTTACTCCACGGATGCTTAGAGATAAGAACATGGCGATCGTATTGTTTCACGTATTGTGACTTCGATATTGAGATCACATCTTAAATACAGATCTTCCGGACCTCCCATAGATGTTTGATTAAATCAAAGCCGTAGATCTAATCTTCTTATTGTATCTGAATCACATTCAGATAAGTGGCCAACATTTAGACTAAAATTAGATCACTTCTTTATGAGAGGAGTCACTAAAATCCAAACTTGTTTCATCACTTCCTTGTAATGGAAGCGTCATGGTTATGCCATCATTTATGATCACATCACCTTCAGGTATTCCCAATACATGTACATCATGCATACTGGAAGAATAAGATTAAACCCGAAGTTTTAGATCTCTTTTAGATTGTCTCCTTCAGGGTTTTTTATCATTAAGTTTCTCATTTGATTATTAGGAGTTGGTGTCGATCATATACTTTCTAAAGCATATATCATACCCATGTGTTGATCATATACTTTCCAAAAGTATATATCAAACCTACAAATTCAGTCAAGGTTCCAAAGTGAGATGACCGTGCATAGAATTTGATTCTTCCCAATATCTCATGAGTGAGCTCATATTTTCCAGTTCAGTAAATGAACCTGTATTATTCCTTTGAGATATCGTATTACTCATATGCCCTTGCATGCACACCAACGCATTGGTATATAGACCTTGGTTAGGTCATTAACCTATTGGTCTGCCAAATGTACATACTCAGATATATAGTAACACAACTGTCTTCGATTAGACGATGCGTGCTTATATCGTGACAGCATACGACATATGACTTTGGTTATCTCGATCTCATTAAGTCAACTCTTTGACCTAACTTATCTAACACCTTCGAATTTCTACTCCTATGCAGAGGACATGCGTCAATAGGTTGGTCAGATATCAGGCTTTAGAGAAAATATTGCCATCTCCTTCTCAGGCTGGAGATCCTCTCTTAACAATCATTTGACGATGCTTGATGAGTCCTCAATCTAACCCATTAGATATTCATCCAAGCACTAGCCTCGATGATCCAATAATTGAATCAACAACTGTATAATCATCAAGATGACCATGGTAAATAACCCTAATTGTACTAAGGGACCTATCATGTAAATAAATTATTCTTCATTTCAAATGATGGAATGATATTTATATAACATTTATTGCATAATGTCTCGCCATGGGCTCGCATATCCAACACGCCCCCTGCAACCCTTGCAAGGGGGCAACCTGGGCCCCTAGCCCCCTCAGGCTTGTTGATCGAGCAGTAAGACTCCCGTACTGATTGGATATGGTGGTAGGGGGGACATTGGGCCATTCTATATATGTGTTCAACATAACATACGATTAGGAATCAAATCATATGATCCATATTAACATTTGGATATTTTTAATGACAACTATAGCCAATTAATTCCTTTTTGATAAATATTTTAGTGATAGTTATAGTTAATAATTTTTTTTATTGGTACAAATTTAGTAGATTGGTTTATGGATTTTTACATATTCATTTTTTCATGTTCTTATCTTCATAATATCATCATATATTACATTGTTAATTTGTCAAGAGGTGAAGATAATGGCTTTTGACTCTAGTGTTGACTCTCAATCTGGGTTTGGGCAACATACAATGGCTGATGGAGAGATTGGATTGAAGTATGCTATTGTTCTTGATAACAACAAGTGAAAACCTTAGTGCAAATTTTATGGAAAGATTATTGGAGGAGGAGGAATCACAAGTCTGAATCAGCATCTCGTTGGCGGCTACATGAATGTGGCTAAATGCCCTACATGTCCAAAAAAGATGAAAGCTGAAGTGGAGGCTCACTTGGAAGGGAAGAGTGAGAAGAAGGAAAATGGGTAAAGAGATGAGGAATTTAATGAATTCGTGTTCCATAGAAAGTTCATTATCTTGTCTCATTCTGATGATGATGATATCTAATATACACAAGATATTCAAACAAAGGTTGAGAGAAATGCATATAAGGCAGTATTACGCCACTCTATCAGGAGCTGGCAAGAGAGACGGGAACTTGGTGATCGTGGTGGCCTTGGATGTGTCGGTGATAGTTCAAGGTTCTCGATAAATATTGGATCGAGAAGCGACAATGGAGATGGAAGTGGTGCTGCTATGGTGCCACCAAAGTAGTAAAATGGCATAGAAGCATTTCCGAGGAGTAGTTCTGGTCACTATGTTCCGAGTAAAGATCCAAAGCCAAAGACATTAAAGGGCATGCTCCGTAATATGAGGGAGTTGGTAGGAGTGATTGTAACAAAGTTGTTTGTTGGAGAGGGTATTTCGAAAAATGTGGCAAAGGGACCCTTCTTGCTGCACACAATTAATGAGATTGCTTCAGCAGGAGGAGGCGTGACAACTCCTACTCCATACAAGATAATGAACAAGTATCTCCCCATGGAAAAAATGGAAATTAAGGAGGATATTGCCGAATTGAAGAAGAAGTGGCCTGAGTATGGCGTGACCCTCATGTGTGATGGTTGGGCAAGCTATACGGGAAAGCAAATCATCAGCTTCCTCCTATATTGTGATGGAAAGACAGTATTTGTATGGTCTGTATATGCATCTGACTGAGCATGTCAAGAGTCACAAGTACATACTCAAGCTCTTGAAATATGACATAGAAGAGGTCGATCAAGAGAACATTGTTCAAATTATGACTGACAATGGGAGCAATTTCAAGAAGGCTAGTGAGATGATCATGTCTTCCAACAGGTATGGCATCTTATGGACACCTTGTACTGCACATTGCATAGATCTGATCCTTAAAGATTTTGGAAAGAGGAAAACCCTCATGAATGTGGTTAATAATGCACGATCATTACAACATTCATCTACAACCATTCAAAAGTCCTAGTATTGATGCGAAGGATGTGTGGTGGTGACATCGTAAGGCTTGGAATTACAAGATTTGCAGTCAATTTCATAGCGTTGCAAAGCATTCAACAACACAAGGTTGGTTTAAAGATAATGTGTTGTTCATGGGAATGGTTCGAGATTCCCGAGGTTCGCATCGATCAAGAAAGAAGGACAGAAACCTTGATCAACAACGTCAATTTTTGGGATGGCATTGCCTGATCGATAAAAATTATGGAGCCGGTTGTGTCAGTCTTGAGAATAATGGATGGTGACAAAAAATCAACCATGGGTGTGATATATGAAACTATGCGGGTGATGAAGGAGAAAATGTAAGAAAAATGTAAGAAAATGTTATAAGGTGTGTTTGGACATCATCGACGAACATTGGTAAAAAATTGTTATAAAATAGAGAATGCCGAAGCGTATTAAAAATAAAGATAAAGTACACGAAGAACAACGGGATTTACGTGGAACCCTACTCCCTAAGAAGCGGGATGAAACCATGGGAGAAGGCTTCAAAGGGACAAGTTATGCATTGCACTTTCTCCATGGATACAGGAGGTCTGTGGCTCCTTATATAGTCTCCACAGAGCCTCCAAGTCCCACCACTAGTAGATGTGGGACTAAACACTGGGATGGGATAAATGGATCCTAGAGAGATCCATTTACCCATCGCTCATACATGTGACGCACATAACAAATACTCCAACACTCCCCCTCAAGCTGAAGCATGCAATGCTCAGCTTGGACAGAAAGAAACTCGACTCACACTACATGACACTACAAATAATATCAACTCAATGCTCACAATTATCGGCTGCTGTTGAGGACATTGCTTCTCATGTTGTGCAGGTGAGGAGGACAAACGTGCTGGAGTGTGAGTCAACTGAATCTCCTCATCAGAGAGCATGTGCTCTGAACTACGTCTTTCAGAGTCACTGTAATTGAAATGAGTCTCCTCGTCGAAGTGCTCTAGGCTGCTCCAACATTTGGATAACTGCTCCATCTCTGAAAAGGACCGAACTGAAAAGGCCGTGGAAGTGCAATCCTCGTCGGAGTCCACGGTCATTGGAGAATGGAGTCTGAAAAGTCGCCTCGTCGGAGAATTGACTCTCTCCTATCTGGCACAGAGAATGGTACTCTACTCTGGAGTCCCTATGATACCACATCAAAACCTTTGCCCGCATGACATATGGAATGGTCCTCTACTCTGGAGTCCCTATGGCTCACATGAAAACTCTGACCGATATAACAAGAATGATGGGGACCACAACAAATGATGGCATGCGCGTGCACATCTGAAAAAAAGACCACATCCATGTGTGTGTCTAAAACTAACTCAGAATCATCTGACGTCAAGTCTGAACAACTGATCAAGGAAGAGTCTGAACAATCCGACTGGTCTGGAGAATCTGAATCTGATCTCTTAATCTGGAACAAGATCTGTGACTCTACACAATACTTCCCTTTCTCCCATACTTGTCGGAAAATAGAGACATCGACAAATTAAGAGAAGACAACAAATCCGGGGTAAAAACATGTACTTGCGGCTTTCCCATTTTTTTAAATAGCCGCCCTCTTTTTTAAAGCCGTTCAAATTTTTTACGGCTTTTGTAACATTTTTCAAATGCATATGACTTTTCAAATGTACGCGCCTTTTTCATTTTTTTGAACAATGTAAACGTGGCCCATTTAGGATTAAAGATGCCTTAGCCCTATTGAGCTTTACAAACTAACTCTCTCCTCTCTTTTTTTAAGCAAACAACCCACTTGGGCTCTTCAAACCATTTTTTTAATCCTCTCCTCTCCTTTTTTTAAGCACACGACCACACTGGTGCCAAACACTCAGGCTTCACCCCTTTTTTTAACAGGCACGGGACTCTGTTGGGCTTAATAAACCCCCAACCCACAACTAGGGTTCCCAACGGGGAAACCCAATCTCACATCGTGCCTCCAAGGGGGAAGGTAGTCCTTTGATGGGTCCGCTTGAGAGTCGCGCCTGGGGTTCGTGTTGCAAGAGGCGTCGTTCGCCCATTGCCTACGCTACGATCCACCGATGGAGCTTCTTCTTCGAGCGTCCTTTATTCTACGATGCACACAACATCGGTGTGAGGGAATTGCCAGAAGATTCACCTTGCACCGCCACAACCTTTGCTGTCGGAATCACGCGCGCTGCCTGCATGCATGGAATGGAGGGGCGGTGATTTGAAAGGAGGTGGATGAGCGCATGGAAGACCTCACGTTGCTCGAGGAAGAATCGCCTAGACAAGCTAGTGTCGCATGTGCCTTGGGCTCCATGAAAGGAGGTAGAGGACTCAGTCACCGAGAATGCACGTGAAGATTTGATCGCGCTATGGGGCAATTTTTTTTGGGTTTTTATCAATTGTACCCCTCTGAGATATTAATTAAAATGTTGAAGGGTAAAAGTATCTTAATCTTCCCAATTTCTTCTTTTTTCTCCGTCCTCCATCTCTAACCACCCTCCCCCTCCAGGCATGCCTCTGTCGCCGCCCCTCAACCTCTAGGACCTCCTCCGCTGCCCCTCCCCCGCCAAGCCCTGTGACGCCTTCATCCCTCATTCGACTCCGCGCCTCCCCCTACCCTCGTGCCTCCCCATCCACCCTCCTCCGCCCCGTGCATCCCTCCCACCTCAAGCTCCTCCCCTTTCTCTCATGCCTCCTCCTCCACCCTCCTCTGTCGCACATCTCCCTCCCGCCACCAGCTCCTCCCCCTCTACCCTCCTCCACAACGAGCTCCCCATGTTGAACCTCCCGCACTGGCACCTCAACTCCTCCAAAGTTCTCCTCGGTGACTCCTACGAACCCCTCCTCACGGACTACGCCCTCTCCTAGGTCACCAACCGCTCCCACACCGCGCAGGTCATGATCGCCTTCAAGGCCCCCAAGGCACAGTCCTACGCCCAAACCACCAAGAAGACTGAGGTCTGGAGCTTTGGGATCCTCATCTTGGAGACGCTGACGGGGAAGTTCCCGACCAACTACCTTCTCTAGTGCAACGGTCACAACAACAAGCTGCCCGACTGGGTGGCGTCTGTGGCAGTGCAAGAAGGGGAAGTGTTTGACAAGGAGATGGGGGGAGTGGGGAAGCAGAACGAGGCAGATACGATGAAGCAGCTAAGGATAGGGCTGGCGTGTTGCGAGGCCGATGTCGGGAAGAGGATGGACCTCACCGAGATGGTGGAGAAGATCGAGGTAGGAGGAACAATGAAAGGGAGGTGTGTTTTTTTCCGGATATGCCCCTGTTAACTACACCATGGTTTGGTTAAACCATGGTTAAGTTCGAGTTATTGACGACAAAAGTAACGGAAGGGCAAAAATGATAGAACGATAAGAAGTCGGGGGCACATCCAATATTTCCAAAAAGAGAGGGGCATAATTGATATTGCAATATCTCGAAGGGGCACAACTGATAAAAACCCATTTTTTTTATTGTTGCTACTTCGCGAGGCGATTTGAAGTGACACCGTTGACGATCCGCAAAATCGGCCCCTTAATAATGTGTTTTTAGCACATGGAATCGTCATCGTAGTCGGGCCGATTCGGGTCGTCAAAGAGATCCCCTCATTTAAAGATATGCCATAAATCAAAATGAGGCGATCGAAGATTTATTTTTACTTGGCAAGAACCAAGGTCGAACTCAGGGACACGAGCCTCTCTCGTATTAATCGGATTTAAGTGTATTTAATTAGGCGTTGAGTTGAAGGCATATAGGTCAAAATATGCAAAGACAAGACAATGCATTAAAAATAAACATGCATATTTTTTTAATCAGATTTTATCATGCAAATAAATGACATGAAATGCAATGAAAATGTAGTGGAAATATGCCCTAGGTTAATAATGATGAGCAAAATTAAATATGAGTCAATTTCAGATTTGTTTAAAATTTCAAGCTCGATCGATAATGTTAACAAGGCATAAGTTACTACTAAGGGACACATAGCAAATAAAATGATACATAAAAATTCAAGTGTCCAAAATACGAAACTTAATATGCCATCAAGAAGTACATCAAACAAGCTTTCAAATGAGACTGAAATCAACTGAAACGGAAACATGATGCTCAAGATATGCATAAAGAAAGACAAGGGCATAACTGAAGGGAAACATGAAATGATAACTACAGAAAGGTCCCTGGAAAGGACTAAAAAGTAAATAAAATAAGATCGGAGGCCTTCCCTGTAAAGATTCCATACGCGCGGGGACCATTCTGCAAATCTGGAGAAGTCCGAGGGCGTCTCTGCAATTCGCCCAAGAGGCACGTGCCAGGCACGTGCTGTCTGAGGCTCGGAGTCAGGTTTGGCAGAGGCTCGGCGTAGCTTCGGCTTGGCTTGGACTTAGGTTCGGATCCGCTGCAGGCTCGGGGAAGGTTCGGAGGAGGAACATTGTAGCCAAGCCTGGAGGCTCGGACGGGAGGCTCGGTGCAGGCTCAAAAGCTGCCACGTGGCCGGATGACGGCCATTGGATCGTGAGGATCCAAGGGCTACTGGTAATGGCGTTGACGGGCGATGTGGCTGCACGAAGATTGTCGGATCGAAAAGATCCAACCGCTGCTGATGCTGATGGCGTGGCCTCCTCAGGACCGTTGGATGGTCACCAGGGGTGGACCATCCAACGGTGGCTGCTCTTCTCCCTCGGCCGAAGATGGGCGGCAGGTTCAGAGCTCCGGCGAAGGAGCTCCTCCTCCGCCTGCCACTCTCGACCACGGTGGACCTTCCCAAAGCTCTCTAAATGATCGTTGAGGAAGCTCGGAGCTCGGGGAAGGTCCAGAAGCAACTGGCGACACTCGTCGGAGCTCGGATGGGCATGGCGAAGTCGATGAAGTCTTCTCCAACGGGCCTCCGGCCATTGATGCCCATGAAGACCTGCAGCGTTATGATACATAGCCGAAGCGAGCAGAAGACGTGCGTGCTTGCATGGAGTGAGGTGGAGTGAGAGCTCAGTGGCGCGAAAGGAGCGGAGAGCTCGGAGCTCCTCCGCTGCGAGAGCGGAGGAGATGGGTCGGAGACGACGAGGTATGAAAGAAGAAGAAGACGGCGAGCGGAGGGTGTCGCGATGAAGGGGGATCGATGGCGAAACTCGTGAAGGTGTTAATGGAAGGTGATACCTACTGGGGGAGCCTAGAATAAAGCAACGAAATTAAGAAAAATCAAAGAAGAGAGAGAGAAGCTTACCTGGTCTGGGGGGTGGTCGGATGGCTTGGGCTGGGGCTCTAATCGAGCCCCGGGTCTTCGCTGGACACGGCCAGCCGGTCCGTGCAGCTCAAGCGGGCCGAGGGCACCGCAGCTCCGCCGCTCACGGCGGAGGGTCTCACCGGAGGAGATGGGTCGTTCTCGCTCAATCCTCTCGCCCCTCTCTGTCACAAAGAGGCGGAGGAGGGCTGGGCCCCTCCCCGCGTAAAGATGGACCGCCCGGACTCGAGGGGAGAGGCGTGGTTTTGAAGAGGAACCCGGTGGTGCAGGTGCTGATAGTCGTGGGTTTCGAGGGGATTATGGGGTGACAGGAGGAGAGTTCGTGGTTTGTCATAGGTCTCGCGAGGTGGAGGGAAGAGTGGGGAAGACCGGGGAACGGTTGGCGAGTGGAGATGGTGGAAGGTGAGGACGGAAAAAATGGAAGGGGGTGAGGTCTTCGTGCGGTGGAAATCGTGTGAGAGAGGGGTGTCGTGAGGTTGACGATAACGCCTGGCCGTTGGATCTGGGGATCCAACGGCAGGCATTTAGGCGCGGAGTGACGGTCAGGATCAGATCCGGGGCGATGCGAACGGAGGGCGTCCGTTGTGCCACGTGGCACGCTGTGGATCAAGCGGCTATGAACGGCTGTGATGGAAAGAGGGGGCCGATCGAGCGGATGAGGATCGAGGCGGAAGCATCGGCTGAGATGAAAGATCTGGGACGCGATCGAAGGGCGCTCAAGATGCCACGTGGCGTCATGTGGTCGCGGCGCTAACGGAGGGTGATGATGAAGAGCAGGAGATGATCAAGCGGTCTAGGATAAGGAGCGGCGTGGAACGGCCTGGATCGTTGGATCAAGAGGCCGATCCAACGGTCGATAGAAGAGGCGGAAAAGACAAGAAGGGCCGGGCCACGTGGCGCCCTCAGAATGGGCCACGTGGCCCAATCAGGTTTTTCAGAGGTTTTTTCTTATTTTTGAGGGCCCTATTGGCCGAATTTGAGAAAACTCAAAACATGAAAGTTGTAGATCTTGAAGAGATCTACAAGTTTCATGTTGACCAAAACTCGAAAAGAGATCAAACAAGGGTCCGAAATATTTTTGAGGGTATTTTTAAGTCTAAAAATACCACGAATTTTTATTTTGTCATTTTTTTGTGGTTTTTAATTTATTTAGGACTCTGTTAATTATATGACATTAACAGGGATTTATTGACAAACTTTTAAGCAAGGGGGTTAATTATAGGAAATAAAGATGATGAAACTGAGGTTCATCACCCCCCTATACTTAAACTATGCTCGTCCTCGAGCATCAAAAAGAATGACTAAGTTGGATTAACCCCCTTGTGCATGTGAATACAGGATCCAATCTGATCGAGTCGACTCGGCTTCGGAGATCCAAGATTTTAGAGTTCAACCCAGCCTTAATCAAGAGGCTTCCAATTCCTCTACTTCTCTAGACTCTCTCTGATGTACATATAAACTAAAGGATATGAGTTTAGTGTTGACTCCAATTCTGAGAGTAGAGTCAAGTCTTCACCCAAAATCTTGGTTCGAGAAAATCTCCTAAGGACCCAATCCTCAGCACTAGGGAATAAATCAAATCTTGCAATCAGTCCACCGTCTCTTTAGTTGTCAGACTTAGAAAATGTGGATGGCAGGCCAGAAAATGGAGGGCATGGGATTGTGTCAATTCTTCTCTCCCTCTCATTGGAACAAGGATTCTCTCTAGTGCCTTTTTACGCAACACTTTTTTTTTGGTGTTGATCAGTGCGTCAAGAGAAGTTGGAGCCGTCTGCACTTGTTTTCCTGGGAGTACACCGGGGTGTGTCTTTTTTGAGTATCTATTATACCTTCTACACCCAGACTTGTAGCATTTACGATGCAGAGCCCTTTTTTGGTGCAAGCCCGACTCCTGGTCCTAATAGCGGTGGTCCAAGTGGACACTTTGAAAAAGTTTGGGAGCGCTCGCCTTTGGTGGAAGCTCTTTTATATTTGACTTTGTGGAATGAGAGCTTTTCTTTGAATTTCATTGACTTGTATAATTTTTGGCTAGCTCCACTGCTTTTACCAAGAGTTGGCGCACACTGATCAACAATTTTTATTTATATCACACCCAGGCACTTAGGTCAATGTCAAGAGATTAGTATAAGAATCGAGTTCTCATACTGGCTAATATTGCTGACACTCAGGTTTCCTGAAGCCTCCAAAGATTTTATCCCATCCTCGAGCATCATTAGATCAAATCCAAATTCGACTTCCTCATCTCAATCTCTTAGGTGAAAAATCAACTCATCTCAATCAAAACCGCAGTCGTGCATGTGATGTGCTGATCATATTCTCTTTGTCTGAGACTAAGCATGGAATATAGCATGCAAATCTAGAGACCTAGGGAAATGTGGATGATTAAGTCTAAGACCCTGATGGTTAAGGCTGGTTAACCGCAAATCTCAAAGACCTCAAAAAGCTAAGTCTCCTTGAACACTTCAGATCCTGGGTGAAAGTGTAAGAGGTTTAATCCAACTTCTTCATTCAAAAACACACATATTTTTTTCAAATTTTGCAATTTTTATGGATTTTAGTTTTTAAAGTCAAAACACAGGTTAGACTCAAATTTCCTTGATAAAAGATTTTCAAAACCATGTCACACGAATAAAGAATTTTTCAAAACATTTTTCAAAAAGATTTTTCAAAACAAGAAAAACTCATTTTTCAAATCATTTTCGAAAATATTTTTATCAAAATAGTGTAACATAGTTAGAAAAGCCGTGAAACCTTTTGAGTTCTCTTAGTCCAACAAATTTTACCTTAGCCAAAAAGTTTTTAATTTTTCAAAATTTTCAGATATTAGCTAAAGTAAATAAATTGTATGTACGGTATACCCCCCTATCCTTAAACTTTGCTATGTCCTCATAGCACTAGATGTTACGAGTCCATAGGTCCATTTAAAAATAGAAGAATATACGGGAGATAAGAGGGACTCCCCCCTATACTTAGGTTAGAAATAACCTAAGTATAAAGGCAAGAAAAGATGAGTGGAGAAAATCACGGGGATTTGGGTCCCCCCTATACTTAGGCTGAGATTAGCCTAAGTATAAAGATGGAGATTGATGTTGGAAGAGACCCAAGGTGAACGAAGAAGAGGGATGGATTTACAAGTGAGCGGTTTTGAATCTTGGAGATGAAATGGAGTGACTACGGTTTTGGGGTTGTGTGTCGCTACAAATATGGCTCAATCAAGCAAGCAAACCCTTAGTTTCACCAACTCACACATGAAACCAACCAATGTTGGTTGATTATCTTGTCGGTTTTATTGGTGATAAAACTTTAGATAATTACGCGGAGAAAAATATGAAATAAAAACCAACGTGTAACTGAGGGTGTTGCTCTCCCAAAACCGAATTTTACTCCATTTTTGGTTGACTTGCAATTAACAGTCCCAATTTTATTTTGAGTTATCACTGAATTAAGGTTAGCACAAAATCAAGAAGTCATCGTCTACCGTTCATTCCATTTTCCATTAATCCTAGGTGATCAAGCTAGGAAATGAAAGCCGAGAAAAACATGTATTCGAAGAAACCGCGATCGAGGCTAAGCGATAAATCATGCAGTGATTTGACGATAAAAGCCGCGAAAACAAACTGGGGCCGTTTTGAAAACTCAAATCCAACATGCATGCAAGTCGAAAAAGCCGCACCTAATCATGCATCTATTAGCGGTGATTGATCTCCATTAATTTTAGCTAAGTGATGCGAGATTAAGTGCGTCTATATTTAAAGTGTGTCCTACCTACGATCAAGCACAAGAAAATATGAAAATTGAGCTCGGAGAGCCGTGTGCCTATCCTAGGTCGACACTCAAGTGGGGACGATCCCCACACAACCACATTTGTCCGATTACAATCGCGAGTCTTCGATCGAAGACCGCTGTAAAAGACGAGTTTATTATAAAATAAAATGCAACAAAAATGCGAGACATTTTTTTTTCTTTTCTTCCTCCTTTGCTCCAAGCATGCTCCTGCGGCTCCTCGCAACGGAGAACGTCCTGCTCCTCGCCTCCTTGATCCATCAAGGGCCCTGCCACAGAAACAATCGTTAGATACCAAATAAGAAAGAAAAATTTTATATGCAAAATATGTGGTTAAATGACCTATAAAAAGGAACACTAAATTAAACACACAAAAATCCAAAAAAATAAAAGAAATGAGCCGTGTCCCCGGCAACGGCGTCATTTGACGATCCGCAAAATCGGCCCCTTAATAATGTGTTTTTAGCACATGGAATCGTCATCGTAGTCGGGCCGATTCGGGTCGTCAAAGAGATCCCCTCATTTAAAGATATGCCATAAATCAAAATGAGGTGATCGAAGATTTATTTTTACTTGGCAAGAACCAAGGTCGAACTCAGGGACACGAGCCTCTCTCGTATTAATCGGATTTAAGTGTATTTAATTAGGCGTTGAGTTGAAGGCAAATAGGTCAAAATATGCAAAGACAAGACAATGCATTAAAAATAAACATGCATATTTTTTTAATAAGATTTTATCATGCAAATAAATGACATGAAATGCAATGAAAATGTAGTGGAAATATGCCCTAGGTTAATAATGATGAGCAAAATTAAATATGAGTCAATTTCAGATTTGTTTAAAATTTCAAGCTCGATCGATAATGTTAACAAGGCATAAGTTACTACTAAGGGACACATAGCAAATAAAATGATACATAAAAATTCAAGTGTCCAAAATACGAAACTTAATATGCCATCAAGAAGTACATCAAACAAGCTTTCAAATGAGACTGAAATCAACTGAAACGGAAACATGATGCTCAAGATATGCATAAAGAAAGACAAGGGCATAACTGAAGGAAAACATGAAATGATAACTACAGAAAGGTCCCTGGAAAGGACTAAAAAGTAAATAAAATAAGACCTGAGGCCTTCCCTGTAAAGATTCCATACGCGCGGGGACCATTCTGCAAATCTGGAGAAGTCCGAGGGCGTCTCTGCAATTCGCCCAAGAGGCACGTGCCAGGCACGTGCTGTCTGAGGCTCGGAGTCAGGTTTGGCAGAGGCTCGGCGTAGCTTCGGCTTGGCTTGGACTTAGGTTCGGATCCGCTGCAGGCTCGGGGAAGGTTCGGAGGAGGAACGTTGTAGCCAAGCCTGGAGGCTCGGACGGGAGGCTCGGTGCAGGCTCAAAAGCTGCCACGTGGCCGGATGACGGCCATTGGATCGTGAGGATCCAAGGGCTACTGGTAATGGCGTTGACGGGCGACGTGGCTGTACGAAGATTGTCGGATCGAAAAGATCCAACCGCTGCTGATGCTGATGGCGTGGCCTCCTCAGGACCGTTGGATGGTCACCGGGGGTGGACCATCCAACGGTGGCTGCTCTTCTCCCTCGGCCGAAGACGGGCGGCAGGTTCAGAGCTCCGGCGAAGGAGCTCCTCCTCCGCCTGCCACTCTCGGCCACGGTGGACCTTCCCAAAGCTCTCTAAATGATCGTTGAGGAAGCCCGGAGCTCGGGGAAGGTCCAGAAGCAACTGGCGACACTCGTCGGAGCTCGGATGGGCATGGCGAAGTCGATGAAGTCTTCTCCGACGGGCCTCCGGCCATTGATGCCCATGAAGACCTGCAGCGTTATGATACATAGCCGAAGCGAGCAGAAGACGTGCGTGCTTGCATGGAGTGAGGTGGAGTGAGAGCTCAGTGGCGCGAAAGGAGCGGAGAGCTCGGAGCTCCTCCGCTGCGAGAGCGGAGGAGATGGGTCGGAGACGACGAGGTATGAAAGAAGAAGAAGACGGCGAGCGGAGGGTGTCGTGATGAAGGGGGATCGATGGCGAAACTCGTGAAGGTGTTAATGGAAGGTGATATCTACTGGGGGAGCCTAGAATAAAGCAACGAAATTAAGAAAAATCAAAGAAGAGAGAGAGAAACTTACCTGGTCTGGGGGGTGGTCGGATGGCTTGGGCTGGGGCTCTAATCGAGCCCCGGGTCTTCGCTGGACACGGCCAGCCGGTCCGTGCAGCTCAAGCGGGCCGAGGGCACCGCAGCTCCGCCGCTCACGGCGGAGGGTCTCACCGGAGGAGATGGGTCGTTCTCGCTCAATCCTCTCGCCCCTCTCTGTCACAGAGAGGCGGAGGAGGGCTGGGCCCCTCCCCGCGTAAAGATGGACCGCCCGGACTCGAGGGGAGAGGCGTGGTTTTGAAGAGGAACCCGGTGGTGCAGGTGCTGATAGTCGTGGGTTTCGAGGGGATTATGGGGTGACAGGAGGAGAGTTCGTGGTTTGTCATAGGTCTCGCGAGGTGGAGGGAAGAGTGGGGAAGACCGGGGAACGGTTGGCGAGTGGAGATGGTGGAAGGTGAGGACGGAAAAAATGGAAGGGGGTGAGGTCTTCGTGCGGTGGAAATCGTGTGAGAGAGGGGTGTCGTGAGGTTGACGATAACGCCTGGCCGTTGGATCTGGGGATCCAACGGCAGGCATTTAGGCGCGGAGTGACGGTCAGGATCAGATCCGGGGCGATGCGAACGGAGGGCGTCCGTTGTGCCACGTGGCGCGCTGTGTATCTAGCGGCTACGAACGGCTGTGATGGAAAGAGGGGGCCGATCGAGCGGATGAGGATCGAGGCGGAAGCATCGGCTGAGATGAAAGATCTGGGACGCGATCGAAGGGCGCTCAAGATGCCACGTGGCGTCATGTGGTCGCGGCGCTAACGGAGGGTGATGATGAAGAGCGGGAGATGATCAAGCGGTCTAGGATAAGGAGCGGCGTGGAACGGCCTGGACCGTTGGATCAAGAGGCCGATCCAACGGTCGATAGAAGAGGCGGAAAAGACAAGAAGGGCCGGGCCACGTGGCGCCCTCAGAATGGGCCACGTGGCCCAATCAGGTTTTTCAGAGGTTTTTTCTTATTTTTGAGGGCCCTATTGGCCGAATTTGAGAAAACTCAAAACATGAAAGTTGTAGATCTTGAAGAGATCTACAAGTTTCATGTTGACCAAAACTCGAAAAGAGATCAAACAAGGGCCCGAAATATTTTTGAGGGTATTTTTAAGTCTAAAAATACCACGAATTTTTGTTTTGTCATTTTTTTGTGGTTTTTAATTTATTTAGGACTCTGTTAATTATATGACATTAACAGGGATTTATTGACAAACTTTTAAGCAAGGGGGTTAATTATAGGAAATAAAGATGATGAAACTGAGGTTCATCAACCGCCTAGGAGAGAGCTTGGATGCCGCCACCGCTTACTACGGCCTAGGCCTTTGATGGAGATGGGGCTCGCATTGGATTGTCGCCTTGCACCTGGATGTACAGAGATGGAGACTGACACCGCCTGTTGGAGAACAACCACTGTTGCCGAGGCTTCTTTGCCATCTGGAGAAAAAGGAGGTGCTACGAAGCCTGGATCATCACTGTATAGAGAATATCTTGCACAGATTTAGGGTTTCAACATAGAAACCCTAGAACTTATAACAAATCCAAAAAAAATCAAATCTCGATAATAATAATGAACGTGAAATTCTCGAGAATCGAACCCACTATGATACTATGTCAGAAAATAGAGAATGCAAAAGCGTATCAGAAATAAAGATAAAAAACATGAAGAACAATGGGATTTACGTGGAACCCTACTCTCTAAGGATCGGATGAAACCACGGGAGAAGGCCTCAAAGGGCCAGGTTATGCATTGCACTTTCTTCCTGGATACAGCAGGTCTAGGGCTCCTTATATAGCCTCCACAGAGCCTCCAAGTCCCACCACTGGTAGATGTGGGACTAAACACTGGGATGTGGTCAATGGATCCTAGAGAGATCCATTTACCCATCTCTCATACATGTGACACACATAACAAATACTCCAACAAAAATATTGTCACATCCTCTTCATCATGCTGGTATGCGTTTTGTACGTTACGCTCTTTAAATTAATACTTAGCTTTATTCAATCACCATTAAGTAGTTTTTTGTCTATTTTCAACGTATTATCTTAATCCCAAATACCACTACAAGCATAACCTTAGAACTCATCCTGAGCTCTTATCGGCCCTTCAAGTTGTGGTAGAGAAATTAGTGAAGTCAAGAGATGTTCAAACAAATTGTATGAATGAGGTATACAATATATATCTTCCTAATTTCTGATGTCTTCTCTTCTTAACTTTATTATTCAACTCGATATCTTGTAGATAAAATACTTTAGGGAGGCTTTAGGTTCTTTTAGAAAACGACTGCAACGGTCGTAATAATACTCTTCAAGGTATGTACTAATATATGATCTTGAATTATCAATTAATTATACGGTTTTGCGTTTATCTTATATCGTAGTAATATATTAATATTACTTATCTAACACAACTAAAATAATATGTACATTGTAGGTGAATGACGGATCCTATTTGAACTAGATGCACCTAATTTGTGACAAGTCGCTGTAAAGGTATTGTCGCAGATTGCATCCGCTAGAAGATGCAAGAGAAATTCGAGCACATTTAACCTCATCCACTCTAAAAGGTGAAATTCCTTAGGAGTACAGAAGCTACATGATCTTGTCTATATCCACTACAACCTCAAGTTGAAAATGAAGCATACAAGGGAAGGACACAACAAGAAGAATACATAGATCCCATCAACCTTGCATATATATATATATATATTCAAGATTAAAGATGGCGGCGACGATGAGGAAGACGTCTTGCAAAAGTGGATGGATGATAATGGCACTCCCGTACTCGACGAGAGAGGAGGGAGACCAAATACACAGATTGCCTCGCAAATGGAGGCAAATGTTGAAGATTACATGCCTAGATCAAGGAGACAACCAAACAAAATTGAAGGGTTGGAAAGTGATTCCGATGACTCCTCCAGGTTTAAATTAAAATCCAAATCAGGTGGTAGTGGAGGAGGTGTTGTTGTAGTAGAAGATTACATGCAAGATGAAGGGGAAAAATCTGGTGGGGTGCATGTAATACTGGATCTGGATTTGAAAGAGTACATGCTGGACTGTCTGGACAAGAATACATGGGCTACCGTACAAACATACATGGTCAATATATTCCAAGTCTAAATTGAGACCCAGCTGTAGAGCAAATGGATTATTGTCTGTACCCCTCGTACCCGCAATCCCACCCTCAAGGACAAATCCAGAATGACACCATTATGGAAGATCTCATATCTTCGGCAGGATCATAAAGTATGGATGTTGGAGATTCGATATTTGCTGGTGGGGCAACTTTGGGACCCTTCAGTGGATATGGATCTCAAGGGCAAAATGATTCATATGATGTTTTCCCCCCGATATGGCTACAGTAGTGATACTTATGGGTTATATCTGGGAAATCGACAACAATATACCAATACCTCTTCGCAGATTGGTGCTGGATCATGATATGATGTATTTCCATATTATTATCATGCAGTTACTCCATCTCAACCCCTTCATATGGCTTCTCGTGCTGCTCCTGCTCCATCTTCTTCATCTCGAGGTTCTCACGTTGCATCCTCCTCGCATCGACCTCCGTGTAATTTTGCGACTTCTGCCTCTTCGGGTGACAAGTATCCTAAGATTGGCTTCCTTGCACATGTGACTGAACATGAATACATGGAGTATTTAATGGACTGCACAATCATGTACTCCTATATGACATGGGAGGATTACATGGAATATGCTGACTCGATCATGTCACATTATGGAGGAAGGAATCATACAGGGTACATTGATCCACCTAGGAATTCTTGATTTGGATGAATATTATTCCTAGTCTCCTAGAAAAAAGAAATGTGGTACTAGACTACTACTAGTAGTAAGGTAGTGCATCTGTGCATGCACATTATGTGATTGGAATTTCATGTATCATGTTACGTGATCTCGTGGTTGTGGACCTGTATAATTATAATATGAATATATGATATTTCAATTTGAAAGGAATATATGCATATAAAACCATTGTTTTTCTTTACTTCTTTTTGGGCTTGAAGGAAAATTTCATTGTTAAAACTCAAAACTTAATATTATGTACCCAAATTACATTCTAGCCAGTCACTGATACGGTGACCGAGACCGATATTTAAGGCCTTGATCATGAAAACATCTTATTATTAGAATTAAAACTTGTATTTCTATCTCATTTAATGATTGAACCACATAGAAATCTTAATTTTATAAAAAATTGGGATTTCAGGTCATTTCCAGAATTTCCGGCCATTCCACTGAAATTCCACCGAAATTCTCTTTTCGGGCTTACCGAAACGAAACCAAAATCCAATATTTGAGGCCTTGTGCATGTCTCAAAGAAGAAATCAGTGGCATATTTCCTCTGGGTCATCACAAGACCCCGTTGGTTTATAGAGAAATCAATTCCTATGAAATATCATAAATCGCCAATATCCTTGGTGATAAGTTGTTTTCCAAGGAACTTCTTAGATGTACTAATGCCTTGTACATCAACTTCTATTACAATAATGCCATCAACACAAACCAGTATAGCATTGATACCTCTTCGAGTCCTCTGAACAAACAGTGAATGGTCTGCAATCAATCTCATGAATCCTTGCTGCTTTATCAGGTCCCAGAGCTTCTAGAACCATGCTTTAGGACTCGGCTTAAGGCTATAGATAACCTTATGAAGTCTGCAATCTTTCTGACACTCCTCATCAGTAGTGAACCAATGTGGTTGCTGCATGTAGACTTCCTCATGTTGGTCACCATATAGAATGCATTCTTCACATCAAGTTAGGACATGGTCCAGTCTCGTACTACTACAACAGAGAAAAGGATCGGAAATGTAGAATGACGTGCCACAAGAGAGAATGTATCCTGATAGTCCACCCCTTAGTTTCATCCGCTACTTAAGGAGTACGGTTTCCACGTAAAATCTTGGTGTTCTTAATGTTCTTTATTATCTTTGATTACACTTCTGCATTTTCGTTCTCTACCATTTCTATTACACTTCCGCATTTTCGTTCTCTACAATTTCTATCTTAAGTAGTAAGGATTAACATCATTTGAAAAAAAACTGTTAAGAAGAAATAAAAGAAAGGGTAAATTGTTGAGATGCTATGGATCCTAACCTTACCATTCAAACCCGGTGATTGCAGAACCTAGTTCGTAACCCCCTCATATCATTGGGGGGTTTTTATTTCAAATTGAGGAAGTTGACATGGGGGAAGGGTACATTCAGTTTTGGGTCACTTATGTATCTGAGTACGTAGATCCATCCGTTTGGGGGGGGGGGGGGGGGGGAACATATGTACATGGTTGCATTCAGTTTAAGGCTTCATTTTGTATTATATGTACCATCAATTTGCCATCGATGTCGAGGAGTAGCAATTAGGGATGAACCTTCTACATTGGTGCATTGTGGTTGTCTTTTTTGCTTCTTTGCTTGTTTTTTTTGAGTGTGCTCAATTTTCTCTAAGGACAACATATTAAAAAGCAGGGTTCAGTATATTTTAAAAATGTTCTAATCATGATATGTGTACCGCTGTAAGCAACAATCCACTTGAAACTTCCAAATTGTGGAAATTAGGCCAAGTGTTGTTTTTTTATTCAAAAAATGGGAATACACAGAGGTATTTGTCATAAATATATTAAACTATTGGAAAAATACCTGTGTTAGGAGAGCCATGACTTGAGGAGAGTCCTGGCATGAAAGATTACTTTTTCAGCATGAAAAACGGTCTGAAGCCAAGATGACACTGTTTCTGGAGATCAGGCCAAGCATTGTAATTTTCTCTATGTAAGTCTTCGTAATGTTACTGAAATCTACAAGGCAAAAATGAAATATTGCCATGGGAAGAGCATGGATACAACACAAAAATCTATCTGGTAGAAAGAATACTTAGTTTTTCAAAAGATAATTGTAATTCAAGAAGTTATCTTTTATAAATTATAAAGTAAACTAGCATGCAAATTCCATGTGTGATGTTTCATTGATGTAAGCTCATTTTGAATTTTTAGGTGAAAGCTTATCATGAGCGCAAGTCTGGCACACACCCTGACTGACACGAAAACAGCCGTCAGACAGCTGCACCAGCTTATATCGATTATTGTGATCATTTTAATTATTGTCCTCACTTTGCATTTGATGGGTTTTGCAACAACCCAGATGTTGGTCTTCATTTCCTCTCAATTACTTTTGGTCGCTTTTATGTTTGGGAACACCTGGAAGACCGTGTTTGAAGCCATAATATTTGTGTTTATTATGCACCCATTTGATGTTGGAGATCGATGTGTCATTGATGGAGTACAGGTAATTTGTTTGTTCATAAAGCATGGACTTAGTAGGAATTTCTTTTACGTGGATGCTAATGGTTTCATTGATGATTTTTTCAGATGGTTGTAGAGGAAATGAATATATTGACCACGGTCTTTCTAAGATTCGACAATGAGAAGATCTATTATCCGAACTCTGTATTAGCAACCAAGCCTATCAGCAATTTCTACAGAAGTCCAGATATGAATGATTCCGTGGAATTCTCTATTGATGTTTTCACCCCAGTTGAAAGAATTGCTACGCTTAAAGCTCGAATTAAAGTGTACGTCATAAATTTTACAGCTTATTCTTATATTACTCTGTAGAATATAAAATTGGTTTAAGGAACTGTTCTCCCATTGTTGTTTAAGTGTCGTATAGATGTAGATTTCTCTTAAATCCTAAAACATTTCGCAGAGATGTTTGATCTTCTCTGTCAGCAGTGGGGGCGAAGCATCCCATCCGAAACAGAGGTCATACTCATTGATAAAGTTTGTGTTGGAGGTCTCAACAAATCAGAAATCCGATCATTTATTTGGTTGGATTTATATAGGACACTTTTGTACTTAAAGTATCTATCTGAACTCTCTATGATTAGTTGTAGAAAATAGTAAGCGGAAGCAAAAACATGGAAAAAGATGAAAAATAAGAATGCGGGATTTAATGTGGAAGCCTACTCCGTGATGAGCGGGATGAAACCACGGGAGAAGCCCTCAAAGGGGCATGTTATGCATTGCACTTCCTCCAAAGCCTCCAAGTCCCACCACTGGATAATGTGGGACTAAACACTGGATGGGGTAAATGGATATTCTCCAAGATCCATTTACCCTGCTACAACTCAATAGGCGCACATAACAAATACTCCAACAATTAGGATTTTGGATTTTATGTCAAATAATCCTTTATGATCTCAGCCTTCTTTCCACATAGTGAAGAATGATTGCCACCTCTTAATGACATAGCTCAGATTAGAGTGAATTTTGTGAATCAATGTCTATGTAAAATTGCATCTTTATCTTTATTACTCGTTATAAAGCAGTACGATAGACTTCAGGTTATCTGAGACCTATCTTCAAGCATCATGATATCACATTACAACATGAAGATATGGACTTCACTTGCAAAATAGTTGCAACTTTTGTCAAAATGATTCAGAAATCCGATTATTTATTCTGGTTGGATTTATATCGGTTGCTTTTGTACTTGTAGCAAATCACGCGAACTCTCTAGGATTAAGACTTTGGATTTTATTTTGTATTTAATCTTTTATGATTCATCACTGGGATCTATTTTGCAACGTGTTGGGGAAATTGATGGAGATGTTACAAATAGAATGAATGCTGGTTGGCTAAAGTGGAGAGGAGCCTCTACTAATTTATGCGATAAGAAAATTCTTTTGAAAATCAAAGGAAAATTTACAAAGCAGCTGTGATACCTCCTATGTTCTTTGGATCTATATGTTTGCTTGTGAACCATAGACATGTGCAGATAATTACAATAGCAGAAATGAAAATGCTAAGGTGGATGTATAGACACACATGTAAAGATGGGATTCAGAATGATGCCATTAGAAGGAAAGTTGGTGTAGCTCCAATCAAGGATAAGATACGAGAAAATAGCTTATGGTGATTTGGCCATTTGCAAAGGTCAACAGATGTATTGGTGAGAAGATGCGAGTTTTGGGATGTTGAGCCGGCTAAGAGATGGCGATGGAGGTTCAAGAATGTTGGAATGAGACTATACGAATGGATCTTTGCTTTGTGGATCTAAGCTCAAGAATGACCCAAGATAGATCTGAATGGAAGCAAATAATCCATGTAGCCAACCCTACTTAATGTAAGAAAAGACTTTGTTGTTGTTGTTGTATGATATCATCCTTCTTTCCACATAGTGAAGGATAATTGTAGCCTATTAACGACGTAGATCAGAGTAGAACTCATAAATCAATGTGTGTGATTGCATGTTTGTCCTTATTATCTACTAAAAAGCAGTTTCATAGACTTTGTGTTCATCTAAGATATATTTATGTGCATCAAGATGTGGTAACACAACATGGATATCAAGTTCGTTGGCATAAATGGCTTTAATTTTCAACAAACTAATTTAATTAGGACTCTTTAATGAATTATAATCCTCATTCTAAAGTGGTAGAGTTATATCATATAAATAAATAATATTCCGTCACAATTGTTGTAATAATCTCATTAGAATCTTGATGAATTGAGAGTAGTTTTTGGAAGACAATTCGAGATTGTATATGGACCTATGAGTATTATTGGCTCCCTACATAATAAATATATAATTGAAAAATAAGAAAAGAAGGGACTGAAAGAAATCTTTACTTGCTTGTATTCATAGTGATTTTTTATTAATGGTCATGTAAGATAACTGACCATCCTCATATTACGTGTTATATTTTTATGTGAGTTTTCTAGTAGATTAGACATATGATTTTTTTGATTGGTGTATAGAGTGAGGTCTGATGTTAGCGAGAGAACACGACACAACAAATGTGCATTCGTAGAAGCTATGAAAACAATTTATAAGTAACATGCCACGCGACTATAGCATGACCATCTCCTCCATATCAAGATGCCATCAATTGTCTCACATAACCTCCTGATATGTCCATAGAATTTCTACAGCAGTTAGACCTATAACAAACCTCATCAAATCTGTTGAAAGACGTCCTAAAGAAACATAAGCAATAAGAGAATACATTGCACATATACACCTCTACTTCTGTGAAGCAATCGTCACATTCAGGTCCCCTATATCATATGTAGCCTGTAAAGTAACATCATGAAAAGGCACTTGCAAAGTGTTCAGAACATACTTGGGCCGTGCAACTGAGCCAAAGTACTCAAAGGTGGGGACAGAGGATAAACCACAACAAGAGGTGAGGGTGGTGGAGGTTGTGTGTGTGTGGGGGGGGGGGTAGGTGGTGGGAGCAGAGGAGGAACCACAGTTGGAGGGGATGCTGACATAGGAGGAAGAGGCATGTAAACATCCTCTCTAGAGTTAAATGGAGTCAACTAGTCACATGTAGGAGAAAAATACATGATCGACTCAAAGGTGACATCAATACTAACATAGTACTTCTATCAAACATGATCAAAGCACTGATACCCCTTCCGGGTCCGGGAGTACCCATAAAGATACGCTTGAAAGCTCTGGAGGAGAGCTTGTCACGACCAGGATTCAGATTGTGTATTAATGTCATGGAGACAAAGACACGAGGTGTAAGGGAGAAAAGATCCATCTCGGAAAATACAATCCAAAAAGGAGCCTTCTCTCCTAAAATAAAGGATGATATGTGGTTTACCAGGTAACAAGTAGTAAAAACTGCATCACCCCTACAAGAATGAAGAGCACAACTCTGAATCAGAAGGGTCCTGGTCTCATCAAGGTGATGACGGTGTTAACGTTCAACAACAACATTCTGTTGTGAAGTGTGCACACAAGAAATATAGCATATAATGCTAAGAGACTTGAAGAATTCGGCAAGGTATAAACTATAAAGTGCAGGACTCCAAGGCATTGTCAAGGCGAATATACTTGACAATAGCAAATAAAACTTTATTTTATGAGTAGAAGATTGAATAAGAGACCCATCTTCAGATTTGTTTTTCAAAAGACAACCCCATGAAAAGCTATAAAAATTATCAACAGCAGCAAGATAGAAACAGTACTCTTGATAATTAAGAACAAGACTGGGACCCCGAATATCAATGTGAATTAACTCAAATAAGCTATCGCTACTATAACTTTGAGGACTATAAAATGTAGATCGGTGATGCTTCCCAAGCTAGTAAGCCTCGCATTGAAAGATGAAATGAGAAGATATCTATGGGAGGACATGACACAATTTCTGCATATGAAGGTGGCCAAACCTAAGATTCCACATGTACGGAGAGTTTAATCCTATAGGAATGGAAGAAGCACCTCCATATGCAGAATGGACCAGTCTTTAGAGATCCCATTGCTCATATCCACATCTAATTACCCTCACCTGTGAGCAGGGATGCAAAAATGGTCTAAACGGTCGTTTAAACGACCGTTTAAACGTATGTGGTGCCTGACAGCATCGTTTCACCAAAAGCGGCCCATAAACGACCGGGCCGCATAAACGGCTTTAAACGACCTTTTAAATGGTCTTAAGCGGTCCTACACTGCCTTTTAAACGGTCTGAAATATTCCTTTTAAGAAAATGGATCTACTTTTTTTAAAGGATCGTCATTATCCATGACTTTTTATATTCTTACTATGAATTGTAATTGTTTATCTTCTCTATTTTGACATTGGATGAAACATTTCCTTAAATTTGACAATATTTGATCTATATTGTGAATATGTGATTATATTTTCTTATTCATTTACACTTTTTTATTAATTATTTAATATTTTTTACTGATTAAAAATGCAAAATTGCATAACCCGTTTAATTTCCGTTTAAACTCCCGCATACCGTTTAATCACTAATCAGTGACCCTACCTACTCAATACCGCATACCGTTTTTTGCAACATTGCCCGTGAGTATGTCTTGAAACACAAGGGAAGAGGGGTCAAATATGGTAGAACAACGCAAATCTTAAGTGATCTGACTAATAAACTATAAATTCATCGAAAAATTTGATGCATAAAGCACATTTTGTGGATACATATATGCCATCAAACAAATCTCCTTCTATCATGTAATAGAGGAATGATTCCCACCTGCAATGAAATGACAATGGATCTGCCTCGAGTTATAGGTCTTTACGATGCGGATTGAGCTCTCT
This sequence comes from Ottelia alismoides, assembly GCA_037367405.1. Classification (NCBI taxonomy): domain Eukaryota; kingdom Viridiplantae; phylum Streptophyta; class Magnoliopsida; order Alismatales; family Hydrocharitaceae; genus Ottelia; species Ottelia alismoides. The sequence goes on from JAZKJV010005939.1 coordinate 263,391, forward strand.
CTCCACGAAAAAGGCGAGATGCACTAGACTATATGATCCACTCTTTCATGTTTACCATGTGTCAGCTGGTAAGGGAATAGGGAATACTTGAAGTACTTTCAGAAGTTGGGGCAATGGGGATATATGAGCATGATGGAACACTAGCTTGTACATAAGCAAATTAAGTCATATCGCGATATATCGATGACATATGGGCGATATATCAACGATATATTGATATCGACATATGACTGATATATCGCCGATGTGGTCGATATTTGCCCTTCCATGGCCATTTCCTCCACAAAATCAATGACGATTTGGGGGATATGGCATCGATATATTGATGATATATCGTATCGACAAGTAGCCGATATTGATATCGATATCGATATTACCTATCTTGTACATAAGCATGAGGCATGTTCTCCCTCAAACGTTAGACACAATCCTCGAACCTCTGATTAGTGGCACCAGTATGAACAACATGCGTCTCAACCTGCTCATCGACCCGAGCAGAGGCCACAAAACCATGCTTTGGGTAGCATGTGTCCTCAGAGTGACTAGAGTAATGACAATAGGTGCATGGTTGACGTGGACGAGAACCCTAAAGGCGAGGGTTTTCGCCTTGTGCATCACAGAAGTGTGGAGATTGCATCGTATGAGATCTAGGTCGACTAGTCGTACTAGTCATAAGGGGCAGTGGAAATTAAATTTTTTTTGATGAAATCACAAGACAAGGGATCGATTCCCAAGTCATTTCATCAAGATCACACACAAGTATTAGGGTTACCTCTTGAAGTGTGATTCACAATCCTTGAGTCTCTAAGCAAAGAGCCCTCCTGTCTCGAGTCCGGTCCGATGAAGTGAGCACTTGTGGGCACATGGATGAGATGTGTGTTTCTTGAAATCTGCATTGATGATCCGAGCGCGAAACCTCTTGGTTACATATAAAAAATCCGTAGTCTTTCTCATGAGCATGGGGCACTGAAGAAAAATGACTTAAATGTCGGATTTGGATTTCATTTCGGTAAGCCTGGAAAGAGAAGTTCAGTGGAATTTCGGTGAAATGGTCGGAAATTGGAGAAATTACTTGAAAACTCATTTTTCTCTAAAATTAAGATTTTTAATATTCTTTAACTCAATAAATGAGATAAAAATACACAATTTTTTTGCTAATAATAAGATATTAACAAGATATGTTACATTAAATGTCCATCCAATCACTCCAACAGTAAAAAAAGTAGTATACTACTCAAAATCAAAATCAGATTTTCAAACCGAAATTAGAAGCTATTAGCTTCAACTCTTAAATATGAAGAGAATGGTGACACATGCAATGATAACAGAGAAAAACATAGACCAACAAAGAGTAATAGCAAAATGATATCTTATGTAAGAACTAAAGATTAAAATGATAGCTTAGAACTTGTATCTAACCAAAATACTTTCAACATAGAAAAATATTTACTTTTAGAAATAAAAAAAGGTACATGCATAGACTCACAAAACACAAATCTTTGTAACATGTACATCTAGTAGATGTATTGTATAGCTTGTGATCATAAAATATGTGCTATACAAGACATAAACAAATTAACTAACATCAAAAAACTGCATAACATTCACAAGCATGGTCTATATCCAACCTGGTAGTAGTCAAATACTTACAATCACAAAATTTTGAAGGTTGCTAACAACGTAACCCTTACACAACCGTACGTACTCCTTATGGTAGAGAGAAACTACAAGAAAGCGAAGTCTTAAATTCCAGATTTCAGTTTCATTTCACCATAGAAATTTCGGAGAATTTTGGAGAAATCGTCAGAAATCTTAGAAATGTCTATAAACTAGATTTTTCCCAGAAACTAAGCTTTTAGTATTCCTACATCAATAAATAAAATAGAAGTGCACACTTATTTGCCAAATAGAATTGTAAATATAAGTTTTAAAGTAATATTATTGTCATTATCATCACATATGTTGATATGTAGAGCAACACCACCATGTTGGCTAGAGTTAGAACTGTATGCTAATCTGGAAGCAAAAATCATGATAATCACCTTGTTAATAAGAATAAGCGTACATATAATAACTACTAATCAAAACATATATATATATATATTAAAATAAAGAAAGAACAAATAATAAATCTCTTCAGTTAAGAACTGGAATTTAACTCTTAAATCTTGTGGCTAACTGATTTGGTTTGGATTTATATTTAAACTTTAGAAACTAGCTAAAGAAACTACGTCAAATAACGTAAAGCACTCTAACAACTCAACACATCGACAAATAACTAAGTGAAAATCCATTAATATATGCAAATGTCGATAAAAGCGAAGGGTAGATTCCCTTATTTTTGTTGTTTTGTCGAAACAACGTGTAATTTTGATGAAATTACATTGGCATTTTGGTACTATTTCATTGAAATCATGGAAAGAGAAAATAAGGTAGTGTTTCTATTTCGGTGACCTTGAGAAAAGGAAATTTCGAAGAAATTCCATGGAATTTCGTTGAAATTTGAGGTCGTGACCTTAAATGTCAAATTTCAGTTTCATTTCGATAATTCAGGAAAGAGAAATTCAATGGAATTTTGGTGGAATTTCGTTGAAAAAATTAGAAATTGGAGAAATTACTTTAAAACCTATTTTTCCTAAAATTAAGATTTCTAGTATTATTTAACCCAATGAATGAGATAGATATACATAGATTTTTTCCTTTTTATCATAAGATATTAACATGATATGGTATATTAAAGTTTCATCCGATCGCTGTAATAATAAAAAAATAGTATGCTGCTCAAAACCAGAACCAGATTTGGAACCGAAATTAAAAGCTGTTGATTTCATTTCTTGAACATGAAGAGAATGGTGACAAGCTCAATATTAACAGAGAAAAGCATAGGCCAAAAAATATAATAATATATTATTTGAAGATCAAAATGATAAGTTGTAACGTGTATCTAACCAAAATACTTTCATCTTCAAAAAATATTTAATTTTAAAAATAAAATAAGACAAATAAACAAATGCAAATCTTTCTAACATGTAAGTGTAATAGTTGCACTGTATAACTTGTTATTGTAAAATATACCCTATACAAAACACAAACAAATCAGTTAACACCAAAAAACTGTGTAGCAATCATAAGCACAATCTATATCCATCCTCATAGTAGGCAAATGCTTACAGTCACAAGATTTCGAAGGTTGTTAACAACCTAGCACTCAGACAAAGACACACACACACACATACACACACATTTCTTGTAGTAGAGAGAAACCATAAGAAAGCAAAGTTGTAAATTTCAGATTTAGGTTTCGTTTCATCACACCTAAAAAGAGAAATTTTCAAGAATTTTGGTGAAATTGTCGAAAAATGACTCTAAACTTTAGTTTTTCTCCAAAAATAAGGTTTTTAGTATTACTAAGTCAATATATAAAATAGAAATACACACTTATTTGTAAAATAGGATTGTAAATGTAATTTTTGACGTTAAATTATCTTCATAATCATCATACATGTTGATATGTATAGCAACACGTTGCCTAGAGTCAGAACTATGTTCTAAATTGGAAGAAAAAACCAAGATAATCACTTCGTCAATGAGAATAAGGTGACGTATATAATAACTATTAATCAATATATTTATCAAAATGAAGAAAGAACAAAAAAACTTAGTAAAACTTGAATTTAACTCTTAAATCTTGAGTGTAATTGAATTGATTAAAATTAAATCTAAAATTTAGAAACTAACTTAAGAAACTTACAATGTAAAGCACGCTAATAACTCAACACATCTGTGAATAAATAAGTGAAAATTCATTAATATATGCAAATTTCAATGAAAGTGAAGGGTGGATTCCCTTATTTTTGTTGTTTCGCCGAAACGGAATGCAATTTCAATGAAATTTCTTGATATTTCGTTGAAATCCTGGAAAAAGAATAAGGTAATGTTTCAATTACGATGACATAGAGAAATAGAAAATTCAAAGAAATTCGGTGGAATTTTGTTGAAATTTAAGGCCATGCTGAAGAAGACGGAGATCCACGAGCAGTTGATCCGATAATACAAAAGCAACGCGATGATAACGAAGCTCTCAACAAACCTTAGAGTGGATGAACACTAGGGTTTGAGAAGGAGAGAGCTTGAATGTGTATGGGAGAGAAAAGAGAGAGATTTGTTGCTTCAACTTATTGTGTTAAAAGAAAGAGGTAGAGTTAGACTTTCTTTTATAACAAATTGGATGGTGGAGATGCACTCCTAATTGGAATTAGTGGTCAAGATTTTTGTTGCAACAATTTGCAACAATAATTAATTAATTTTAAAAAAATAAGTTGAAGATATTCTTCAACAAATTCAATTCAATAAAATCAATTACACGTGGGATAAATAGGAAGGAGGAGAGCCTCCTTCCCATTATTGGGTGGACGACCACCACGGAATTGATTCCATTGTTGTCCACTTCTAATTGGATTGGAGAGACTCTCCCTCCTTTCCCGATTGATGAGATATTAATCTCAATCATATTTCTACGTATTGCAACAACTTATATTGCTTGAATTTTCTCTAAAATAGTTCCAAATTATTTTGTGACAATTTCAATCATGTCATTCATAATTATGAATCATATTCAACCACCCAATGTTAAAAGTAAATTACATTTACAATTAATTGCATAACATGAATCCAATCCACGTTAACTTGTAAATTATAAATCTTATTTACAGTTAAATCTCTCGATGACATCATGATCACATTCATAATATTTATGATTATTGTGGATAATGATATCCACATTATTCTTATCTATGTTAATTAAACATAATTTAATTATCATAGATGACTGTCCATATATGTCCAAATAATGTGAATCATATCCACATTGTTAATGATAATTAAGTCATATTTAATCATCAGTTTTCCAATCCTCAGATATTGTCTATTATGGACATATTCTTGAACTCTTTCAAGAATAATGTGCCTTCTCCGCATATACTTGGAGATTCAGATACGACGATTGTATATTCCATATATGGTGACTCAGATACTGAGATCTAATCTCATATCCATATCTAGAATAACTCTCAGATAAGTTTGATCAAGTCAGGCAATATATATAATCTTTTCATTACATCTGAATCATAATCAGATCAATGTCCAATATTTGGTATAAGATTAGATAATTAATCTACTGAGTAGAATCACTAAAATCCAAATATGTTTCATCATTCCATTGGAATGGAAACATTATTGTTATACAATAAATTAAGATTACATCACCATCGAGTATTCCAAATACTCGTTCATCATGTATATTGGAAGACCTATAATAAACTCAAAGTTTCGATCATTGAATTGTTTTCTTCATGTTTTTATCATTAAGTTTCTCATTCTATCATTGGGAGTTGACATTGATCATATGATTTCCAAAAGCATATATCATACCTACAAATCCTATCATGCTTCCAAAACAAGATGATCATCGATGGAATTTGGTTGATTCCAATATCTCATGAGTGAGCTCATGTCTTCCAGTTTAGTGGTGAGCCTACATGATCTCTTTGAGAGATCGTACTACTCATATGTCCTTTTATGCATACCAGCTCGTCAGTGTATAGACCTTGATTTGGTTATCAACCTAATGATCTGCTTAATGTACATACTTAAACATATAGTAATACATCAGTCTCTGGTCAGAAGATGCGTGACTATATCATGCCAGCATACGACATATGCCTTGATTATCTCGATCTTGTTAAGTCAACTCTTTGACCTAATTTATAAGCCACCTTTGAATCTCTATTCCTATACAAAGGACCTGCATCAAGTGATCGATCAGATATCAACCTTTAGAATAAGGATTGTCATCTCCTTCTCAGACTGGAAATCCTTTCTCGACAATCATTTGACGGTGCTAGATGAGTCATCAATCTACACCTTTAGATTTCATCCAAGCACCAACTTTATGATTCAACCATTGAACCAACAACTGTATGATTATCAAGATGGCCATAGTACATAACCTTAATTGTATTAAGGGATCTTATAAGTACATGCATTCATTAATCTCAGATAAAGAGTGGAAACCAATAACTTTTATTGATATATAAAAGATTACAATAACATTCATTGTTAGAAATGGTTTTCCCAGGACTCACATGTCTAACACTCACTACCACGAGCATTGCGACCTCTAAACTGAGAAGATCATCATCTACCTCGAGATGTGGCCCTAGTCGAGGAGTTCCTACAGGATGCTAACAAAAGAACAATGATCCTGCTGAGTCTGCGGTATGTTTCCTTCATGTAAGGTATCATAACATCCGTAAGTAAAACTTTAAAAAACACGAGGAAGACTGAGGTGGTTTTCTGTTATTGAGGCAAGGCGTACGCCTTGAGGCGGTCAAAAAGTAAGCCTCAGTTTATGGAGAAAAACATGTAAAGCTATCATTAAACATAATTATATTGTCATAAAATCCTCAACTTCAAATATCCACAAAATATTATCATAAATCCTAAGTTTGAATATTTTCCAAATTGAATAGACGTATACATTATATTATATTCACCATATATATTATTTTGAATAAGTGTATGTAATATTATATTTTAAACACATGAGTTCGTAATATTCTTACAAAAATATATATTTTCTTACACATACCATACTTGTTTTAGTGATACAAGCAATTGAATATCATTTTTTCATATAAAAATTATTTATACATTATAAACAATCATTGCACAATTGCATGATTTCTTTGACGCAACGACGATCGTAATATAAATGTATAATATATATTTATGAAATAATATATTTCAGGACCAACATATAGTGATTGTATCATGTATTTTTTAATTTTGTGACTAACATATATTATATTATATATGGGAAAATGGGGTTGCTACCGCTTCATTTCCACCAATTTTTTTATTTTTTGGAAAAATAAAAATAAGTATTTTCATATCTATATCCCCTTTATATGCCATTCAAATTTCAGCATAAACAGAGACTCATATGCCCTCCATATAGAACAAGTCGATTACAACAATTCTAAGACCGCTAAAATGATATGTTCTAGATAGAGGACATATGAGTCTCTACATCCGACGAAATTTGAATGACATATTAGGAGGATATAATGATGAAAATACATATTTTTATTACAAAAAAATAAAAAATGGGGGAAACGGGGTGGGAACAACCCAAGTTTTTGAAGGATAGTGAGAATCCTAAAGCGCATCACGGAAGCGTGTCGATCGCATCGTATGCAATCGGAGCAACTAGTCGTACTAGATGCTAGATGCAGCGGAAATTAAAATTTTTTAACTTTAAAGATGAAACCACATGATCACGAGAACACTTCTCGGATCGTTTCATCAAACCACAAAGTACAAGGAATACCTCTTGAAGCGTGGTTGTGATCGCGAGATCCCAAAGTAGAGATCCTCTTATCTTAAGTCCGATCCACGAAGAACGCACTTGCGGGCGCGATGATGAGTCACGTTCCTTCCCGCAATCCTCGATGAAGATCCAAGCGATGGCTCCCCCGATTTCGTCAAACGAAATCCGTCGTCTTCCTTTAGAGTAAGAAACTCCAAAGAAGATAGAGATCCACGAGTCGTCGAAGAAGAAGCCGAGAGTCTCTCCTTTCTCAACACAAAGTGGACGGCCACTTAATGGAGAAGAGAAAGAGAGAGAGAGGGCGAGAATGAGAAAGAGAGAGAGAGAGAGTTGTCACCTTGTACAACTCTTAATAATGTTGTAACTTGGAAAGGCTACCCTAGCCCTCCTTTTATACTAGTTTAGGATCCAATGGATCTCAATCCATGGGACTCATGGATCCAAGGGCTATGCTTGGTCCATGCAAAATCAATGGCTATGATTGTTGTTGGTTAAAACCAACAACATTAATTTAAATTAAAAAATGTTGCAACATTATCAACATAATTTAATTTAACAATAACTAATTAAGAGATAATGTGATAAATTAAATGGAGTCAACCAACCTCCCTAAAATTGGGGTTTATTTTGTCTCCTTTTATTTTATCTTATTATTTCTTAATAAATTGCAATAACTATTATTGCAATAATATCCACCAAATTAATTCCAAATTAATTTGTGAATATTTCAATCATGCCATTGATCATTATGTGAATCATATTCACAACCCAAACTAATTAGTAAATTGCATTTCCAATTAATTAATAAATGTGAATCCAATCCACATTATTAATTAACAAATGCTATTTACATAAATTCTCTCTCTTATATATGTATATTATAAATCATATTTATAACACACATATATCATGGATAGTGTTATCCACATTCTCTTAATCCTCGATAATTAAATCCTATTTAATTATCTTAGATAATCATTTTCACAACATGAATCATATTAATATTTAAGCTTGATAATTAAATCTCATTTAATCATCAAGTCCTTGCTTGGATATTTCATCAAAAGAATTATTCTTGAACCCTTTCATGAATAATGTGCTTTCTCCGCAGATACTTGGAGATAAGGACAGGGCGATTGTATTATTCCATGTATAGTGACTTGGATATTGAGATCTTATCTCAAATCCAGATCTTACGAACCTCCCACAGATGCTTGATTAAATCAAGACCGCAAATCCAATCTTCTCTTTGAATCTGAATCTCATTCAGACCAATGTCCAACACTTGGACTAAGACCGGATCGCTTCTCTACTGAAAGGAGTCACTAAAATCCAGACCTGTTTCATCACTCCCTCGGAATGGAAGCGTCATAGATATACAATCGTTTATGATCACATCACCCTTCAGGTATTCCCAATACCTGTACATCCTGCATACTGGAAGACCCATGGTCAACCCGAAGATCAAGATCTATTTTACACTGTCTTCTTCAGGGTTTGATCACTAAGTTTCTCATTTGATCATTGGGATTTGGTATCGATCATATACTTTCCAAAAGCATATATCATACCTAGGTCTTGATCATATACTTTCCAAAAGTATATATCAAACCTACAAATTCAGTCAAGCTTCCAAAGCGAGACGACCGTGCACGGAATTTGATTCTTCCCAATATCTCATGAGTGAGCTCATGTCTTCCGGTTCAGTAGTGAACCTGTATGATCCCTTTGAGAGATCGTATTACTCATATGCCCTTACATGCACACCAGCGCGCCGGTGTATAGACCTTGGTTAGGTCATCAACCTATTGGTCTGCCAAATGTACACACTCAGACATGTAGTAACACATCTGTCTCCGGTCAGAGGATGCGTGCCTATGCTGTGACAGCATTCAACATTGGACTTAGGTTATATCGATCTCGTTAAGTCAGCTCTTTGACCTAACTAATCTGACACCTCCGAATCTCTATTCCTATGCAGAGGACCTGCATCAAGAGGTCGGTCAGATATCAACCTATGTGAGAAAGGATTGCCATCTCTACTCAGGCTGGAGATCACATCTTAATAATCATTTGACGGTGCTTGATGAGTCCTCAATCTAACCCTTTAGATATCATCCAAGCACCAGCCTCTATGATTCAATAATTGAATCAACAGCTGTATGATCATTAAGATAGCCATGGTACATAACCCTAATTGTACAGAGGGACCTTTTATGCAAATTATTTATTCTTCATTTCAGATCAGGGAATGATATTCGCAATAACATTTATTGCATAATGGCTCGCCGTGGGCTCACATGTCCAACAGTTTTCCCATTATATTACGAGGGAATGTGACTAATATATATGTATACTACTTAACATGTAGGTTTTAATCAATATAAAAGAAATGTTATTAGAGATGTGGCCAATAACATTATATATTATGATTGCGACTTGTACGGACATGACTAACATAGGCATTATAGCTTTAATATTATTGTTAAAGTATAGCTTTATATGACTTATTATTTATGTGTTGAAAAAATGCATAGTAGATCGAGGCAATGCCTCGGTATCGCCTCATCGCGTTGGTACCGCATCGAGTCTGTGAGGCTCATGCCTCAGATATCCAAACTAAGGCTATAGCCTCGATGCCTCGAGGCATTTTTTTAAAGGCATGTTTGCAAGTAACTGGGATCATATTGCATCATACTCAGGACCAAGAGCCACCAAAAAGGCTCCAACCATTGTGGTTCATGTATGCTTTCCATTGTTCTAGAGATGCTGCCAGAGGCATGAAACTGTATAACTTCTCAAGCATGCCTCTGAGAGATGTATATAAATTTTGAAGAGGACAACCATTCTGCTTGGCTGTAAAGATGTCATGTTGGAGTTACAATATCTTCATCTCATTACTCGCCTAAGAGTAGGTGGTGTCGAGGTGCTCCGCATTGTCTTAGCAATGGGTTGATGTAGTATGTCATTGGCTATCTTCATGACCAGGGTACCCAATATTGACACGCATGTGTATGCGTCATCTACCTCCCATGAGTCATTGGCCGTAGTCTACTTTCATTGAATCTGATGCATCCGATAGGTAATGGTACTAATTGAATTGAATTATTTGAATTCAATTAGGAATAAAACAATAAATTTTCGAAAAAAATCGATTCGAAACAAAATGATCTGAGTTTGAATTTGACTTGTGGATCCGATTCCTAAATGAATAGAATATGAATTAACATGAATTCATTCGATAATAATTTGATTCAATATTTATATACATAGATACACACAAATATATCCATATATATATTTACATACATAACACGTACATATATACATGCATACAATACATACATATTTACATACATACATATACAACAACACCCTAGGCCGATCACGATCATGGTTGTATGTTCCCGTGCAAGGAGCTATATCATAATTATATCAAAAGGTTGAAATGCATTTCATCCAATTTCATTCTCAAGTGATAGATGCAGAAAACAATATCTAGCAAATGTTATGACATCTAATTCCTATTGAAAGATTTTGCATTTATATAATGTCCCTAAGCATAACATGTCAAAGCAAAGTATGATAACATAACTAAGCGATTCTTCATTTCGATTCTGATTTCATCATCATAACGTTATTAATTATACTTTGGATGCTAAGTACAAGAGACCATTAGGTTTTTGTTGCAACAAATATTTATAAGTACTCTCAAAGCACCTTACTATACGCGATTAAGTGGTTCCTTTTAAACATATTATCATACCTAGTCTCCATTGATATGATTTATCACGTCTAGATTTTACCGACATGGTTTCCTTACTCCCAAGCTACATCGACATGACTTGTCAATGCATGATGTATACATGCAACATTAGGCTCATGTAGTACGAGCTAATCTTTTCCCTCTCCGTTTATAACTAAGTTCAAGTGGTCTTCCTTTGAAACATGCAGCGAGTTGGGGATAGGGGTCTTCTGGGCATCAGTTATATAAAATATCTAAGTTCCCATTTCTACTTCTTATTTTAGCCTAGTGACAATAATTTTGGTATGTGATACCTAGTATAAGTATGATAATCAATTTTAGCATGTTATTCGGAAATTTCGAAGCATTAATAGTATCACAAAGCACCCTAGTCCCCTGCCATGTTAATATGTATCTATGTGTATATTTATGTCCATAAGTATGCATATTTGTAGGGAAAAATGGGGCTGCCCCGTGGGGAGAGCTAACTTGGCTCCTCTCATTTTCCATGTATTTTTTTATTTGTTTGAAAAATGAATATATGAAAATTCACCACTATATCTCTATATTATGTCATTTAAGTGAGAAACAGAGACTCCTCCAACCTCCATCTAGATAGTCATTTTTTAAGGGTAGTAGAATTGTTGAAATCAATCCCGTCTAGATGGAGGCTGTAGGAGTCTGTTTCACATGAAATTTAAATGACATAATATAGGGATACAATAATGAAAATCCATGGAAGCAATTTTCAAAAAAATAACATGGGGTAAGCCAAGTTAGCTCCCCCCAAGGGGCAGCTCCATTTTACCTACATATGTATATATGTATATGTAATCGTACTAATTACAGACTAAATATTCGATACAAAAGATTGAGTAGAAATATTAGTCATAAAATCTAGTAGGAAATATCAAATGTTTATGTTAGAGTATATGCCATAGATGGATAACTGGATACCTCTAGGGTCCAATTACCACATCTACGAGTTCAGTCCCACATCTTTAGTGAGTGGGACTTGGTCTTAATGGTTGGGCTATATAAGAAGCTTCACACCACATCTAACAATTGAGAGAGATTAATGAAAACACCAGCCCTTTAAGGTGGTTCTCTCATGGTTTCATCTTTTTCCTTATGGAGTATGACCACATAATACCTGTGTTCTTTATTATTTTTACATATTATTATCTCTGATTACGCTTTCGCATTGTCATTTTCTTCATGGTATCAGAGTGGGTTCGATTTTGATGATTTTTTTGAAGATTATTCTTATGTTCTTGAAGGTCTTGTGTTCTTATTTGAGATATGCTCAAGTTCTGATTCATGTTCGATAAGATATCTAGGGTTTTCTGAAATCTTAGTTATACGTGGATTGTCATGGAAGTTCTGGAGTATTCTCTGCCATCATTGATAACACCGATCTCGGTGCATAAACCACTGCTCCAGAGCTGAGCTCTCCAGAGAAAGGTTCTTCAGTTCCTCCGACCTCATTAAGTCCCGAATCCATTATTGAAGAAGAAGAGAGGAGGAAGAAATCTTGGTCATAGATTCAACGATTTCGCCCTCTTCCATGCTAATTTCTCCCAGTGGTTTTGCGATTTGGGAATATCGCAAGTTCTCAATAAGGATTGAAGATAAAGGCAAAGAAGCTGAAGAAGAAGAAGAGGCCATAATATGATGATGTTGTATTTCCATGTGAAACCCATGAAATCATTCCAAAGAGGAAGAGGAAGAGAGGTGGTGCGCAAGTCTCTAGCACACGACCCGACTATCTCAAGGCGGAGAATAAAACTTCAGGAGAACTACTCCAAGCACCACTCCTCCAAGATCTGATCACCCACCACCATTCCCAGTTGCACGATGGAGATATGCTACGAGAAGCCTAATTGGTTGCCATTGATCTCGCATCTCTCGTTCCAGGCAATCTTCTACCGCATGAAATCAGGAGGCGGCTACTGCAAATCCCCCAACAATGGGGGCGGTGACATCATGAGATAAATATTTGTGCTCTCAATCGTAGAAAGCCAGATACCCCACGTACCCCACGTCTGCTTTATGTCGGCCCAACCAAGTGGGATGCTATTGCAATAGAAATAGAGGAAAGGAAGTAGATATGAAAAAGCGGGACAATATAAAAAAAATTAGATATCGATTATAAAAAAGGGAAGTGCAATCTGTATTTGGTCCTAATTTGGGCCAAAGTTATTTTTAAAAAAGTAGGCGGGTCTGTTGCATTTAAAAAAAAGGAGTGCAACATAAGTTTATGGGCCTAAAGTTGAGTTGAAGTAAGAAAAGGGTACCATTGTTCTGTATTCGAAGAAAATGGGGAGAGATTTTTTTGAAGAATGGCGAGCATACAAAGAATAGAGAAGTCGTATGCAAGAAAAAAATTGATTTAAAAAAAGAAGAAAAAGCTAGAAAAAGAGAGATAGGGGGAGAAAGATGGAGAAATTGGTTTTCCCCTATCTTCAAGTCATCTCCTAACTTTATCATTGTCATTGTTTCCAACAAGTCTAGGAGAAAGAGGGAGTATTATCTCAGAGATCCCTATCTTGATTTGGACTCATGGTTTTCATGCGGATCCATAGGGACTCCATGGTAGATATCCCATTCTTTGAGCCAATGTGGACTTACGATTTTCATGTGGATTCATAAAGACTTCATAGTAGCCATCCCATTCTTTGAGCTAGTATGGACTCAGGGTTTTCAGTGGATTCATAGGGACTCTGAAGTAGACATTCCATTCTCTGAGTCAGTATGGGAGAGAGTAGTTCGCCAATGAGGACAACTTTTTTCAGACTCCATTCTCCATTGATTGTGAACTCTAATACGGGATCCTTCCAAGGAAGATATGAGAGAAAACCCACTTTGAAGTCCCTATGAGAGATCCATCGTCAGGATCTACGTATGGATAATTAAAGTTCTTCATTTAGCCCTTCAAAGGTATAGAGTTGTTGCGGGCCAGAGTTCTCTATGTGGAGACTCATTCTAGTTTTCGTGATTGTGCAATACAAAGTACATGTTTTACTACGAGGAGACCCAATTCAGTTAACACTTCATCCCTTAAGTTACTCCTCACCAGCACGCCATGAGAAGCAACGCCCTCCGCAACCAGTAAAGTATGCATTGAGCAAGGTTCAGGAAAGCACTATGCGTATGTATTCAGACCATAGAATTAAAAATCACGTCTCAAGGTGTACGCCTCTAGGCGCTTGAGGCATACGCCTTAAGGTAAGGTGGTCAGAATCAACCCTGAGGTATATGCCTCAGCCATGTTCTGAGAGGTGATCGCCTCGATTTGAAAAAATGCCTTGAGGTGTAGTGAGGCGATGCTTGGGGCGCTAGGGGTTTTAGTAGGGCACATGCATCGCACGTGACCTATTAAAAACCCTCTCACTCGATCGAGGGGTTCCAATACCTCTTGCTCAAGTGTTGCGCAACTCATAAAACCAAAAAAAACCCTAGCTCACCTCTTGAGTGCTCGAAGCTGGAAGCTCCTCTTGATGCAACCTCGTCCTGATGCTCAAAGCTCGCCGCCACCTCCCTTTGCATCTCGCACCATCATCTCCTCCTTTGAGGTAATGTTGCATCCGTTTCCCTAGTTTTTTTAGACCCCCTCAATTCAGAAGGATTTTTTCAGTAAATGATTAAATATATTTCTTCTTTAACAAGATAAGATTTTGATCCTAAGTATATTGATGTTGTTGTTAGTGAGGTTTTTGTGGATTTGTTAACTTGTGAATTGTGATTGTGATTTTGTAATTCATACTTTGTCATTTGATTGGATGTGCTTGCAAATGTTTTTTTTCTATAAATTTCAAAAATGTCGAGAGATAACAAGAGAAGCACAAAGGATTATGAAGGAGGTCGAAGTGACCTTGGGTGGCGATATTGTGTTCCAGTCAAAATGGAAGAGTCTTAAGAAGGAAAAGGTTATCTTTATGTACAATGCAATTCTGTGCTAAGCGGATAACCGGTGGCATTGGAGACTCAAACACCACCTTGCAAAAATTGGGATGACTGTTAAACATGTCTAAAAGTCCCAATTGAAGTATTGAATGAAATGAAATGTTTACTGACAAAGCAAGGATGGAAAAGAGAAATAAAAGAGCAGCAGAAGATATGGAAGAACTTTGCAAAGTGAGTGCTTATGAAATGGAAGCACCTCATGAAAGTAACGAGCACCAAACAATGACAAGAGGATCCAACAGTGTGAAGCAAGTGAGGGGTCCTATGGACTTATTTGTTGGTGCATCCGGTTTGGGAGGTCCAAGTGAGCAGCATCAAACAACACTGAATGGATCATGGAAGAAAGAGGAAAGGACTCGTGTTTGTCGTGATATTAGAAGATTTTTCATTGGAAGTGGATTGACATTCAATTGTGCAAATAGTCCATTTCAAACAATGCTTCATTCAGTTTGTGCATTTGGGAGGGGATTGAAACCTCCAACGACATATGAGTTGAGATCTTGGATATTGAAGGAAGAAGTGAATAATATCGACATCTTGATGAATGCGACAAAGACTTCTTGGTCAGAAACAGATTGTAGCATCATGTCTGACGGTTGGACGGACACAAAAGTTTGTTCACTTATCATTTTTTTGATGAACAATCCAATTGGGACTTGGTTAATGAAGTCCTTAGATGCATCTGATAAGTGCACGATTACTTTTTTCTCTGCTTAATGATGTAGTCGAGGAGGTTGGTGAAGACAATGTTATACAAGTTATAACTAATATGCCTCGAACTATAAATCCGCTGGAAAATTGTTGGAGAAGAGAAAGCATTTACATTGGACCATATGCACCACCCACGGCATTGATTTGATGCTAGAAGACATTATGAAATTGCCTTTGCATGCTTCCGTTTTCAAAAAAGCCAAAAAAGTCATCAACTACATCTATGCTCGTGATTGGGTTTCGTCCATGATCAGTGCAAAGATTGGGGAAGATTTGGTCTCGCATGTTATTACACGTTTTGCAACGGCTTTCCTCACATTATAGAGATTGATCGCTGAAAGGAACTCTCTCGAGACATATTTTACTTCATTTGCATGAAAGAGGAGTCCCTATTCCTCTAAGCCCTAAGGGCAAAGTGCACGCAACACAATTTTGGGACGGAAATCTTTTTGGCCGAACGTTGCCTTTGTGATTAGTACGACAAAGCCTTCGGTCATGGTTTACATATACTTGAAGCTATTTGATTCAGTTAGCACCCTACTAGCGGGAGCTTCACTCCACGAATCCCCATCAGGAGGTCCTAATGAGAATGGAAAATCTCCCCAACATTTTTGAAGTCCGCTAAAGGCTCCTGCCTGAAAGGGTTGTGAGCCCTCAGGGGTCTCAACAACTCTGGTGTCGCTTTTATCTAAGAGATGGGCGACGCTTTATTAAGTAACCATCTCCTGAGATTCCGACTCGGGAACACTAAAGCGACACATCTCTCCAGCTTCCGACTTTTCAAGCATCAGTGGCACACCATCGACGACTGCCTCCTCTGGCGATCGAAGATTCCTCCACTCCAAGTAGATGGTGGCCTTCCCCAATCGCAACTGTACACAAGATGGCATCATTGAATCTCTGATAGTTGCTTTCACGACCACATGCCTTCCATCTCCCTTTGCCAAATCATTGGAAATGATTGAGATGAGTCGCCCATAATCAGCGAGAATACTCACCGAACCAAAATCCCTCGCATGAAGTGATGGCCCTTTGGTGGTTAGAACCTTGTAGTAGATGAACTGAGTTGCTCCATCCTGTATGTTCGATTTTCACCCAATTTTCACCCATTGATGTGATCTCCATGCCAACTAGAATCAGAATGAAGTAGCAACACTCGCATATCCGACTCGGTAAGCCCACATACACATATCATTGGACCCTCTAATAAGTGTATGACGTCCTCGCCAAATGATGGGCCGATTTCTCTTTTCAATGTTCTCTATTGCCCGATGCAGGATCGCATCAGGCTAGTCCCAAACTCCTACTGAAATCCAGTCCAAAAATGAGTCTGTTCGCAAAGCCAATTTCTCCATCTTTGCCAGCTCCTTATGATGTTATATCTGGCACGGTCTTCGGTGGTGGCCTATGCCACCATATTTGAAGTACTGCGCTGAGTTTCAACATCAACTCACATAATTTCCACGATCTACGTTCCTCTAGCACCTCGAGTTTCGCCCTTTGACAGACTCCTTGGTTCCAGCAGCCCACTCCCTGTGACCTAGTGGCCAGTCGAGAACCCCCTTTCGGAGAACTGCTCCTCATACCGAACTCCCCTACCTACACTGTTTTCCTCGGCCTCCCACAACCTCTTCGCACTACCATTCTCCAGCTCCCCATTGCATCATCGCTCATCTTGTTTGTGCTGCTATCACCTTGTCATATATTAAACCACTCAATCCATTGTAAAAAGAGGAAATTATTATGAAGGTTGGCACAACATATAATCCACCTAATATGGCCGCAAAGGTAGAATCTGGGAGTAAGTTCGAACAATGTATGGACTTGTTTAATGTTATTTGTTGGCAATAACCCAGTGGAGGGGAAAGTAGCGTTTGAATGTAGAAAAAGATTAATTTTTTCTGCTTCTATAATATTCAATTCAAGGTAGAGATTTTTCAGATGTCTTTAATCCTAAACTGTTTGTTCACCCTAGTACCTTTCATATCGTTCTATAACCTCCTCATCGTTGGCCGGTAATCCTGCCTTCCCAAAACAAGGACGTGTTGCCCTGCTGTCAAGCCTGAGGGGAGGGAGGCTAAGGGTAGCAAGTGTGCTTTTTAACAACATTTAATCTTTGGGTCCTATTTGTATAATGATTAGTGGATCTGTATGTTTAGGGGAATCTGTGTAGGAGCGGTACTATATGAGCCCCATTAGAGTTAGGTCCAATACTTTCCTCTGCAATAGTGTTTTACTGCCATACCAGAGAGAGATCCACACCAATGCCGAGGTTAAGCTCAATTGAGGGCAAACATTGAAAATCTCATGTCATGGTTGTTTCGTGCTTGTTTATTTGCATGTTAGATTTGCCTTCTACTTTGGCTAAGGGAGGAAAATTATGTGAAATTGAATTGATCAAATCTCATATTTGAACGTTTTGATTGATTGAAATTGGTTAGTAGAGTTCAATTTCAGATCGTATCTGCACCTAAGAATAGAGTGTGGAATCAATGTCTCCGCAAATGACAAACACAACAAATAAAAGGTGAAAAAGAGAATTAATTGCACTTTTTCTTCTTCATAATGACCTTTCTTCTCCGATGATCGCAAAGAATCAATGACCACCATCAAAATAATGTTTTCTTTCTTTTGCTTCTGTAGTTGTGGACAGAATTAATTTCGAGCATTGCTGTGATTGCGTCACTTAATTTACACATCTATATACAAAAGAATATAATGTAATCATTTAGCAGCGTGGGGTTTTACGGATTTCTACGAGGTTAATAAAAAAAGCTGCCGATTGTAATTTGTAAAGTATATGCACACATACTCCGGAATATCTCCCTTGCAGCGAACAACCACCGGATTTCATTCTCTTTTTGGATCCCTGGAGGTTGGCAATTATCATATTATTCTTCCACGAAAATTCAGATTTTTCCGCGCTTGGATGGAACTGAAGAAGATTTGGCGAATGAACAAAAAGGTCAAAGGCTTGATCCTTGATAAAGTCAAAGGAGGTTATTCAGTAGCAATCGCGGGTTTCATTACTTTTCTTCCATTCCGTTCTCTCAAAAAAAGGGAGGGAGAATGATCGATTCAGCTTGTTAGTTGTGACCACTTACTGATTTTTTTTGCATTCATGCGCTAGTTTGTATTCACAAACATGGCTAATGCTGATGAGAAGACTTAAAAAATTGATTGCCTGTGAACTGCTTCATATATATGGCATCGAAATATATGATCTATCTATCTTGTTAACAATGTGTGCTATGCTTCTTGCAATAAAATTTCATTCCTAACCTCTTCCATTTACATAAAAAGATTAAGATGCTACTTATACCTGCAAAACGAAAGCCAAAGCAACACATTGGAGGTACCTAACATAGGGTCATGCACCTTTTTGCATATACCCCCAAATGTGCATTCTAACTTTTATGTTCAGTACATCCGCACCTATCAATTGTTGAAAGAGACACCCTGTTCATTTCCCCCATTTTTATTCTAACTTAGCATTATTGCCCGTATTTTTTACATGTATCAGGTACTTGGAGAGCAAACCTCAGCATTGGCATCCTAATCACAGTGTTGTTGCGAAGGAAATTATCAATATGAACAAGATGAACTTTGCATTATATGTTCTTCATACAATGAATTTCCAGAATATTGTAGAGAAAAACAGCCGACGAACCGAGCTCGTTCTTGAGCTGAAGAAGATATTTGAGGAGCTGATGATTCGATATAACCTCCTACCTCAAGAAGTTAAGCTGAGCTGCACTTCCCCGGTAACGCTACCTCTTGTTGGTGTGAACTGACAGGAAGTAATCCTAGGATCTGAAGTAAATGTGATGTGGTATATGGATGAAAAATGCAGGTCTCTAGCTACAATACTCACTTCTCATCCATCATGTGTATTTATGTAGCGATAATGCTAATGATCTGTGCATGCTTATTTAGTAGCGATTTGTGAGTCCGACTTAACTATTCGTGCTTAATATGTGCTTTTATGGACTTCGATGTGTTAACTCCTTACCTTGATTTTCAAATCCGTGGTTATTGATAGGAGTATTTGACGGCCCTGTTAAAGAATGTTGTATATATACTTTATTCTGAACGTAATATTTGAAGGTGTGTAGCAAGATGGTGCCGCATAAAGAACTTGACCAATCGAACTCTTGTAAATAAATCTGATAGTTGAGGGATTAACTTGGGAAGGAACCCTCTAATGAACACGATGAAATCATGATAGAATGGGAGCAGCTCCTATGTCGTTACCACAGGGTTGGTGCCCATTAGGGGCTAGGGATGAAAATGGATACGGATCATATATGCCTATTTCCATTTTCATATTCGCTTTATCTCTATCGAATACGGATACGGATATGTATTATGGAAACCATATACTTAAAAATACAGATATGAATCCGAATCGGATATTTATCGAATACGAATATGGATCGAATAAAGAGAGGACCCGAATATAGATCGAATAAAGAGCTACCAAATATGAATCGAATAAAGAGGGAGATCCAAATATGGATCTGATAAACATGGAATCCGACTACAGATCGAACAAAGACTATATACGAATATGAATTGATTTTTTTATCAAAGTTCATAATGGTTTTAAAAGTAGCAATGAAATATAATAATGTTGCATCATGACAAAAGAAAGTGTCGAGGTGACCTACATTCTTGACCGGAAGGAAAAAGAGAATAGAATTTCATAAGTTTTGTTCGTGCTCATCCCCAAAGAAACATGAATTTATTAATATTATTAATAAATTGTATTATATAATGTATACTAATATAATAACATAGGATTGTGGCTTATATTATATTAAATAATATATAAAATAATATTAAATATTGTATTCGGATATCCGGATCTGAATCCAGATATCCAAACCATTACCATATCTGCATCCATATCCGTAAATATTTTACAACCCATATCCATATTAGATCCGTATTCAATTAATATTCGGATACAGATATTCATATCCGGTAATTTTTCGATTATAGTAAGCGGATATTGGGATATATCCGTATCCGTTTTCATCCCTATTAGGGGTTGCGGGATCATGTGTGCTGGTGATCAAGTGTGATCGTGTGATTAGTGCCCCAACCATGCACGCAATCGTGCAGGCCTCAAGGGGCACTTCCCTTACGTTAACCGTAGAGGATCCGCTCTAATAAGTAGCATTTATGTGAATTAACAAAAACTATACTGGTAATTATGTTTTTTTATAGAAACATAACTGTAACTAAAAATGTGCAAATTGACGGATATAAGTGCATATGTAGTTCTATAGGGACTTTGTGTTGAGATTTATCATGTAAAGATTGATTGATTGAGAACTAATGGAGAACGTTGCTGATGTGGTTGATCCTCCCACCTTCTGATTGGCTGAGAGCTGTTGGGATAAATTGTTGAGGTGTCTAATATGCCTCCTGCATCCTGACTGGCCGAGAGTTGTTGGGCTGGATTACTAAGATGCCTAATCTACCCCTGCATCCTGATTGGTTGGGAGATGATAGTGAAGATTGATGAATGTAATTGGTATTACTTTGTTGTAATATAAAAGGGGCCCTGGGCACTACATATTGTATCTCAAAATCATTCAAGCACTAATAGAGTTTGGTGTCAGCAAGTCGAATATATACATTGTCGAACCACTATAAATCATCTTTTATGATTGTGTGTGCTTTCTTCTCCGATTGTGGTTCTATTTGTGTGGTGCTTGATTGGATCCGCCTTCAATAGCAAGTTTCAGAGATCAATCTCTACGTGGATGGTAGAAGAATCGAAGGTCAAGATCGACAAGCTCAATGGATCAAAATTTGCATTTTGGAAGATGTGGATCAAAGATGCTCTATATCAGAAGGATCTCTATCTTTTGATTGAAGGGAAGAAGCTCGAAGCTATAAAGGTTGAGGAGTTGAAGATCCTACATCAAAAGGCTCTAGGAACGGTAACGCTCAACCTTGATCCATTGGTTGCTTCAAATATCACAAGGGAGATACCGATAGTGAATCTTTTCAAAGCTCTTGAAAAGATGTACGAGAAGCCATCCCCATTAAATAAGGTGTTTTTGACGAAGAAGCTTTTCAATTTAAAGATGAATGAGAAATCTGTAGTGGCTTCACACATGAGTTATCTGAACAGTATCGCTAACCAGTTGGAGTTTGTGAAGATTGTGTTTGATGATGATGTAAAAGTCCTGCTTCTTTCTAGTTTACCTGATAGTTCGAGTGCATTATTTCTAGTAATTAACAACTCCTCTGATTTTGTAAAGTTGAAGTTAGAGGATGTTGATGGTCTTCTTATTGAAGAAGAGGTACAATGGAAAATGTCATGAGAAGAATACTTGTCAGGCTCTGCCTTGAATACAGAAGAAAGAGGCATGCAGAGCTACAAGAATTAAAAGCATTTCAAGGGAAAGTCGGCAAGAGGAAGATCCAAAACCAGAGATCTGAAATCTTTGGCCTACTTGAATTGCAATCAAAAGGGGTATTACAATACAAAATATAAGACCCCAAGAAAGCAGAAAGGAGAAAATTACAAAGGTAAAAATACTGTAAATCTTATTGATGATGAAGATCAAGATGCCTTAATATGTGTTGCTGATGCTCAAAGTGAGTCCTAGATTGTGGACTCGAGTGCAACATTTCATCACTCCAAAAAGGACATCCTCCAAAATTATGTGAAAGGTGATTTTGGAAAGGTGTATCTGAGAGATAATGAATGTTGTATCATAATGGGAAAGGAAGACATTAACATTTCCCAACCTAATGGTGGCTTCTTGAGATTTAAGATTGTTAGACACATACTTAGTCTAACAAGAAATCTCATATCTATTGGACAACTATCAGAAAGTGGAGTGGTGACATCATTTGATTTAGACTCGTGGAAGATGTCTAAAGGATCATTTATCCTTACTTGAGGTAAGAAAGAAGAAACCCTATGTATTGCATCAAGATCATATGATACGATAAATGCTGCATCCTCTGGGTGTGATGGTAGTACTTAGCATAGGTAACTTGATCATATGAGCGAAAAAAGAATGGAGATCATGCAGAAGAAGGGAAAGTTGTTAGAATTGCATATTGTTGATCGAGACTTCTGTGAAGATTGTATCTTGGGAAAACAGAAGAAAGTCAGTTTGGCAAAGACTGTAAGAATAAAAAGACTAAAAGACTGGAGCTCGTTCCTATAGACGTATGGGGTCCATACCAGATACCATCTCTTGGCGGATCTTACTATTTTATTACTTTAATTAATGGTGCAATTGGAAATTATGGGTTTATTTTATTAAACATAAATCCAATATGTAGACATTCAAGATGTGGGAGGCCTTAGTTGAGAATGAGACATTTTTAAAGTTGAAACATCTCAAGTCAGATAATAGGGGAGAATACTAAAATGAGGAGTTTAAATCTAACTATGCCAAGAACAAGACCGGGAGATTGAAAATGGTCCCAAGAAAGCTCAGACAGAATGGTGTTGCTGAACACATGAACATGACCTAAGAAAGCATGCCCCCAAAGAAAGGAAGTGTACCTTTGTTGGCAATGGTACAGATAACTATGAGTATAGATTGCGGGATATGGAGAATAAGAAGATAGTCAGGAGCATTTATGTCATATTCAATGAGTCTTTCTTATATAAGGATGAATTGATAACATGAAAGAAAGCTGAAGAATCAGACTGTGTAGATTTTGATGAAACTACTGAACAAAGCACACAAATGATGGGAATATGCAACCCATCCCACATAATAATCTGTAAACTCTGATGCTACAGAAAATTTTAGGATCAGTAAACCCACTACAAGGTATTCACCTTCCTTGAATCACTTATTACTGGTTGATAATAGTGAGCCCGAATGCTTTGATGAAGATGTACAAGGTGACACAAGGAATCAATGGAAGTTAGTCATAGATGAGATGAACTCTCTCACAAGAAGCAAAATATGGAATTTAATCCCGCCACCGAAGGAAAAGAAGGCTCTGCAGAACAAGTTGGTGTACATGGTGAAGGAGGAAGATGATGGTTCCATTAAATACAAGGTTAGACT
Organism: Ottelia alismoides; assembly: GCA_037367405.1. Lineage (NCBI taxonomy): Eukaryota > Viridiplantae > Streptophyta > Magnoliopsida > Alismatales > Hydrocharitaceae > Ottelia > Ottelia alismoides. The sequence goes on from JAZKJV010005939.1 coordinate 287,263, forward strand.
AGTGGTGAGGGGCTTTCAACATAAAGCAAAAATCGATTTCGCAAAGATCTTTTCATATGTTCTAAACGTCTCAACCATAAGATTAGTATTGAGCATTATTGCAGTTGAGAACCTACAATGGATCAGTTGTTGGATGTTAAGACAACATTTCTCCATGGAAATCTTGATGAGGACATCTACATGTAACAATTAGAGGGTTATGTAGCTACTTAAAAAGAAGATATGGTATTCGAGCTTAAAAAAAGCTTTTATGGATTAAAGAAAGCTCAAAGATAATGATTCAAAAAGTTTGATGATTTCATGAAAAATACAAGATTCCGCAAGTGTCATGCTGACGATTGTTTCTACTTAAATAAATTTGGCATGTCTTACATCATTCTATTATTGTACATAGATGGCATGCTTGTTCCATGTTCTAGCACGGAAGAAATAACAAATTTCAAGGCAACATGGTCCAAGGAGTTTGAGATGAATGATCTAGGTCATGCAAAGAAAATCCTTGGATTTGAGATTAACAGAGACCTGAAGAACAATAAGGCCGAGAATGTCTCAGACAGATTTCATCGAGAAGGTACTTGAGAGGATTAATCTGAAAAAATACAAAATTTATTCTAGCACATTTAGGGAGCCACCTCAAACTTTCAAAGGAGAAAGAACCTACTATGAAGGAGGAGCATGAGTACTGGCCAAAACTACCCTACCGCATAGGACATATCGCAATATATTGTCGATATATCGATCAAGAGATTGGGGATATCGATATCATGTTGCATATCTTTTTACAGGGATATCGATGATATATGGTTGATATATCAGTTGTATATCGCCATATCGAGCCATACTGTCCAAAGTTGACTTGATTCAATAAAAAAATCCGGGATATTAATCGATATCATCGAAATTTTGTTGATATCTATCTGTTGATGAATAATATCCTTGCAAGTTTGATTTCACTACTTATTTGCTATTCCTAATATTAAAATACATCATGTTTTATATATTTTGTTTCTGGTCCCCAAGCTTGCTGACCATGCAGGGAGACCCCTGCGGGTAGGGTATGGTGTGACATGGAGGTGCATACAATGGTTCTTCAAATTGGAGGTGTCTAATCGATTTTGATTCATTTTCTTTCCCTTCAAAACTATTATTATGAATGTCTCTTTATAAAATGCTATTATGCTCTTTATTTGTTTGGTTTCCAAAAATAGCTCAAACGTTTTGTTTCCATAATATGTCATGCAATATAAGGCTTAGATGAACTCTACTTTGAATAATTATAAGTCAACAATTAACATTAACAATGATATGCTTGATATAACAAATATGTACAATATAAGGATCATAGATGATCGATATGCGTGATATAGGTGTATATTTTTAAGTTATTTAGTAATAACTTGGATGGATTACATTTTCAATATCCATAAGTTAACAATCAACAATAACGACTATGTGTTCGACATGATCGATATATGCGATATAAGGGTCATAGATGATCGATATGTGTGGATTAAGAGTATATTTGTAAGTTATTTAGTGTTCTAAAAACTTGGACGAACTCCATTTCCAACATCTATAGGTCAACAATTAAAAGTAATAGCGATATGTTCGATATGACCAATATCTACGATATAAGGATGATATATAAACTATATGTATTATCTAAGTGTATATTTGTAAGCTATTCATATTATAAGAACTTGAATGAAATTCATTTCCAATATCTATAAGTCAAGAATCAACATTAACATCGCCATGTTCGAAATGATCGGCATGTACAATATATAGGGTATAAGTGTATCGATATGCATGATATAAGAGTGTATTTGTAGTTGTTTATTGTTTTAGTATCTTGGGTAATCCTAATTTCTGAAAAAAACTGTAAAAAGATGCCATTTTGAGCCATTTCTGACATTTCCATAGATATCGGCGATAAATCCCAATATATCCTTTTCCGGATGAACCAATATGATATCGATATCGATGAGGCCTTCTATGCCCTACCAGTATGTTATTGGAAGTTTGATGTATGCAATGATTTGCGCAATACCAGAAATCTCCCATGCAGTGGAAGTTGTGAGCAGATTCACGACGAATCCTAACAAAGGTACATCGAAAAGTTGTGAAGTGAATTCTACGCTATTTGAGAGGTACCTCTAGCATGGCATTGTGTTATGGAAACAATGACATTTTCATTTGAGGTTTTGTGGACTCAGATTTTTTAGGAGATATCGATAGCAAGAAAAACACAACATGATATGTCTTTACACTGGGGTGGATCCATTAGTGTGGTACTTAATGGAATCTGTCTCCAACACTGTGACAACGTTTCATTCATAGAGAATTTAAACCATGCAAAATTTGATATTGAGAAACACTGTGAACTTCGCAATCAACAAGATAGGTATTGTTGTAATTAATCAAAAGTTTCAGTAAAACAATAATGAAAGGATAACGATGATCAATTAATGAGATGTCGTAACACACATGCACACCCACGCACACATATTTACCTCGCCTTTATCTATTAAATCATCCTGCAACCAAATCATGCAATGAAGAGGGAGAATGGTATATATATGGGAAATGCGAAAGTTTAACTGGAACAGGAACTAGATGGAAGAAAATTACAGTGGTCATATGACACTTGATAATTAAGAAGAGCACATTACGATGTACTATGTGGCATCGATAGTGCAGGGAGATAAATATGTAGAGCTGACTTCCCAAATCTGGAAGGAGAAGCACCTCACTCCCCTTCCCTTCTTCAGGTCCTCTTCACAGGATCGAAGTTGGCTACTCCAATCACCGCGCCGGCAAGCACCCCGAGCACCACGCCTCCCGAGACGATGCTAAGGATGAAGTTCTTCAGGGAGGGGGAGACTCCCGGCTGCGCTGCCTCGGCGATCTCCGGAACCACGAGGGCGGCTGCTAGAGCTGCAGCCGTGAGTCCTGCCACAGCCTTCTCCTTCATCTCCCACGAGAAGGCACGGGCCTCGACGCGTGCGGATGCGCGGCGGGAGGCGGACTTGGGGGAGAGCCTCATGGGGAGGGTGAAGGTGGAGACGGCAAGGGGGCTCTTGGTGGAGGCGGAAATGACGACGGGGATCACCATGGAGAAGGCAGAGCTGGACGCCATGGGGAGGGACGGGAGGAGAGGAGGGAAGCGTTTGGTGTTGGTTCTGGGGACGGACGGGGGAAGAGGAGGGGGAAGGGAAGGATGTGGAGATAAGTGAGAGAGAGAGAGAGAGAGGCAGGGACGTGTAACACCAGCACGATGGTACACGTGGCATCCTGTGGTTCAGATGTTGGGGGATAGGGTTATCCAATGGGGGTATCCGAGAAGATTTGGTATTTGTGAGCCTCTGAGGCTGCCCTAGGGAATATGACCAATGGGAAGAGCCCTTGTTGGGTAACCGGGGATTTTTTAGTGGAAAGGAGTGTCATACACATGTTTAAAATTGTTCATTTTCCCTTATCGTTGCACCAACAGAAAAAGCAAGTCAAGTTTTTGATATTGCTTAGGTCATCCCAAGAGCCAAGCTCAATATCAATCTTTCTGTCTGAAGAAAAAAGGGAGCATGAGGTTTTGTTAAAAAATATAAAATAGATTTAACCAAAGGTGATTCCAAATAGTAAGAACCATCATATCAAGAAACTATGATCAATGCTACCCGTTTCTTGAAAAATGATAAATTGATGGAAGGGAATATCAATAGAATTAGAGCAGCGTGCCTCCACCTTGAAGGATCCGAATTCAAATCATATTATTAAAAAATTAAAAAATATCAATAGAAAAGAAAAAGCGTTGAATCTCCTCACTACTCATGTCATGGGTTTCGAGTAGCAATTAGATGGTAAGGATGCGAGAAGGGGAAGTTGTGATTACTAGAATGGAATTTTGTTGAGTCACACTATGCTCACTCCACTCAATATATAATGAGGCTACTTCGTCTTTGAAATCTTGTGTAATAGTTAGTTGTTTTGTGCTACATCCTTCTTCAAGCTCTTCTAGTTTTTTATCTTTTTTTGCTTACCTAGGCATGCTAGGTTAAGTTAATGGTCTTAGTCAATCCACCTACTATTATTATATATTAGTGTCCATTTCGACACATCTTTGGTGGTGGGCATCGAGACCTAATCCAGCGAGCTTTCCGTTCACAATATAGCGAGTTTGGTATATATGTTTACTCACTAATAACATAGGACCAAAGTGAAGTGTCTTGTGAAGTGAGTTGTTTAGGTGTTTGGAAGAGGGATCACGACGGTTTTGGTTAGGAAAGTTGGCCTCATAATAGAGAGGATCCTTCAATTTCCTTCTTGAGGCAGGTGGCCACTTCTTCTATGCCTGCCATCAATCCATTGAAAGCTTAAATCTTTCCCTTTGACAATGGGAGAAGCTTCCCATGGAACATGCACCACCAATCAAGAATGAGCTGATCTTTGCAAGAAGAGTGTCCAGAGGAATTCATTCTATATGGTAGTAGGGTATAATAGAAATCTTGGACTCTCAACTGACCTAACTACACCACCTCTACCTTCTCTATGGCAAGAAGGGATGGGACCGACTTGGAGGGAAATCCATCTTCAGGGGAGGGGGCGATATGGTTATTCTTCCACCAAAGAGAGAGGCAAGAATGCGAGGGAAGATTTGAAATAATTGGGATGGAATGAGAGGCCTAAGTGAGGGAATAAGGAGTGATGATCATTTGCTCTACTAGAGATTTCTTTTTGTAATCATAGGTAAGGAGAAACCGCATTGTTGAGTGTCCAAATATATAAGGAGTATAACACATAGTAGAAGGTTTATATAATATTATATAAAATATGGAAGAAGAGAATTATTGGGTGGACCTTTGGGGCTTTGTAGTAACATGAGTATGTAGAGGAGGATCCTTGCACGGGAATCACCATAAAGGCGGGTGAAGGTCACGTAAAGAAAAGAAAGATGAGGTAAAACAAGTATGAAGGCCTGATATACGTGAAGAGTAAACCACACTTTTTTCTTTCCATCGGCTCCTTATTTCTTTACGGCCTTGTTGATTTAGATGGGGAAAAGTGTAACTATATATGATGTGCTAGGTGTGCACTTCCTAATCTAGGGAGTCTTCCCAACAAATACGGGCTATATTGGATGACGATTTCCCTACGGTCCCTTATGAGTCCTCAACTCCGATCCATAAGATTTTGGTTTTTCTACCTAATTCCATCATGCTCACAAGCTCTTCCAAGGAAGTTGTCTCCCCAAGGTTGAGATATGATAATTATATCCATTATCTTCTTTCTTTTAGTGCAAAAAAGGAAAGCTATTATTCGTCAATCAACGTGCTTCCCTTCCTTCAACTTTAATTTCTTCAATGTGTGAAAAATACCCTCGCATCCTAACACTTTTCTCTTTGATTTTTCACTCAATTTTGGAAATATATTATGTTAATGGATGACAAATATATTTGAGTCTTCTCTTACAACTCAGTTCTTAGCTTTAAGTATTATTATAAGTCATCTTGTGTTTTTAGTAAAATCATTTAGAGTTTATGTAATTAGGTCCATTTTCTCTTCCACTCTCACTTCATTCTCAGTTCTTATGAGCATTCGATAATGCAGATTCAATCAGATCGACATTCCCTTCCTTGACAAAAAAGTTCAACTATATAATAATCCACAATTCTTATAAACTTTTCCTATTCTAGTTCCACTTTGTTTTCTAGTGCAACACTCTTTTGACTTTTTCCCTTATATGTTAACCTAAACATGAGTTTCCTTTCTATTAAAGTTCAAATTAGAGCCCACCCCAACACCCTCATAGCCACTCCCCTACCTCACAGACACCCCATCTCACAACCACTCCAACACCCTCACTTACACGCCTGCCACCTCACACCCTACCCTCGTAATACACTAACAACCACTTCAATACCCTCTTAGACACCTCACCACCTTACAGCCCCTGCACAACAACCCCAACACTCTCAACCTCCACCTCAAACTCACCCAACACCCTCACAAACCACCTCATAGACACCTCACATCCTACCCATGCAACCCCTCTCACAAATACCGCAATACTCTCACAACCACCACCTTGTAGGCATCCCAACACCATTAAAACAACCCCCACCCCACCCCCAAGAGCCCACCTTAGAATTCTCAAATCCTACCTCAACATCTACTCCCATGTCCTCATTCACAACCTACCCCTTACAACCACTTAAAGACCTTCACAGAAATCCCATTACCTCATAGTCCATTCTCTCAGCTTACCTCTTATGTTTCACATATATTATACTAAAATTTTAGACTCAATTCATATACAAAAACACATCACAATCACATAGAATAATAAAACTAAAATAAAATATAAACATGATCTAGAGGTATATTATTAACTTATAAATAAGCAAAATTAAATAAAATCTAGAAAAGTAAGGAGTTAAGTATATATATATATATATTTCACATATATAATACAGAATATTCCCTTATTTTCATAAATTCATGCTTTTTATATTAAATTCACATGAAACCAACTCCATTTTGTCTATATTACAAACATAATTTAAAAATCCTAAAAATTACGAGCTTATACAAGTTACAAATAAATCCAAACCCTAGTTTGAGCAGAATAAGAATTCAGAGATGATTTTCTACTTTATAACAATCTTATATATAACTCTATTCACCTTTAAAATGATGTAAAATCGGTTATCTACCTGAAATCAAGGGTCATATGTGAAAGTTGGATTTTAATGCTTTATTGAGTATTACATAATTGTTCAATATTGCACTATCAATCTATGCACATATTTTCATCTTTTCAATTTATTTCATTTTCACTTAATTTCTTTAAATTTTATTTAACTAACTAAAAAATTAAAGATAAAAAATCAAGAAACTAATAAAAGAGCAATAATAAATTTTACATACTTTCATGTTCATCTATACATAGCACTCTTCTTTTTCTGTTCATTAAAGGTCCAAAAAGCACTACTGAAAAATTAAGTATTAGCGATGCACTATTTGCGATAGTTATTATTACACACCATGAATTTTTAATATTTACGACGGTTGTTTATTAGATGTTGCAAATATTATAATAAAGTATTAGCGACAACCATCAAGACACCGCTTCATCTCCTATGTCGTAAATAACATTGCGACGACTTATTAACCTCCGCGAATAATGTTACCCTGATTCCAGAACGACATCCCTCCCCTACCCTTCCTTTCCATTCCCTCCCAACCTCGTCCCACCCCACTTCTAACTCGTTGTTGCCTACCTCCTCCTTCCCTCCTCCCTCTTGAAGGCTAGGCTTTTGGACTTAGCGCATCACAAAAGAGTTAAGATCACATCATATGTGATCGAGAGTGACTAGTTATACTAGTTGCTTGAGTAAGCGGAAGTTAAATTTTTTTAATGAGATGAAACGACATGATTCGAGAATGCTTTTGAAATCGTTCGTCAAGGTCACAAACAAGATATAGTAATACCTCTTGAAGCGTGGTTGTGATCGTTGTCTCTAAAGTAGGAGTCCTCCTATCTCAAGTTTGATCCGACGGAGGAAACACTTGCAAGTGTGTGGATGAGATTTTTGCTTCTCACAATCGAAGTTAAAGATCCGAGCATGATTCTCTTGATTTCATCTCAAAAAATCCGACATTTTCTTCACGAGCGAGGGGCACCAAAGAAGATGGAGATCCACGACTAGTCGATCTGGTGGCACGATGACTTAACGAAGACGGTGATGCGCTCTAGGTCAAGAGGTGAATGATCGCTCTTGAGAGAGGGGGGGGGGATATGATGAGAATGATGGAGAGAGTGTGCAATTGCAATTATGCTGTAAAAAAGAGCTATGGTTGCCCTTTCTTTTATAATAATTTGGATGTCCATCGATCACAATTCATGTACTTCAAAAATTAATGGTCTAGATTGTTTCGTGCTTTTAATCAATGACCATGATTTTATGGCATAAATTTGCAATAATCAATTGACACTAAATTAAATATATTGAATAATCATTAATTTAATTTAACTCGATCAAATCAATAAGCATAGAAGGATTAGAAAGGAGGGATACCTCCTTCCAGTCATGGAGTGGATGACCACCTTTATTTAGGACTCAAGGGTGGTCGTCCACCCTCCATAATTGGAAGGTGTCTTCCTTCTTTCAATTATGTGACATCTTCTATCTCACATAATCATTCATTATTTGCAACAAATTTTATTGCAAGTTTATTCACAACCCAAATTATTTTGTGACAATTTCAATCATTCTATTGAAAATATGAATCGTATTCATACATCAAAAAAATGTAATTTGTATTTATAATTATATGTCAAGGTGAATACAATTTACATCAACATTTAATTCGTAAATACCAATTATAATTCTCTCTCTAATATATTACCAATCAGATTTATAATACATATGATTAATATGGATAGTGATATCCACATTATTCATTTTCTTGATAATTAAATCATATCTAATAATCTTGGATATCCATGCTCATGTGCATATTCATATTATTCATGATATTTAAATAATTATCGATTTAATGCTCAGATATTTTATTTAATAGTTGAATTATTCTTGAACTTTTTTAATAATAATGCGCTTTATCTGCGGATACTTTTAGATAAGGACATGGCGATTGTACATTCCATATATATCAACTTGGATGTTGAGATCATATCTCAAATCCATATCTTGGTGACCTCTCAAAGATGTTTAACTAAATAAAAAGCATAAATCTAATCTTCTCATTGCATCCGAATCATATTTAGATCAATGTCCAACATTTGGACAAAGATTATATTACTTCTCTACTGAGAGGAGTCACTAAAATCCAAACCTATTTCATTACTCCTTCGGAAAAGGAAGCGTCATGGTTATACAATCATTAATGATCACGTCACCCTCGATATTACTAATACACATACATCCTGCATACTCGAAGACCAAGAATAAATCCAAAGTTTAAGATCACTTTTAGACTGTCTTCTTCATGGTTTTATCACTAAGTTTCTCATTCAGTCATTGAGAGTTGGTATCGATCATCTACTTTCCAAAAGCATATATCATACATACAAATTCGTGTTATGCTTCCAAAGCAAGACAATTATGCATGGACTTCGATCTATCCCAATACCTCATAAGTGAGCTCATATCTTCAAGTTCAATAGTGAACCTGTATGATCCCTTTGAGAGATTGTATTACTCATATGCCCTCATATACAAACCAACTCGCTGGTGTATAGACCTTGATTAGGTCATCAATCTAACAATCTGCCATGTGAACATACTTAGGTATATAACAATACATATGTCTCTGGTCAGAGGATGCATACCTATATCATGATTGTATGTGACATATATCTTGGTTATCTAGATCTTGTTAACTCAACTCTTTGACCTAACTTATCTGACACTTCCGAATATCTATTCCTATGCAGAGGACCTATATCAAGAGATCGGTCAGATATCAACCTTTAAAGAAGGATTGCCATCACCTTCTCAGGCTGGGGATTATCTCTTAACGATTACTTGACAATGCTTTATGATTCCTCAACCTAACTCTTTAGATATCATCCAAGCACCAACGTCTATGATTCAACCATTGAATCAACAGTTATATGATGATTTAGATGGTCATGGTACATAACTCTAATTGTACTAAGTGACCTTATAAGTGCATTCATTTATTTAATCTCATACAAGTAGTGAAATAAACCAATAACCATTGATATATTAAAGATTACAATAACATTTATTGTATAAATGGTTCATCTCGAGATCACATGGCTAACAATCTCCCCCAAATCTTAGAACCATCCAGGCATAATCTTTAAACACATTCCCATCACATGCTGGTTGAAAATCTTTTTGTCAAAGGTTTGGTAAGGAGATCAACAATGTTGTCGGCAACGACCACCTTGGTGATGATGATGTCATCACACTTTTGAATCTCCCGAATGATGTGGTATTTCCTTTCCACGTGCTCGCTCTTTTGATGCCATCTCAGTTCCTTTGCCTGAGCTATGCTCCTTTGTAATCGCAGAGTAACAGGATGGATGTATCAAAGGAAACTACGCCAAGTTCTAAGATGAGCTTGCGCAGCCACACTACCTTCTTTACAGCATCCAATACAACAATGTATTAAGATTCCGTTGTTGAATAAGTTGTAGTGTCCTACTTCTTGCTTCTCCAACTCACAACACCACTGTTCAATAAGAACACAAACCCAGAAGTTGGCCTACGATCATCTATATCAGATTAGAAGTTTGAATGTGTGTACCCAAGACTTGGAGATCACCATCTCCATAAATCAATATATAATCGTGCGTCCATATTAGATACTTGAAGATGATCTTCATAACACTCCAGTTTTGTTCTCCATAGCAGGATTGGTAACGACTTACCACTCCCACTACATGGCATATGTATAGTATTGTGCATATTGTAGCATACATTTGGCTTCCCATAGCTGACGCATAGGGGCATCCAACCATGGATTTCTTATCCTCAACACATTGAGGAGCCATGATTTTAGATAGGCGGATAACACGTCTTAAGGGAAGGAAGCCTTTCTTGGAATTCTACATATGAAAATGTTCCAAGATCTTTTTAGTGTACCCATGTTGTGACAATCCTAAAATCCTCTTTTCTCTATTTCTGAACATCTTCAGACCCAAGATATAAAAGGCTTCTTCAAGATCTTTCGTCTTGAAGGTATGGGACAACCAGACCTTAAAACTAGCCAACATCCATGTATCATTCCCAATGATAAGGATGTCATCTACGTAAAGCACGACGAACACAATGACGCTCCAACTAAGCTTCTTGTACACACATGGTTCATCATGATTCTGAATAAAATCATAACTCTTTCTGGTTTCGTCAAATATGATGTTCCAGCTGCCAGAAGCTTGCTTGAGCCCATAGCTAGATTTCTTCAGCTTTCACACTTTCCTTAGTTATGAAGACCTGAGGCTACTCCATATAGATATCGTCCTTGAGGTATCCATTGAGGAATGTTGTCCTGACGTCCATCTGCCAGATGTCGTAATCAAGATATGCATCTATAGCTAATAGTGACTTGATGGATTTAAGCATAGCTACATAAGAGATTGCCTCATCATAGTCGATGCCATCTCTCTGTGCGTGTCCCTTCTCTACGAGCCGTACTTTGAAGGTCTCTACCTTCCACCAGATCCCCTCTTTCTCTTGAAGATCCATTTATACCCTATGGATTTTACCCCCCTAGGTGGATCCTCTAAGGTCCATACATTGTCCTTGTATATGGAGTTTATTTTAGACTTCATTTCTAGCATCCATCTATCTATATCATGATCCGTGAGTGCTTAATCAAATGAAGTTGGATCATCATCAGTTTCACCTGACAAATAGAATTCTACCTTTCAGGTAGTGCAACCACCCTCGAACTCCTTTGAAAAGGTACATGTGCTTCATCTTTATTTATATCTTTACTTTCTAGCTCAGGAATCTCAATATCCCTAGGGGATTCAATGTATTCTGTCACTTTATTTTTGTCTTAACTTATAAGGAAGTCATCCTACAAAAACTCTAGATCATCAAAGAAAAAACATTCTGAGTCTCAGGGTCGTAAAGTTGGTATCTAATGTTGTCCTTTACATACCCAATTAAGTAGCACTCTCTAGTATGGGATTCTAGCTTACTTCATCCATGTTCTATTGGACATGCGAGCCCACATTGAGCCATTATGCAATAAACGTTATTGAAAATCATTCCCTGATCTAAAATGAAGAATAACTAATTTTCATTATAGGCCCCTTAGTACAATTAGGGTTATATACCAAGGCCATCATAATGAGCATACAACTGTTGATTCAAATGTTGAATCATTGAGGCCGGTGCTTGGATGATATCTAAAGAGTTAGATTGAGGACTCATCAAGCACCGTCAAGTGATTAGTAAGAGAAGATCACCACCCTAAGATGGAGATGGCAACCCTTTCTCTAAAGAGTGATATCTAAACGACCTCTTAATGCAAGAGGTGTTTGATAAGTTAGGACAAAGAGTAGACTTCATGATATCGAGATAATTAAAGACCAATGTCATATACTCTCACGATATAGGCACACATACACTGACCAGGGATAAATGTGTTACTATACGTCTGAGTATGTACATTTGACAGACCTATAGGTTGATGACCTATTCAAGGTTCATACACTAGTAATCTAGTGTGCATATAAGGGCATATGAGTGACAAACTAGAAATTCGGCCCTTTAAATAGTGTCGGATTAACACTCGGATGTCATTGCAGTTGGGATAAGTTGGATCCATCAAAAATCGCTAATGAATTTGTTAATTAAATCAAAGCGGTTGAATCTATTTTACTTGGGCAAGCCTAAGGTCAAACTCAAGAACACGAGCCCCTAAAGTATCTATTTAGTCTCTTATTATTCAAATTAAGTGATGAATTAATAGTTCGGAGGTCAACACACAAAAAGACAAATAATGCAGACACATGCAGACACTTTTTATTTGCTTTTTATAATGCAATGAGAAACAAGTATAAATATAAGAAAATATACCCTACGTAGCTGTAATTATTAAGCAATGAGAATAACATTAATCTCATGCCATCTGATGAAGCAAACTTAATTGAGAAATTACTCCATGGCATTAAGAATAATTACATATATAACACTTCATAATTAAATTTAATCAACCTAATTTATGTGACAAAATCAAAAATCAATCATGCTAATGAATAGATAAGGAATCAAGCTTCAAAACGAAACTGAAATCGACTAAAACTGAGCTCGGATGCTCAAGATATTCACAAAAGTGTCTAGGGGCATAAACACAAAGAAAACATGAAAATAAATAGATAAAGTACTACAAACAGGTCCCTGGAAGGACTTGGATATAAATATGTACGAGGCCTTCCCTGTAATTTATCCACACAAATGGGTTAAATTGTAATTATTGAAACCTAGAAGGATTCATGTGCAATTAACCCCAAGCACGCATGGTATGCACGTGGTATGAGTACCTATCTGCAAATTAGAGAAGCTGGCGGGACCTCCCAGCAAATTTCCCAACCCTCACGTGACAAAGCACGTGAGTCCAGGATTAGATGTCGGTATAAGCTCGGGGGCGAGGCTCAAGAGGCTCGACGATGGCTCGGACCACGTGTCGACTGATGATGCTTTGTCTTGGCTCGGGTGCTTCAACCCTGGAGGGTTGGAGTGGAGGCTCGAGGTGGTGACATGGCATTTTGTGGGTTTTCTGATCATGGAGATCGGACGATGTCTGTATGAGCTCAGGGGAGTCGACGTAGCCTAATGTAGACCGTTGGATGAGCACCGGGAGGGTGCCATCCAATGACAACTATACACTCTTCCTCCTCTACGGGCTGACGACGAGATCAGGTCTCCAACAAAGCTACCAGAGCTCCGTCACCATCTCTCAAGCTTGATGAAGATCTCTGGTATCTCCTAGACAGTTGGAGGTTGACGTCAAAGCATGACGAAGAAACTGGGCTACCTGGAGGAGGGTGATTATGCCTGTATGCCAGAGGCGATGCTCGGGAATTATGCTCCAGCAACACTCCGGCCATTAAGAGAGATGGTATATGCAATGTTAGTTCTATATCCGAAGTGACTGTGCATGATGCGAGGTAGATGGAATGGAAGGCCATGTGGGGCGAAGAAGGTGGTGGCATGGTCATCTTCTCCGACGAGGCAAAGAAACGGGAGGCAGAGTGGCTTGGGGTTATGGAAGATCAATAGGCTGGGTGGAGATGTGTGCGAGGATGGTGGAAGCAGGTCAGAGCCAATAAGATGACCAATTAAAGGGGATAATGCGTGGATTCACCTAATTGATTCGAAGAAAACAGAAGAAAAAGTGAGGAAGATCGAGGAAGATATACCAGGAGAATTGGTGGACACTAGGCTTGGGCTTGAGCTCCTCTAAGAAGCTCGGGTCTTCACTGGACTCCCGCGACCAAGAGGAGCATCTCACCGGCATTGTAGAGCCAGAGACCTAGCCTAGCATAGCCAGGGGTCAACACCAAAGCTGTGGTCATCTTCGCGCCATCATTCCGACCCCCCTGTCATGGGAAGGAGGAGAGGAGAGGAGGAGAAGAGCTGGGCCATTGCCTGCATACAGGTGGACAACTGTGACAGGGGGCTGAGATGGCTTATTTCAAGGCCGACGGTTGGAGGTTTTGGTGGTGGACGATGTGGATTGTGAGAGAAACATGGTACGAGAGAGAGATGATTGTTGTGACCTAAGTAACTCGCGAGGACGAGGGAAGCATGGGCTTTGACGGAGCACGGTCAGCGAGTGGAGAAGGTGGCTATCATGTATAAGGAAAAAAAGGGGTTTCGTGGTTGCGTGGTGGAGAACGTGGGGGAGAAGGTGCACGGGAGGTAGAAGATGAGTTCTCATCTAATGGATCTTGCGATCCAACGCCTGAGAGTAGGGCACGAGAGAATGATCATGATTAAAGCACATAAGAGGAGTTCGGGCGGTGTTGGATGGCGACACATGGAGAGAGGAGAAGAGGGCGGAAGCAAACATACAAGATGATCTCTGGAGAGGCAATCAAGGGCGGAGATTGAAGATGAAATATGCGGCAAAGATTGAGGCACATAGGGGGAGATCAGAGGTCTGGAAGTGAGGCACGTACCTGCAGTGGAGATTGAAGATCCAGGAGGAGATCGAACGGTGGAGGATGCAGTAGGAACCATCAGCTGAGATTGATGCACGCTAGAGATGATTGAACGATGCAAAATAAAGGCAGTTGGTGCAAGGTCAGCGGACCACGTGGCTCAACCAGAAAGAGCCACGTGGCCCAATTAGGTTATTCAGAAATAACATACGGGAAATAAAGAGGAGACTTAATTTGGAATAACTCAAAACATGAAAGTTGTAGATCTCGATGAGATCTACAAGTATTATGTTGATAAAAAACACAAACAAGGTTAAACGAAGGGAGAAATAATTTTACGAGCGTTTTTAAAGGTATAAAAACACTACAATTTTTTAACTTTGTCATTTTTTGTATTTTTATTTATTTTAAGAACCTTATATATACAATGATTAATATGATTTTTATTGACATCAATTTAAGCTAGGTGTTAATATGGTAAAATAAACATGATGAAACCGAGGTTCGTCATCCCCCTACTTAAATATGCTCGTCCCCAATCATCTTGACCATGGATGAGTTGGATTAACCCCTGATTGTGCAAGTGAATACAAGATCTGATCCATTCAAGAATTCCCAATTTTAGAGACTCAAAATTTTAAAGCTGAACCGAGATCTTATCAAGAGGTGTCCAATTTCTCTAATTTATCAGGCTCTCTCCGCATACGTATAAAATAGGGATATGACATTAAGTGTTGGCCGGCCATGAGAGTCGAGTCACAACTTCACCCAAGGTCCCAATCCAAGAAATTCTCCTAAGGATCCAATCCTCAACACTAGAGAATAAACCAAATATTACACTCTCAATCCACAATCTCTTTAGTTGTCAGATTTAAAATGTCGATGGAAGGTCGGTTGATGAGGGCATAAGATTGTGTCATTTCTTCTTTCCCTCTCATTGGAACAAGGATTCTCTCGAGTGCGTTATTAACTGAGCATATTTTTTTTGTTGTTGATCAGTGCGTCCGTCAAGAGAAGTTGGAGTTGTCTGCACTTGTTTTCCTGGAATACACCGGGGTGCACCTTTTTTGATTATCTAATATAC
Organism: Ottelia alismoides; assembly: GCA_037367405.1. NCBI lineage: Eukaryota > Viridiplantae > Streptophyta > Magnoliopsida > Alismatales > Hydrocharitaceae > Ottelia > Ottelia alismoides. The sequence goes on from JAZKJV010005939.1 coordinate 303,015, forward strand.
CTTCTACATCCAAACTCGTAGCAACAATGCAGAGCCCTTTTTTGGTGCAAGCCCGACTCCTGGTCCTACTAGTGGTGGTCCAAGTGGACATTTTGAAATGGTTAGAGCGCTCGCCTTTGGTGGAAGCTCTTTTGATATTTGACTTTGTAGGTTGAGAGCTTTTTAAACATTTTTATTTCTTTGCATTGTTTTTATCTAGCTCGACTGCTTTTACCAAGAGTTGGACAACACTGATCAATAATTTTTTTATCAACCCTGTCACGTAGGTAAACATCAAGAGATAGAACAAGAACCATGTTCTCATAATGGTTAAAAATGCCGACACTCAGGTTTCATGAAGCCTTCAATGATTTTTTTCCATCCTCGAGCATCATCAAATCGAGTCCAAAGTTGAATCCCTCATCCCAGTCCCTCAAGTGAAATTTCGACTCCTCTCATCATAATCGCAATCATGTATATGAAGTGATGATCATATTCTTAAGGTTAGAGATTAATCATGCAATATAGCACATAATCTGACAAACCAGGGAAATATGGATAATTAAGTTAGATACCCTGATGACTAAGGCCAATTTACTTAAAAGCCCGACCTCTCAAACCAAGTTTTCTTGAACATAACTGATCCTGTGTGAAAGTGAAAGTGTCAGGGATTTAGACCAACTCCTTTATCATTTTTTTTCGAAGATAATATTTACAAACACAAGTTAGACTCATTGAAACCCTCTTTTGAAAATAATTTTGAAAAGATTTCGAAACAGTGTCACATATAAAAAGGTTTTTCGAACAATTTTCAAACGATTTTTCAAAACAAGTAAAACTCATTTTTTCAATCCATTTTCAAAATATTTTCTTCAAAATAATGTAACATAGTAGAGAAAATTTTCAATCTTTGAAAATATTTTATCCAACTTAGTTCAGAAAATTTATACTCTAGACCAAAAAGTTTTAAATTTTTCAAAAATTTTCGAAATAGAGCTATGGCTAAAGTACATATATATTGTATATACAGTATACCCCCCTATACTTAACTTTTGCTATATCCTCATATCACTAAGTGACACAAAGCCATAGCTCAAGTTAAGATATAGTACATGATACAAGAACTGAGGAGGGCGCACCCTATACTTAGGTTAGAAATAACCTAAGTATTAGAGAGAAGGATAAATGAGTAAGGAATTTACGGGGACTCAAGTCCCCCCTATACTTAGGCTTGAGAATAGCCTAAGTAAAGAGATGGATAATTGATGTTGGAGATACATGAGGGAATAAAGAGGCTAGGACAGATGTACAAGTGAAGGATTGAACCTATGGAGATGAATGGAGTACCTAGGTTCTATGGGAGGGTGTCGAAACATATAAGGCTCAATCATCCAAGCAAATTGATTCACCCACTCACATATAAAACCAACAAATGTTGGTTTTTTTATCTTCTTATTTTTATTGGTGATAAAATCATTCTAATTTACATAAGGATTAATGATATTTAAAATCAGAAGTATCCTACGTAAAAAAGGGTATTGCTCTCCCAAAACATGATTTTACTCCATTTTATTGGTCAACTAGGATTAACAGTCCCAATTCTTAGCTTTAAAGTTATCATTGATTTAATGAGAACATAAATCAATCAAACATAATCTATCGCTCGTTCTCAATTTCCATTAATCCTATGTGATCAATCCAAGAAGGGATGTTGAGAAAAAGCTGATGCGTACGATAAAATCATGATCTATGCTAAGAAGAAAACGCGTAATGCCTTTAGCAATATTCGTAAAAAACAAGTCTGAATTAAAACCAACTTCGGAATGTATGCATGTCGATAAAAATCGCACCTCGCATGCTTTATTAGCGGGGAAAGAATCAATTAATTTTTGGCTCAGTGAAGTGATGTCTACGTGCGTCTCAGATTAATGTGTCCTACCTACGATCAATCACATAAGATAAAAATGTGAAATAGCTCGAAGAGCCGCGTGCCTGATCCTAGGTCGACACTCAAGTGGGCAAGCCCCACACAACCACAAATGTCTTCGTTCATTTACAATCGCAAGTCTTCAAACGAAGACCACTGTAAAGACGATTGTTACATGCATAAATGAATAATGCAAGAAACATGCATTCTCTTCAATTCTCCAATAGTACTTTTGCAGCTCCTCGCAGTGGGAGCTCCTACTCCTTGCCTCTTGATCGCCAAGGGACCCTACCACAAAAAACACACATTAGATAGATATTCCAGAATTATCAATATAATTAAAGCAAATTAAATGACTTGACCTACATGTTAAAAATTACCACTTAATCAAATAATAAAAATCTAAATAAAACAAAAGAGAGTTGTGTCCCCGGCAACGATGTCATTTGGCGAATCGGAAATTCAACCATTTAAATAGTATCAGATTAGGACTTGGATGTCATTGTAGTCGGGCTGAATTGGATCCATAAAAAACCACTAATGAATTTATCAATTAAATCAAAGCAGTCAGATTTATTTTACTTGGGAAAGCCCAAGGTCGAACTCTGGGACACGAGCTTCTAAAGTATCTATTTAGACTCTTATTATTCAAATTGAGTGAGGAATTAACAGTTCAGAGGTCAACACATAAAAGCAAAACATTGTAGACACATACAGACACTTTTTATTTTCTTTTTATAATGCAATGAGATGCAAGTATAAATATCAGAAAATATGCCCTACCTAGCTCAAATTATTGAGCAATGAGAATGACATCAATTTCAGACCATCTGATGAAGCAAACTTAATTGAGAAATTACTCCATGATATTAAGAATCATTAAATACACGACACTTCATAATTAAAATTAGTCAACCTAACTTAAGTGCCAAAATAGAAAACCAATCATGCCAATGAGTAGATAAGGAAGCAAGCTTTAAAATGAAACTGAAATCGACTTAAATGGAGTTTGGATGCTTAAGATATTCATAAAAGAGTCCAGGGGCATAAATGAAAAGAAAACATGAAAATAAATAGGTAAATTACTACAAACAGGTCCCTGGAAGGACTTAAATGTCAACATAAAAAGATGTGAGGCCTTCCCTATAATTTACCCGCACGTACGAGGGTTAAATTACAATTATTGAAACTCGGAGGGGATCGGGTGCAATTAACCCCAAGTGCATGTGGTATGCACGTGGTTTAAGGACCAATCTACAAATTAGAGAAGTTGGAGGGACCTCCCTACAAATTGCCCAACCCTCACGTGACAAAGCACATGAGGACATGCTCAGACGTCGATGCAAGCTTGGGGCGAGCTTCAACAGGCTCAGTGATGGCACGGACCACGTATCGACTGATGATGCTTTAATCTTGGCTCGGGTGCCTCAACCCTGGAGGCTTAGAGTGGAGACTCGAGACGGTGACGTGGTAATTTGTGTGCCTCCGATCATAGAGATCAGGCGATGTCTGTACGAGCTCGGGGGAGTCGACGTGGCCCAATGTAGACTATTGGATGAGCACCGGGAGGGTGCCATCCAATGACAACTGTAGCCTCTTCCTCCTCTGCGAGCTAGCGGCGAGATTAGATCTCCGACAAAGCTACCGGAGATCCGCCACCATCTCTCAAGCTCGATAAAGATCTCTGGTAGTTCCTGGACGGTTGGAGGCAACTTCGAAGCGCAGTAAAAGAAACTGGGATACTTGGAGGAAGGGTGTTTACACATGTACACCTGAGGCGATGCTCGAAAAATGAGCTCCGGTGATGCTCCAACCATTGAGAGAGATGGTACATGCAATGTTAATTCTATAGCCGAAGCGATTGTGCATGATGTGAGGTGGATGGAATGGAAGGCCATGTGGGGCGAAGAAGGTGGTGACCAGGTCATCTTCTCCGACGAGGCAGAGAAGTGGGAGGCAGAGCGACTTGGGGTTATGGAAGATCGAGAGGTCGGGTGGAGGTGTGCATGAGGATGGTGGAAGCAGGACGAAGCCAATAAGATGACCAATTGAAGGGGATAATGCATGGATTTGCCTAATTAATTCTAAGAATACAGAATAAAAAGTGAGGAAGATCGAAAAATACTTACTTAGAGAATTGGCAGATGCAAGGCCTAGGGTCGAGCTCCTCAAAGAAGCTCGGGTCTTCGCTGGACTCCTGCGTCCAAGAGGAGCTTCTCACCAGCATTGTAGAGCTAGAGACCTAGCCTACCATGGCCAGGGGTCGACACCGGAGCTGTGGTCATCTTCGTGTCGTCGATCCGACCCCCCCTGTCATGAGGCAGAGAGGAGCTGGGCCATTTCCCGTGTACATGTGGACAGCCATGATAGGGGGCGACAATGGCTTATTTCAAGGCTGGTAGATGACGTGGATTGCGAGGGGAACATGGATGAGAGAGAGGTGATCGTTGTGACCTATGTGGCTTGCGAGGATGAGGGAAGCATGAGCTTTGACGGAGCACGGTCAGCGAAGGGAGAAAGTGGCTCGCTGTCCAAGGAAATAGTAAGGGGGTGTCGTGGTTTCATGGTGGAGAACGTGGGGGAGAAGGTGCGTGTGAGGTAGAAGACGAGTCCTCATCCATTGGATCTTGCGATGCAATGGCCGAGAGTAGGTCGCGAGAGAACAATCATGATTAAAGCGCATAAGAGGAGATCAGGTGGTGCTGGATGGCAACACTCGGTGAGAGGAGAAGCGGAGGAAGCGGATGTACGAGATGATCTCTGGAGAGGCGATCAAGGGTGGAGATTGAAGATGAAATGGGCGGTGGAGATTGAGACGCGTAGGGGGAGATCAGAGGGTTGGAAGTGAGGGCCGTACATGCGATGGAGATTGAAGATCTAGGAGGAGATCGTACAGTGGAGGATATAGCATGAACTTGCAGCTGAGATTGATGCATGCCAAAGATAATCGAATAGTGCAAAATGAAGGCGGCTGGCGCATGGGTGAGTGGGCCACGTGGCTCAATCAGAATGAGCCACGTGGCCCAATCAAGTTATTCAGAAATAAAAATACAAAAAATAAAGATAAGGATGCCAAATTTGGAAAAACTCAAAACCTGAAAGTTGTACATCTCGACGATATCTACAAGTTTCATGTTGAGCAAAAAGGCAAACGATGTCAAATGAAGGTAGAAATATTTTTACGAGCATTTTTAAAGGTATAAAAACACTACAATTTTTAACTTTGTCATTTTTTTGTATTTCTAATTTATTTTAAGACCCAGATATATACTATGATTAATCTGGCTTTATTGACATCATTTTAAGCTATGGGGATAATATGGGAAAATAAACATGATGAAACTGAGGTTCAACAATGAGTAATACAATCTCTCAAAGTGATCATACAGGTCCATTATTGAACTGGAAGACATGAGCTCACCCATGAGATATTGGGATAAAATTCCATGCACGGTCGTCTCGCTTCGAAAGCTTGACTGAATTTACATGTTTGATATATGCTTTTGGAAAGTATATGATCAATACCTGGGAATGATACATTCTTTTGGAAAGTATATAATCGATGCCAAATCCCAATAATCAAATAAGAAGCTTAAAGATAAAACCCTAAAGATGATAGTGTAAAATTGATCTATATCTTCGTGTTTATTCGAGATCTTCCAGTATGTTGGATGTACTGGTATTAGGAATACATGAGGGTGATCTGATCATAAACAATTGTTTAACCATGATGCTTCCATTCCGAGGGAGTGATGAAATAGGTCTGGAATTTAGTGACTTCTGTTATTAGAGAAGTGATCCGGTCTTAGTCCAAAGGTTGGACATTGATCTGAATGCAATTTAGATGCAATAAGAAGATTAGGTCTAGGACCTTGATTTCATAAAGCATCTATGAAAGGTTCCTGATATCTAGATTTGAGATGTGATCTCAATATCCAAGTCACTATATGTGAAATGCACAATTTCCCTGTCCTTATTTCTAAGTATCTGTGGAGAAGCACATTATTCTTAAAAGAGTTCAAGAATAATTACATTGACAAATTTCGATGTCGCGAGCTACTAGTAAGACTAGTCGCTCCTGATCACATATGATGTGATCTTTACGCTTTCGTAATGCGGTTATGGTTCTCTTTTCATAACCTTCAAGAGGTATCAGATCCTTGGTCGAGGTCTTGGATATCATCCAAAATCCTAGATGAACAAAGTTTATGTTACAGATGCACTAGACTTATTTTTTTCCTTGGATGGAAGATTCGAATTGGTTTTTTGCTAAATTACAAAAGTATTGTTTGTGCACTATTTGGGCATATTTTTTTATTATTAAAATATATTTTAATATCTAAATATCTCCCAAATATAGTAGCCTAATATTGGTACTGAAAGTTTATGAATATGATTCGAAGAGATCCCATCATGAAATTATTTTGCATATATTCACGGATCTGTAAAAAATTATTTATTCTTAATGTTTTACTGTTATAAATATAAAATAAGTACTTAGATTAAATATAGAATCAAACCAACAAACCACTTTAATTTATTTCACGCGATTCTGACTCCCTTCTGTCCATATATTCCATATTTAGTGGCGATGGATCGTATGATGATTGAACCATCAAATCTTGTTTAATGTGTTTATCATTCAATATAAAGCAAGCATATTACGAATTTTACTTGATTAATTTGATACCTAATAAATATGAAAATAATTGATTAATCATCACTGACCATTGAATGTATATTTCATGAAAACCCTAGTTTATCATACAATAGTTGTGGGACAACTTTTACATGCAAAATCAAGAACATATTTTCTTGATATGACTGTAAATTTAGGACCTTAAATTGTTTTAAATATGTCTAAATCTCTAAATGATTACTATATAGTATAATATCGGTCATAAAAATTGATCGATAAAACCGCAACTACATTGACATTATGTTGTGTTGTTCTCAATTGGAATGGTGAGGGTGTCTAGTACGGGTATGCTGGATTGGTTTAATAATTAACACCTTACATGTTAAGGAAATGCTCCCTCCATGTATAACATGTGTGTACTGTCCATATCCATTTTTGAGGAAATAATAATATGAATAAGTCAATTTGTACTCTAATTATTAATATACAAAATAATGCATAATTGTGTGGCTGTATACTATATATAGTAGTGATATAACGACCTGGCTAACTCGGGTTAAGTTGATTAATTAATGTGTTGTTTTTCACCCAAATCAATCGAGTCAAAAATGGAGAAAATCATTTAACCACTAAAGAAATCAAACAAATCAAGAAAGTGGTATAGATACTTTTGTTAATATGGTATAGCGCCCATGGTCAAACACAAGGAGCACAATTAAACCTAGGTAGTCAATAGTAGTTATATAAAAACCTGGCTAACTCGGGTTGAGTTGCTTAATTAATGTGTCGTTGTCGCCCAAATCAATCGAGTCAAAAATCAAGAAAATTATTTAACTACTAAAGAAATCGAACAAATCAAGCAAGTGGTATAGATACTTTTATTAACATGGTATAACAACTAGGGTCGAACACAAAGACCACAATTAAACCTAGGTAGTCAATTCAAGTAATCAAGGATTTTTAGTACCTTTTTAGTGTTCTTTAGTTTTGCTAATTTTAAACCATTTTGATAATTTTTAAAGATTTTTAAATTTTTATAAGATTTTAAAATAAATAAAAAAACTAAGAAAACAAGCTAACCGTACACAATCAGGAGTATTCTTTAATTTAAAATAGGAAATATGCTCAAAACTCATGAAATTATTTTAATAAAAATTAGATGAACATATCTACAAACATGAACTTAAATCGAATTTTTGAATTTTCAATGGAATTTCAATAATTTTATAAGTTTTTTTTATGTTTTGCAAATTTTTAGGTTTTTATAAAAAGAAAACAATGTAAAAACTGGAATAAAATTAAAACAACTCAAAATAAAGCTACTCTATTTTTTTAGAATTTTTAATAATTTTTCATTTTTAGGAATTTTCTACTCTAAATCGGACACTTTTTTAGGGTTTTTGATTTTTAATAATAACAAATAAAGTAAAAATAGTAAACCACAAATCACCACAAATGATACACAATAGCAAGAGGTACAAGTAGTTTTTATGTATTTTTTGGTTATTTATTGCAATTATTAATATAGAATAAAATTATTTAAGTTGCAGGGGCCTTAGAGTAACGAGCAATTAAACACGAGGGCCTGAATGCAATTAATCCAAAAAGTACACGCATTACACGTGATAGATCACTCACGTGGGCATAAATGCAAATTAAGAAAACATATCTCTATTTGATTAACTCGTTAAAATCTTAGGGAGAAAGTTACAATTATGACAGAAAAACATGTAAAGCAGCACGTGATTTCGACTTGACTAGATTAAAAAGCAAATACACAAAGCACAGGGTTCAAACTGTAATTATTCTGAACTAATTATTACAAATTTTAAGCTAAAGAAAAATAACAAAAAATATATGGTAAAAAGAGAAATATACCCTTTGCAAGACACATGGTAGGCACATGGGTGACGGGTCGCTAGGTACGTGATAATTTGTACTCGTTGTAATACAGGTACTTAGCGAATCATGTAGAACCGAGAAAAGATCTCCGTGAAGGGTTCTCGACTTAAATTTTTATCCCGAGCAAGTCCAGGGTCGAATAAAGGGAGTCAAAGGAACAACTTTGGTAAATTCAGAATAATTAGGTCTAGGTTTCCAATGCAGATTTTTTGTATTTTTTAATGCAAAGTGAATGCGAATGCAAAATACGAGTGAATCAAGTTAATAAGAAAATACACAATTTCACCAAATTAATTTTAATGCAAATTACTCCAATTCAGCCAAATTATATTTTTCCTAAAAACCAGATCCAATGATGAATGCATAAATTTTTTTTTGGAATTTGAAGAGTACAACGCAACAATGAAATATACTCACTTTTTATGGGTTTTCCCCCAATTTTTCATACAAATAGAATGCAAAATGTTTTGAAAGTTTAATGGACTTAAAACATGATGAAATGAGATTGCAATAATTTTTTGGAATTTTTAGACAAAATATGATTTTTTATGAATTTTTTAATGAAAATAGAGTGACTGCAAGTAATTAATTCCTAATAAATCCATAATGCCAATTTATTCAGAGATCAAATTATCTCAAAAAACTATTTTAATGAGCAATGCAGGAGAATGGAATTTCACAACAATAATATGTGTGGATTTAATTAAAAATCATTTATTAAAATCACTCTACAATTTATTCAAGTCACATGACAACTTAAATTAAGATGAAATTTGGATAGTAATTCAAGCACATTTCAAGACATCATCTTTAATTTTTAAAGAATTTTTGGAGCAACCATGACTTAGATATGAATTTAAGATCACATATTGGGTAAAATATAAAATTTTCAACTAAAACAATTTTAGTTAATTATCCATAGCTCAAAAATTGGAATAATTAGTCAGATTATAGAAAATTAATCAATATTTAAACACAAGGGTATCTGTGCAATGCAAACCAAGCACATGACTTGTTTATAATTATAAAAACTAACATAAATAAAATGCAATTTTTCCATTAATCTTTTTTAAAAAGGACCTACTTCTTCGATGTTAGCCACTAGGGCGCAAGAAGGTGGTCGGGCGATAGTGTTGTTGCAGTCGGCGGAGGTGGAGGGCTGCAAGTTGGAAGCGGCTACACGCTAGTGTGCACAATGGCGTGTGCTGCGGTGGCGTCGTGCATGAGGGTCGAGGTGCGACATGGGGAGAAGAGGCAATGGCGGCCAAGGGAGGGGGCACGTCGCCACGCGTGGAGGGAGGGAAGCTGGCTGGACCAGCCATCTGGAGTTGCGTGACCGCTGGGGGTGGGACAACGAGCTTGCGACACGCTGTGGATGGTGGTCGCTTGGCAGGCAGAGGGCGAGCTGGAGGTGGCGGATGGGGAGGGTCATCTGCGGGGGATCCTGTTGTGTCGCACCTTTTTATTTTTTTATTTTTTCAAAAATTTTTGTTGTGGTTTTAATTTTTGATTTTTTATAGTTTCCTAAACAGGGAAAAATGTAGATGAAAATGAAGGTGGATAATGGGTAGATGGATTTGGGGGATGCTATGATGATGGTGGTGGTGATGATGAAAATGATATGGTGATGAGACAACAAGGAAATAAAATATTAGATAAAATAAAATAACAAGAGAAATGAGAGGAAATACTTATCTGAATCTTTGCCGGAAGTTGGAGAAGCTATTTTGAACTCCTGTTGTGGCCTCGAGCAAGTGACATAGCATGCGAGGCTGCACAACGACTTGGAGGAAATTACGACGTAGAGTGGAGCTCTACAAATCTCGCCCGAAGTAGGTCGTCGCTTCGTATCGTGGTGGAACGCTGTCACCGATCGACCTCGATGAGCTCTCTCCTTTTTCTCTAGGAATGGAGGATGGATGAAATGAGGATGTGGAGATGAATATAAATAAGAAGAATGAGAAGTTGGAGAAAAATGAAGGTGGAGGAGATGAAGTAGAATGAGAGGTTTATTAGAAAAATGGTGAAATTGAATAGAGTTGAATGGGAGGTTAGAACATATGGAGTTGAATGGAAGTTATATAGAGAATGTAAAATAAATAAAGAACAAAAATAAAATAAACTAGACTACTAAAATACAATAAAATAAAGAGAAGAAAAAGAGTGAGGAATTTACGAAACAAGACAAACAATATGTGCATGTTTCTCTTTTTTATTTTTCTAATTTTAATTTTTTTATTTTTAATAAAAAATATTTACAACATAAAAATAAAATAAAATAATAGAAATAAAATACAATACAATAATTATTTTTTGGATTTTTTAGTAATTAAAAAAATAAACAAATAATAAAAAATGAAGAACGAATGAATATTTACATTATATACAATGTACACCTAGGTCCCAAAATTCAATTTTTTAAACGAGCCTTGATTTTAGTGAAACTAGTTTATTGGATAGATAATTTTCTGACTTATACTTTAAAAGTAAGTTTGGTGAATTTAGAGTTCAAAGTGAGTAGAAATTTGGTCGGGAAATTGGACTTTACGACTTTTTCTCTTTGGGATCTAGGAGCATTGATTTGAGGTGATATTTATTTTATATTTTGTATTTTTATATACATTTTTGTAAAGAAGTTGGAGAATGAATTAGTTGAAAAGGAGTTGGAATAAATTTATTAAAAATACATGAAGTTTTAGGATATTTATAGGTGAAAAACTTCTCTAATTTATTAATTTTTATTATTAATTTATTTTGTACCATATAACATATATAATTATTAGTATATTTTATTTACAAGAGTCATTTTATTAATTTATTGATTTTATGAACATTTATTTTAGATTTGACTCGAGGATTTTGCTAAGATCGGTAGATTGAGATGATGAATCATGGATTCATCACTCCTCTATACTTACGCTTTGCTAGTCCTAGAGCAAATAAAGAATGAATATGTTGGATTAACCTTTTACTATGCATGTGAATACAAGACTTGATCGTTCAAGAACTCTCAATTTTAGAGATCCTAAAATTCTAACTTGAACCAAGCTCTCGTTAAAAGGTATCCAATTTTCCTAGTTATCAGAGTCTCTCTGTATACGTATATAATAGGGATATGACATTAAGTGTCGATTGCAGTTACGAGAGTAGAGTGACAACTCCACCCAAGGTTCCAGTTCAAGAGACTCTCATAAGAACCCGATCCTCAACACTATGGAATAAATCATTTCTTGCATCCACTCCACTGTCTCTTTAGTTGTCAGACTTGAATGTGTAGATGGAAGGCCAGTTGACGAGAGGCATAGTATTGTGCCATTTCTTCTCTTCCTCTCATTGGAATAAGAATCCTCTCGAGTGCGTTATTAACTCAACACATTTATTTTTGGTTGTTGATCAGTGTGTCCATCAAGAGAAGTTGAAGTCCTCTGCACTTGTTTTCCTGGGAGTACACTAGATTGTGCCTTTTTTGAGTATCTAATACACCTTCTACACCCGGACTTGTAGCATTTACGATGCAGAGCCTTTTTTGATGCTAGCCCAACTCATGATCCTAATAGCGTTGCTCCAAGTGGTCACTTTGAAATGGTTGGGAGCGCTCTCCTTTGGTGGAAGCTCTTTGATATTTGACTTTGTATGGTGAGAGCCTTTCATTCAACATTTCTTTCTATTCTTTTCATTGCTTTTGGCTAGCTCCATTGCTTTTACCAAGAGTTGGCGCACACTAATCAACATTTTTTTTAGATTTGATCACACCCTGGCACATATGTAAATATCAAGAGATAGTCAAGAACCATGTTCTCATACTGGCTAAAGGTGCTGACACTCAAGTTTCATGAAGCCTTCATTGATTTTATACCATCCTCGAGCCATAAAATCAGGTCCAAACTCAAATCCCTCATGCCATTTCCTCAAGTGAAATTTCAACTCATCTCTACATAACTACAACCGTGTATGTGAGGTGTTGATCATATTCTTAAGGTAGAGACTAAGAATGCAATATAGCACCCAAATCTTTCAAACTAGGGAAATCTGAATAATTAAGTCAAAGACCGTAATGACTAAGGTTGGTTAACTCAACATCGCAAGACCTCATAAACCATGTGTTGTTGAACTTCACTAGTCTTGTGCGAATGTGAATGTGTCAAGAATTAAACCAAATCATTAGTTAGGTTTTTTGTGATGATTTTTTTAAAAGAAAGGAAAGGAAGAAAGATATTTTTTTCTTGCTTTTTTTAAAAGTTTTTTTGAAAACATACACAAACTTTTTTTAAATTTTCTTAAAGCAGATAAAGAAAGAAAAGAGAGATTTTTTTGAAAAAGTTTTGTTTGAAAAAGAAAAAATAGGAAAGGACACACATTTTTTTTGAAAAAGATTTTTTTTAAAGCAAATAAGGGAGGAAAAGAGAAGATTGTATTTTTTTTGAAAAATTTTTTACTTTTTTGGGTGTTTTGAATTTTTTTTTGAAAATATTTTATTTAAAAATTTATTTCTACCAATTTTACCACCCCGTAATTATTGTATAATATATACAAAAATACACAAAAGTACGAGCTATGGGTAAAGTATATATGTAATATATACACGCCCCCTATACTTAGTATGTGTTATGTCTTCATGGCACTAGGTGACAAAAAGACAACTTGTACTAAGCATAAGTGGGTGAAAAGAATAGAAGAGAGGAAGAATATGAGAGCATGTGAGAATACACAACGGGCATCGACCCCTCTATACTTAGGCTCTGACCAGCCTAAGTATTGGAGAGAATACAAGATTTGGGAACCAATGAGGTTGGGAAAGAATATACAAGAAGAGATGATCAACTTAGGTCACTCACCCCCTATACTTAGGATCTAGTCATCCTAAGTATAGCCACAATATGGAAATGATACGGAATTGGGGCGAGTGATGCGAATCATGTGGGAGGGAGGGAAATAAAGGAAGGAAAATCAATACAAGGAGTGAGAATATACAAGGATCAAGAAAGTTTGTGACAGACCTTCTTGCGGGAGTGAGGGGGCGGGTAGTATACACATCTGTCGATGTCAGAACCATCCTTAGAAGAATACTGGTAAGGGGTAGGGAACATCTAACATGGGTGGACACATAGTTGCTTGCTCAGATAGAGTTTAATAACAACCGAACTGAGCTCACTCATATAGATCACCTCATCCAGACCTGATGAGGACTCCTCAGAAAGTTCCTTCTCTAGTACATCGAAGGCAACGTTCTTAGCCGATTTTCTAGAACCTGAAGCATCAAGAGGAAGAGGAGAGTGATATGACTTGAGGAGTTCAAGGAATACCTCGAGGAATCAATACTCTTCTTCTTCTTACTAGATGACCAACTAGAGGATGGAGTAACTGATTTATAAAAATGGCTTTCGCACGAGGGTCTGCTAATCAAACTCAATTAGCATTGCTGATGTCACCACTCAACGAAACCCCACTTTAATAAGCAATTAACCCATAGTAATTAATGAAACAATTAATAGCAAGAGTGTGGAGTTAAAATTTATTTACTCTACCATAAAATGCATAACAAGCAAGTATGTAGAGGTCGAACCACAGAGAGAAAAATGGTAGCCTACAGTTATCTATGTACAACCAAGTCATTGATTTGTATAATTTTTTTTGTGAGTTTTTTGATTTTATATCTATTTATTTTATTTTATTTTTTGTTTTGTAATTTTGTATTTTCTTTTTTTATTTTCCATATTTTATATCTTCTTTTCATGTAAATATCATATAAATAAAAATATATGTATATGTATATATGTATCAAAGGTATATATATGTACTATACACATACAAATGTGTAAAAATACTCAAAATATAGTAAATAAGATATTTTTGTCATTTTTATTTTTTTCTAATTTTTCGCTATTTTTCTGGAGTTTTCGCTAATTTGTATGTATGTCTAAAGTAAAAAAATAGCCCAAATATGGGATTAATAAATATTACTAAATTAATTTGGGTATTAAAAATAATAAATAGTTCCCAAAATTACCCAAATTAATTTTAACATGTTCATAATAATTTTTAGATAAATATAAAATAGAAAATATATTTTTGGTGTTTTTGTAAAATTTTTATATTTTTTGTTGGATTTTGGAGCTTTATGATTTTTATAATTTTCTATTTCTTATTTTTAGGGTTTTTTATTTTATGGACTCAATAAATAGAAAAATGTACTATGTATATATATATATTTTGGATTTTTCAAAAAGTTTTTAGATTTTTTTTTGGTATTTTATAAATTAGAAAGGGGTTAACTAGTATCTTTTTTAATTTTAATGAATAGATAAAATGCAAAAAAATGTCTATTAAAATATGGGAGTGAATCTACAAGTGATAAAGCATTTATCCCTATTTTTGTGAATTTTTAGGAGCACTATAGGTATTTTTAATAATTAGATAAAACATACAAAATACATGTCATGGCAGGGGCATTTTGCAAATAAAATAAAGTCCAAGGGTATCTGTGCAAAATCACCAAAAGTTTTCAATGTTTATTCAATTTTTAATGGCTAAATGACAATTTCAAGATCCGCCAGGGTGCGCATGTAAATAACCCATCATGTGGGACAACACGTGACTCCTACTAGGAGGGACCAAAACATAATTAACAGAAAGTACATGGGCCTCTCAGCAATTTACACAAAAATATACAACGTGCTTTTGAATTTATTGCACTAAACAATAAATACAACAACTAACAGGGGTTTACATGCAATTTTGCCACCTCACGTGGGACAGCTCGTGAGGTAACGCGGAATGGATCTAAGTGCAATTAAAATAAATACATGGTCCGTAATGCAAAATTCCCACATATTTTATAATTCTACATTTTATTTACAGGACTAATTATTAAATACAAAAATGCGGGGACTAGATATGCAATTTACCCCTATCTTAGGCGCAGGCAGACAACCAGGATCGCTTCACTTATCCACACGTCACACCTCTGATGGTGGATACCAGTTCGTAAATCAACACACGAGATTAGATCTGATGGATGATCTGACGGCCGTGACGGGGAGTGATCCAACGGCAGCTATAGCATCTGGAGCTTCCCTCCTGGTCGGACGACTGAGAGGAGAACTGGAAGAACATGGAAGAAGGTCACTGTTGGTGATCTTTGATTGGTCATAGCGAGCTCCTTGGCCTCCTCCGACACCTCCAGGCATCTCTTCACGTTCCTGAAAGCCCCTCGGGTCAGAAGATCCCTTCGACGAGGTACCTAGAGCCCTGGAGTGCTCAGGTGAGGTCGAGGAAGAAGGTGGGCTCCAGGTACCTGTTCTTCGCTAAAATTGATTCGATTGCGAGCCTTTTGGCACACCAGGACCTACAAAAAGGTTATGCGCAACAAGGCGACGGTCCCATAGCCTTATTTGGTCGAAATGGACGGAAAATGGGTGCGACGGAGGTCTCCAGCAATAGACGGAGGAAGGAGACTCGATCTCCTGACCCACGATGGATCAGGGTGAGTGGAGGTGCCTGGGATGTGGGGAAAGTGATAGGGAGTGATATGACAGTGCTCATATGGTCGGAGCAGCAATGACGATGCGCGGAGGAGCTACCAGAGCTCGACTCGGGCGAAGTACGTGTGGAGCGATTAAGGCTAGATTGCTTAACTGAATCCTAATCTAATGTCAGGAAAGTAAATTTACTATTAAAATGCGTAAAATACGAGAAGAAAGAACAACTCTTATACCTGGGGACGCCCAGGGAGCAGGGTTGCCGGTGATGGCGGCAGTGGGTGCACCCCGACCTCCTGGAGCTTTGCTGGAGCATGAAGCACGTCATCCTGTCACGAGAAGATGGTTGGAATCCAAGACGAAGGCTCCTAGGGCTTTAATGATGACCAAATTTGAAGAAGGAGACGAGGGACTTTATTTATAAGACAATGTGCGCACCCTTATTGATCGGGATAGATCAATGGATTTGTGTTATGTACATATTATTCGATGATTTGGCGTGGATCAGGGAGGATCAATGGTCACTTTATCTTCAAGAAGCAAGGTCGATAGATGGATGAGATGCCCTGGAAAAAAGGCAGAAAACTAGGGATTAAACGGGTCTGCATCAAATCAGATATGGGAGGGACTGTTGACTGAGGTCAACAGTTGACGCGATCCCACTGGGCCACGTCACCCGCTAGGCAACAAAACAAACAAATTTATTAAAGAATAATTAATTTAAAATAGTAAATTTTTTTATTAATTTTTGAAAAATTTTTATTATTTTATGTAGTATTTTATTATAATTTTTATTTAATTTTTGACGTTATTTATTAGCAGTTAATTTTTATTAGTGTATTTATAGGTATATTCATATATGTTTTGTACATTTTTATTTTTTATTTTTTATATTCGATTTTATTATTTTATTATTTTATTTTAAATATTTACAACTTATTTTTGTGAGTATAAATATATTTTTATTTTTTTATGATGTTATTTATACACTTTAATAAATAGTTATGTATCTTATGTAGGCATCTTTATAGATATTTTACCTATGTTTTGACATAGTTTTATTTTATTTACCAATTTCTTTTTGGTCTTATTCTAATTTTAGTGTAGACATATGCTATGAATAATGCTTACAAACTTACAAAAATATGAATTGCAAAAATAATAAATAATGAATAAATTGAATATATTAATCAGTAGAATGTACAATAGGAGCCTAAAACCTAACTTTCACATAATAAACCAAAAAATAAAAAAACCACCACCATTAAATAGCTTGTGAAAAATTATGTACAATTAGGTGATTTTGCTATGTTTTGAGTTTTTATTTGAAAGATATGGGTCTGTGAAGTTTGGGCTTTACTTTTTATTTTGCATATAGAACGTACTCTGTGTGTTATTAAAATATGTATGAAAAATGCATAATTAATGAATAAATAAATGAGGTATTTATTGTATTTTTGGCCCTTATCTGTTCCTGCTTTATTGCTTGTTGACCAACTCCATTCTGGACTTGGTATCAGGGTTAGGGTCATAAAATATTTGCAATATTTTATTCCTTTTTCTTTTCCTCTCTTCATTCTATAGTTTTGGCATTAAAACCTTATTTTATATACAATAAATAATTGATGCTATTTTGTGCAAATTAATGCTATTTACATGCAGTGGCTAGGGTTTTTAAGGCCAAAATGATAGAATAAAGGTGATGAAATGAAGATTCATTACCCCCTATACTTGCCTTTAGTAGTCCCTAGCAAACACTTATGCGATAAGTGCAAAAAGAATAAAGAAGAAAAGAAAAAGAAAGAATGAATTAAAATAGCTTTCAGTTATTAACTTGTCTTTACAAAATCAAAGTTTGGAGCTCAGGTTAGACCTTAGCATGAGAATGTGTGTGGAATCTGGTCAGGAACCAAATTTAAAACACAACAGCTTTCGAGAGTCACAGAACTCGGTTCAAACCACCTCAATAGCCAGGTCAGAACTAACCTACATCATATGCAAACCCTTATGACTATGAAGCTGACTTGTATATTGTAAGTGATAGTGACTCTCCTCAACTGAAATGACAAAGGAACTGACTTCTCCATATTGACAACGCAATGATTCCCCAATCCAGCTCTCTATCGTCGAGGAGTGGGATATTCTCTCCTAAGTTCAAATGACATCCAACTCAAGAGGAGGAGGTGAAGAAGAGAATGGATGGTAGCTAGTGTAGCTACCTATCTTGGGATGTAAGACCAGTGTAGTCAAGTCATCCAGCTGCAGCCTCACATGGTATAACTTTGATGCTCAAGCTTGCTTATTTTCTATACAACATATATACATACTCCAGCAAGCATTTTATTTTCAAGCATGTCCACTTTTTTGGAGTTTTTTTTGAAATACTATTTACAACAACATTTACGTAAGGACTTTTTCCTCTTGAGCCAGAAGACTATCCCTCTTTTGAAGCTTTATGGCAACCCACACTCTCCTGTCATTCGACTTCATTGTAACTGGACCAGGTTGGGGTGCACTTCCCTCCCTAGACGAGGACGAATGTTTCCACCCGTGTGCGTCTCAGACCGGCAAATCCAACCCCCTCACTACTCCAACTGAGTTGAGCTAAGTGAAAGGTGCAAGTGTCCAAGTTTGGTCATGACCGACAAGAGTCATGCGTGTATCTCAAAAAGTTCTAGTTAGTCAGTTGAGGTGACTAGAACCCAGCCCTGTGTCACAAAGAATTAAATCTGACTAGACCTGAAGTACCTTAAAACTAGTTCCCATAAGGTTCCAGTGCAATTAGGTGCAGTAAGGTCCAACCAAGCTCCAATCTTCGACTTTATTGGACTTGTCTCAAATTGAAAATAATATGAATGCTATGCAAAAGTTATGTACAATGATGAAAAGAATAATGCAATTTTTCAAAGAATTTGAAAACAAAAGAAGAAATTTGTACACAAAGAATTCCACGAACAAAAATAATTTTGGCACACAAAGTATAAAATGTTTACAGCTAGTTACACATGTGCGCTTCTTTTTATTTAATTACAAGACCTAATAATCTCAAAGAATTTATAGGTCTTAACAAAGTGACTTATCTAGATGCATATATACAATTGAGAATGTATTTTATGTATTTTATTTATGATTTATTTTTTAATGACGCTTTTATTCCTTAATTTTATTTGAAAACAATTTTGAAAACTATAGTACAAAATATTTTTTGCAAATATTTACAAATATTTGAAAGCCATTTTGCAAAGATTTTTTAAAAAATATATAAAAATTTTAAAGTATTTTTACCAAACATTTTCAAAATCATTTGCAAATAGGTTTTCAAATCCTTTATTTCACATCAAGAAAAGAATTTTTGCAATCCAAATATTTTTACAAAGTTTGAAAACATTTCACCAAAAGTTTTCCAAACAAGTCTAACCATTTTTAAAATCATTTGGCAAAAAACATTTTTAAACCTGATTTATTAATCAGTGTATACCAAAAGAATTTGACGAATAAGAAAAATATCATTTGTTAATACATGCATGGATATTTTTGATATATTTAGTTTTGTAAATGTTTTTGTTGTTTTCGCAAGTAGTATCATATATTTACAAAAGTTTTGGTTCTTATTAGATTGATGTATAAAGAATTTTAGAGTATGTTGTGTGTACTCCTCAAACTTATTTGAAAATCATTTCAATGAATTTTGAAAAACTATAGTCCAAAATAATTTTTACAAACACTTTTTACAAACATGTACACGCATTTGAAAATCATTTTGGAAATTGTTTTCAAACAACATGTATAGATTTTGTCAAATATTTTTGCAACCATTTTTCAAACTATTTGCAAATAGTTTTTCAAAAAAATTTATTTCACGCAAAGAAAATAGTTTTTTTGCAAACGAAAATATTTTTACACTGGTTGAATACTATGTACAAAATATTTCAAAAAGTTTTCAAAAGATTTTTCACAAGGGTTTTCAAACTATTTTTCAAACATTTTGCAAAAGTATTTTGCCTGACTTATTAACTAGTATGTATAGAAAGAGTTTGAGGATCTATACACATCTTTTTATTAGAAAATTGTAATAAATTCAATATTATTTTTAGCCATATGTGTCATTAAAGTACAAATGTACGAGTTATGGATTGAAGTATATACATGGTATATGTGAACCCCTATACTTAGCTCGAGCTATGTCCTCATAGATCAAAGAGAAAAAGAGAAGACATAACTCAGACTGAGTATAGGCATACCATAAAGAATAAATGAAGGAGGGGATGAATAAATGAATAGTAAGTTGATCGTCCCCCTTATACTTAAGATCAAATAATCCTAAGTATAGTTGGATGTACATAATGCAGGGATGGTCAAGGACGAGAATGAACAGATCGTACTCGGATTGTCTCCCCCATATACTTAGGGTGAGAGAACCCTAAGTATAAGCGAGAATAGGAGACAATGGAGAGGATCAAAGAGTTAAGGTATTCGGGGTGCACCCCCCTATACTTAGTACAAAGTACGTCCTAAGTGTAGACGACGGACAAAAAGGGGCGATACACCCGATAATTTTTAATTTTGGGTTTTTTATGTATATATATATGATGAATGTGGTGATGAGAAAGGAGAACAGAGGAAAAGACCAAAGATTAGAGGAAAACTTTTTTTGTGCATTATCTGAATCTTTTGATGATGCTAGCGCTGTGGATGTATCTTCAAAGCGCAGGATATGGATTGAGTCGACAACAACGAAGAAAGTATCATGCTCAAGATAGGGCTTCAGGAGTTGACCGTTGACAACAAATGCCTGTGCGTCAGGAGACAGTTCTGATGTGGCGATACTTCCATTATCACACACTTCACAAACTTGAAATGGCCCTGTCCATTTGCTTTTTAATTTGTCGGGGAATATTGATGAATATGTGATTCATCACTCTTAAAGTTGAAAATACAGCTTTGTTCCCAAGTAATTAGATGCATATTTCCACTTATATTACATAATCAGCATTCATGCCTGCAAAAGTAATATCTGAATTTTAGCATTAAATAAGAAGCCCAAAACACTTGTAAATATTCACCAGTAGTTCACCTATTTGTATTATATTTTATACTCACTCCAAAACCAATAGAACCAAATCTATACTGTATTTATTACTGACTAATAACATAAGGAAAATACCAAAAATTTCTAACTTGAATAATTACCCAATAAAACCCCAAACCCAGATGGAGACCTTAGACATTAGAATGCACATATCTCTCTCATACAATCTCCGATCTAGGTATACACACTTTAAATTAATACACATTCATAGACCTTCAAAATGAGACCAATTTCATTTCAATCGGAGCTCGTATGCAAAACTTTGGTTTTGGGACCCCTTTGTACACTATATGTATACACATCTGTACCCTTGTATTTTAGTACTTTATTTGACCTCATTTACATTTTTGTCAATGAAACATGTAGATCTCATCGAGATCTACAACTTTCATGTTTTGAGTTTCTCCAAATTCGGCCATCTTCTCTCTCTTATATCACATTTTCTTTCAGCTATCCAGATGAGGCCACGTGGCACCCTCTGGTTACGCCACGCGACCTGCTCATAACGCACCACACAACCCTCTTTCTCCACGTTCGATGACGCCTTATCCTTCTAAATCCCAGCCATCCACTCCACATCAAACCTCGTCCACCCGATCAAGGCCCAGATCAAATCTGGGCCGTTCTCCAGCGCCACCTTCTCATTGGGCCGCATCGCGCACTCCATAGCCACCCAATGGCCTCCCTTTCTTCAGATCCAAGCCATTCATCCCGCAACTCTCCACAGCCATTCGATTGCTCCCCTAGTCTCATCTCGGTCATTGACGCTCGTCTCATCCATAGCCTTACACGTGGCAAGCTCATGGCCATTGGATCAACGTCTTAAGGGCCAGATCACCACCGTTCAATCCGCCTCATTTCTCGGCCCTTGGATGATAGTCCAGATCACATCTGCACCGTCCTCTTCTGCCCGCTTAGAGTCTCGCCATGTGTCTCACTCTCAACCCTTGATCGTCCTTCCATCTGATCTAATCCGAGCCACTTGTGAGCGCCCACCACTCAACCGCTGGATCACAATATCAAACGACTGAGAAGTCGTCTCCTACCTTGGGTCGCCTTCCTCGCGCACATCGCCCACTTTGTATACTCACCGGCCACTTCCTATTTTCTCCGCCACTACTACCACCATCGCAATCCATTGATCGCTCCACGATGAAGCCCATACTCCCCTCATCCTCGTCGGCCACCATGCATGCCACGATACCCTCTTCTTCACTCCACAAACCCCACTCGAACCATGCCCTCCATCGCTTACACCTCCACCTTGTCCCTATAAATATCCCACCTCCGACCAACGTTCACCCCATCCGCCTGTACAGGAGGTACCCCTTAGCTCTACTCTCCTCATCGGTGACAGCGATTGGGCATGACATCGAGGGAAGATGGTCGACTACCTCCGACGAGATCTGTGACACACCTCTGCTATGTCGCAGCCCCTCCACGGTGCTTCACGAGCTCGGGATACTACCGACCCTTGAGCGAAGACCAGGAAGCTTTTCTCCGATCTTCTGACCGCAAGTAGACCCCTCCATCACCTTCTTCCATCTCTACCTCCTTTCCTCACGTCTTTCTCTGATTTTATTCTGCTTAGCCGCTCGACATCACCTTCTATGGACCATCGCTCGAGCTTCACATCAAAGTTCCCATCTTCGCATGCCATTCCATTCCCTCCAACTTCACCTCGCACTTCATTCCGACAAAAGCTCCCCCTTTACGACGGAGTAAGTCACCGGACCACCTCCACTTAGCTCCAGGCCTCCCACTGCACTCGCACTCACTTCACGAGCACATTACACACGCTCCCTTGCACAGACTAACCCTGTAGGTGCCATTCTCTTCATTGGTCAGAATCTCCACTGGAGCTGCATTGAGATTCGTCGCCACCGGCATTCAGACCTCCCTAGCTGCTTTTAGGACTTCCGGTAACTCCCCGACACTTCCACGATCAATCCGAGCATCTCAGGAGTTATCAGCGAGCCTCATCGACCACTGGTGAAGGAGGCAGAGTAAGAGGCCCATCGCTGGAGCCCCGCCAAGTCAATCGTAGGGGGCGACAGACTAGAGAGGACAATGCACTGCCACCATTGGATCTTCCTGATCCGACGGTCCTCGTTGCGCCACGTAGCAGCTGCCCCGAGCTTCAACCTCTGTTGGATCCATCTCGATCCAATGACCAATATTGAGCCAAGTCGCCATCAGCCGCATCTCCATATACCGTTTGATCATTCAAATCTAACAGTCCTTGATCGCACCACGTTCCACTCCTCACAGCTAGTGGATCATCCAGATAAAGTGGCGTAGCATCCGCCGCGTGGAGCACTCCGAGCCTTTTCCCCGACCCTAGGCTCGGAGCAACCAAGCAGAGCCGAAGCTGACCCCGAACCACCTAAGCACCCGAGCCTCCGACCGAGCCTCGATTACTGTCTGAGCCTTGCCCCGCACGTGCATTTTATGTGGTGACTGGGACATTTACACAGAGGTCCATGCAACTTTTAGAAATTACAAATTAGTCCCTGCCAGGCGCGTTACGCGTGTCTTCTTGGTTAATTTGCATCCCCCTTCAGCATTATAGGTAATTGTGTTTATATCCCTATCAGCACGTTTTATTTTAAGTAATTTTATTTCCTGTATTGCATTTTGTTACCTGTCTTTGCATGCATGTTTAGGTGTCTATATTTAATCATTTTTAAATTCAAAAAATTGCATGTTGTAGCCCAACTTGTCCTTTATCTCATGTGACACTTATTTTATTTTTGTGAGTCATATGGAATTTAATAATATGAAATTGGTGAAATTTTCTATATTTTACCCACTGTGTGTTTTTTAATTCATATTAAATTCCTTGTTGCTCCAAAAATCACCTTAAAATAACATTAGACCTAGGATAAAGTGTTCTACACTATTCCCAAAAATCATTGCATTTACATGCATCACGAGGACTGAATAGATCAAATAGTGATTTGTTTAATTGATTTTTAATAGGTCCAATTAACATAGAATTTTAGGTTTATTAATTTTCTTGGATTAATCATACTTATATCTATCTAGGATAATTTTTATATATGGAAATAATGTGTTTTGGTGTTTATTAAAATTAATTTTGCAAAAATCACCTTGCATCCATATTTAATTTATAGAAAATTCAGTTAGATTTGAAAAATTCCAAAAAATTGCAGTAGCTTAATTTCATAGCGTTCCATATTCTGGCCCATTTTCATAATTTTTGGACCTCATTTGATCATCTTTCTAATTTCACTTGTAAAATTGGCCTGAAATTGCATTCTTTCTTTCTTTAATTGCATAAAAATTTCTAAAAATGACCAAAAATATTCTTCTGAAAATCTAACCTCTGAATTAACTAAAAATTAACCTAAGGAGAAAGTTGCCTCCCTGAGTTCGACCTTGGGATTGCCCGAGTAAAATAAAACCTACCGCTCGCATTTAATTGAATATTAATTGAAGCGGTTTTTGACGAAGTCTCGATTACCCGACTGCAATGAATTTAACATTAAATTTGATCGTTATTTTAATTGAATTAACAAGGGTAGACTAGGCAACGTCAAAATGGTGCCGTTGCCAGGGAGGCACGGCTTAGGTTAATTTGTTGAGGATTGTGAGTTTTTGATTTCCCATCCCGGGGTAGTATGATTCCTGGCTTTTCTTGTTAATATTTCTATGTCTTTTATTTTTGTGTATTTTGTGTCGTCCTTTATTTGACCTCAAATTATTTCCGTGCGAGGAAAACAAGGAGTCGAAGATGCTTCGCCAAGCGAACCGAGGAGCTTGCATTTTAATATTTTGAGTGATTGTGAGGATTTGTAATTGTTGTCATTTTCATTATTTTTGCATTTTTCCAGTGGTTCCCGTTTGTGTTCTCGCGCGTGTAAAGGTAGTAGAAACGTGTCCACGTGTGCTGTGTGGATTACTTTTACATAGAATAGACTTGCACTTGCGACTCTTAGAGCCTCTCTAGGACTTGTTTGTGCTTGTAAAATTTAAGGACCACACTTCGCACTCAAAAGACACACTTAGACCGCCGATCTAGTCAAATTTAATATGTGCTTCACTCGCTAATAAAACTGCCTGTCTAGGAGCGGGTTTTATCATTGCATTGCATGTAATGGAAAGTTTTCAATTCTATTTTTCATCCTGCATAAAAAGAGAAAGGATCACTGTAAGTCTTCTATACTTTTCATACCATCATTGTTTTATCTTGCATCGGATTCACTCGACTCCTTCCCCTTGGTTTTTCAGCTTAAGATATAAAGTAAATTGGGACTGGACGATAGGCATGCTTTGTGGTTAGAT
The DNA here is from genome assembly GCA_037367405.1 of Ottelia alismoides. Taxonomy (NCBI): domain Eukaryota; kingdom Viridiplantae; phylum Streptophyta; class Magnoliopsida; order Alismatales; family Hydrocharitaceae; genus Ottelia; species Ottelia alismoides. The sequence continues at coordinate 328,337 of JAZKJV010005939.1, forward strand.
TAAATCAGTGATCACCTAACTTAAAACCGAGACTGCTAAACAAAATTGATTAAAAAATCAATAAAATCAGAAATTTGCTTGCGGGAGATTAACCCCAACCTTGTTTTCAGGCTGAGTGAGGCACTTGAGTGTGTGTGCACACCCTAAGACAGATCCTAAATCCCCACCTTCCATATCACGTACCAACTGATCTTAGAAAATATCATGAGTTGAATTTTCTCAGGTTCACTGACTAGCACCAAGTAACCTCCTCCTGTTCGCAGGTAGATAGGGGTGAACCAGCGGTGCTTTGCAACGAGTTGCTAGTTACCCCTCGGGGTGAAGTTCCAGCCTTGTCAACCTCCGCCTACTTGCAAGTAGATAGGGGCAGGTCTTTGAACCCATCAACTTGGGATAGGAGCGAAGAAAGGAAGGGCGCATGTATCTTAGGCGATAGGTTGAACTGGGAAGACGCATCCGGCTTTGAGCCGACTTCTCTATAGGCCACGTAACCTTTGATATTTGCCTGAAATTCTCACTTAACATCAACCAGATTAATCGGACTCGGTTCGGAGTCCTTCACCGTGTGAGTGTGAAAATCGGGGTTTGGATTCACTTGCTTGTCTCACGTAGGAGTAAAATCCTATCTTAAACTCCCGAATCTTCTTCTCGCCAACCAAGATGACTGACTAGGGGGATATCTACACCCGTTTTGCCAATCTTTCTTTTAGCCCCCCACGAAGCTCATCTTCACCGGCCCAAGTGTAACTTGGCCCAACCCGAGCTCATGACCTCTTTAGTTCTGGATCCCTCAACCCGAGGGTGGTTACTGTTAAACCAACCATTTTCTGACCTCTGATCTCATCGAGTAAGACCATCGCCTCGGTAAGAATCCCTTCCTTGATTTGTCCTCTAACCAAGACCATTTTCTGACCCCAAGAAAATATGACAAGATGCCACCGAAGAAAAACCCTGATGAAGAGGAACACAGAGATGAACCCATGCTCCAAGTCCCGACCCGACTAGCTAGAGTCGAGAAACTGAATGCAGAATAGATGGCTAGGATGAGATAAGTGATCGAGGTTGAAGGATTTGACCGATCCATGGTAGATGCCTACAATCCCGCAGAGAATGAAATACATAGCTGGCTAGTACCTGAGGTCCCCCCTGAAGCGTTCGAGCTGAAGCCCCACTTTCTGAGCCTGTTGACGAAGTTCAATGGAAACGCCAACGAAGAACCATGTGCCTTCCTTAGAGACTTCGAGCTGGTTTGCAACAACCTTAGTCACCCTAGGGTTGGGCAAGACAGATCAGGCTGAAGGCCACCCCATTTGCCTTACGAGATAGGGCCACACATTGATTGAAAAATCTTGGGTTGAGATGTACGACCTGGATGTAATTTAAGGACCTTTTCTTGAAGAAGTTCTACCCACTTAGTAGGACTAATCAGATGAGAACCAAGATTGCGAGTTTCTCTCAGGGACCCAATGAACCATTCCATGATGCTTGGGACAGATTCAATGATTTAACACAGAAATCCTTGTGCCATGGCATTTCGATAGCAATCTTAGTCCAGACCTTGTTCTGTGGAATGACCTCGGAGATGCAGGGGTTAGTAAGTGCCGCCTGTAGAGGAATATATTTGAACAAAAATGAAGATACTGTATGGAAGATCCTGGAGCATATGGCGGAAACATGCAGGTTTGAGGCCACCAGGGCCTATCAGTTGTCTCCCTCGATCCTATCCAACAAGACAACTAGGAGGACTGTAGCATATCTGACAGAGGACCTCATCCCCAACATGGGGATGATAGCTTATAAGTTATCCATGGTCTAGCAGATTCACAAGAGGGTCGCTGACCTTGAGGGACTCTCGCGATTGCCGAAATAAGTGGAGGAACTAACTAAGAGGGTAGCCAAGATATGGCTACCTGCCCCTTCTGCACCACCTGTACCTGTACACCGAGTCCATCTTGGAACAAACACTAGGGCCTCTGAGTAGCTGGGTAGAGGAGCAGGCATACGCTCACCAGGAGCAGCACGCACCCCCACAAGTGGAGACAGGATAAGAGGAGCTTATGCAGGTGTTCGAGATCAACGGGCTATGGTAAAACCATGACCCTGTCAGCAGACAGTCGGGGATAGGGAACGGTCAGCCTCACTGACCTTCCCTAGCTTACCAAGAAACCAGCTTCGTCCCCGCACCATGCTTTGTACAGTCTTGGCCCGGACAAGGGTACCAGCCTTAGCAGCACCAGCAGCAGCGCACTTTCCACTCGGGCCAGCAGGGCCCCCACCACCGTCCCATCAGTAGCAGTACCAGCATGGCCAGCATGACCAATACAAGAACTCATCCTCAAGTCAGCACCAACAAGACCAGCCCACAAGTTAGTTGGAGTCCCTCACCGTGACAATCTAGACCCTGACTGATAGGGTCCAACAGATTAGAATGACTACCTGCACATGAGAACCGATTTAAATCGTGTCTCTTGTACCCAGGATCAGTAGATGGCACCAAAGACCCTAATTCCTACCTAGGTTCAGGCCAACCCAAATAGCTTGAACCAAGACCAGAACCGACCACGAGATCATGTATACTATTCAGATAACTCTTTATCTGAACATGAGATCCTTTTGTATGATAATGTCAACCATATGTCCCTCAGGAGCGGAAGGACCGTGATCATACCTGATCGGGCACGAGAACCAGAGCAAGATGCCTCCAAGTCTCTACCTGAGGAGAACTTTGAGGCAGAGGAGCAGAACCACCACACCACCAGCAGAAGAAGAGGACCTCCAAGTCCTCGAAGAAGCAGGAGAACCGCACGAGCAGTGAGTCAAGCGAGACCGATGAAGAGCCCACATCCATCTGAGGAAGATGTCCCAGAAGTCACGGAAGACGCATCACCAGTTTTGCAGCAGAAATTTCCTTTTAGTTAGAGTTAGAGTCAGTCTAGGTGTCAGAGTCATGTAAAGAGCTCAGTTCCTAATTTCAATGATCATCTTTCGATTTCGGAATCTGAATTAGCATCAATAATCCCTTTCCCTCGATCTCTTAAGGGTGGAAAGAAGAAAACTCAAAAAATACAAAAATATGACCCTAAGATGGTAGTGTTTTGCAATAAATACATCAAGGTCACAACCCCTTTTGACAAGTATGTGGAGATGACACCTACATTCCAGATGTACCTTAAGGTGAGATGTACACCTACTAGGGTCATCAAGAAGACCAAAGTCGTGTTGAGAAACACGTTTTGTCATTAGCCACTATTTGCGCAATAAAGAATGCATTTCTGAGGAAACGATGAGACATGGGTGTACATTATGTGGTGAGTCATGTCGATGAAACTGCGTTTGCACACACTCTCCTTGACAACGGATCTTCAATTAACTTAATACCTACAACTCTCTATGAGCGGCTTAATCTCGGACCTCTTAGGAAATCCAGAGCCTTACTTTAGTTTGCAGATAAAGCAACCAAGAGGTCTCCAGGAGAATTAAGGAATGTTGGCATCAAATTCGAGGGTCAGGATTACATGGTGGACTTTACAGTCATTGATATGGAGACCCCTCGTAATTGGAGAGACTCCCAGATCATATTAGGAAGGCCCTTCCTCAGAACAGCAGGGGCCTTGTTTGATTACAAGATTGGGAAAATCCAGTTCCAAACTCCAGGCGGAGATGAAGAACTTGAGATGAAGAAAACCAGATGGCAGAGATCGGATTCAGAATCCAGCACCGAGTACTCTTCGTCCGAAGAAGATTGTATTCATGTAGACACCGTTGGGCCATGGAGACAGAACCCATCCAGCACCGATGAGTCCCTCTCCTCCTGAGAAGATATTGTGCATGAGTCAGTTTGCGAGATCCCTAGAAATGAGTACAACGCAACATATGCATCCCCCTACATCTTTGATGACTTAGAGGCCCAGTTGGGCCTGTCAGTCCTTCCCTCTTTAGGACAATTGGAAGATGAGGATGATGGGTCGGACATGGCCTTTTCCAATTACTTGGAAACCTTTGACGATCCAACTCCATAGCCGAACGAGTTAGTGGCAGCAATTTCAAGGATAGATCCAACTACTACCAACACTGAGCCAGATTCGATTGATCAAGACTTACTTGATGATCATACCTTACCTGAGCTCAAACCTTTACCCACAACACTTAAGTATGCCTTCCTTGTGGGACAAGAGAAGAAGTATCTTGTCATCATCAGCTCACGATTGACCGAGGAGAAGGAATCTCGCTTGTTAGAGATCCTAGAAAAAAACCGCAAGGCCATAGGCTGGAGCATCTCCGGTCTCCACTGGATAAATCCCACTCTGTGTTCACACCATATCTAATTGGAAAATGAGGCTAAACCCTCTCGTGAGTTCCAACGTCGATTGAATCCAAATTTATGAGAGGTAGTGAAGAAGGAGATAGAGAAATGATGCGACGCGGGTTTTATTTATCCCATCTCCGACTCCAAATTGGTGGCTCCAATCTATGTTTTCCTGAAAAAGTCGGGAATTCAGACGATCACCATGAAAACAGAGAGGAAATTGTGACACGAGTACCCATGTCGTGGCGTGTATGTGTGGATTACAAATGCCTGAATGCCGCGATGAAGGAGGATCATTTTCCTCTACCATTCATTGATCAGATCTTAGAGAGACTAGCAGGAAAAGAATTATTCTACTTTTTAGATGGTTTCTCGGGCTACAATCAAGTATCCATTACTTCTGAGGACTAGGGGAAAACCACGTTTACATGCCCCCTTGGTACCTATGCTTTCAGGTGCATGCCCTTTGGGTTATGCAATGCTCCTGGTACTTTTCAAAGGTGCATGATTGCTGTTTTCGCCGAAATAGTCGGCGAATTACTGGAAGTCTTTATGGATGACTTCTTGGTCCATGGTGATTCCTTCGATTCCTGTCTTAGGAATCTGAAATGAGTCCACAAGCGATGTTGTGAGGTCAATCTGGTGCTCTCTTGGGAGAAAAGTCACTTCATGGTGACAGAGGGCATTGTGTTGGGGCATGTCATCTCCAAAAGAGGAATAGAGGTTGACCCTGCCAAGGTGGACGTGATCAGACGACTCCGGCCAACAACCAACGTGAAACATTTGCGGTCCTTCCTCGGGCTTGTTGGATTTCATCGAAGATTTATCCAGGATTTCTCTAAGACTGCCCGACCGCTAACTGAGCTTTTAGGCAAGGACATGGAGTTCATTGTTGATCACAAATGTCTTGAAGCCTTTAAGCAATTACAAGGTATGATCATGGATGCCCCGATACTACAAGCCCCAGATTGGTCCCTGCCCTTTGAGATCATGATAGACAACCAGATTTTACTGTTGGGGCTGTGTTAGGACAGAGGAGGGATGGCTTCCCATTCGCCATACACTTGCACGCAAAGTACTTGATACTGCTCAACGTAACTATACAATTACGGAAAAGGAGATGCTTACGATAGTGTTTGCCTTGGATAAATTCAGATCTCACTTAATCAGGTCCCAGGTAATTGTGTTCACAGACCATACACTGCTATGATACTTAATGGAAAAGGACGCGAAGGCATATCTTCTTAGATAGATTCTGCTTATTCAGGAGTACGACTTGGACATTCGTGATAAACCTGGAAAGAAGAACGTATTTGCTGATCAGCTCTCCTGCTCGAGGATCTTAATGCTTCTGATGATACGTCGATTCGAGACTCCTTCCCTGACGAGTCGATTTTTGTTGTCGACTCACTCCCATGGTACGCCAATATCATAAACTATATTGTCTCCAAGAAAGTTCCCGAAGATAGCCCAAGAGCCACATAGACCGACTGAAGTCGGATTCGAGACATTACCACTGGTAGGATCTGATCCTTTTCTTTGAAGGACTGGATTGTGTCTGGAGACGGTGTATTCCTTAGGAGGAATATCAGAGTGTACTTTCTTTATGCAACAATCTGAAGGCAGGAGGACACCACTCCGGGAAGATGACCACATGGAAGGTACTTCAGTGTAGCTTATACTGGCCGACTCTGTTTCATGATGCAATCATCTTTGCGAAGTCATGCCTAATATGCCAGCGAATGGGAGGAACCATTGGTTCCAAGGATGAGATGCCGATGCATCTTGTCATCATTTGTGATGTCTTTGACGCCTGGGGAATTGACTTCATGGGCCTGTTCCCTGTTAGCCACGGATTTGAATACATCCTTCTTGCGGTAGATTACTTGTCCAGATGGGTGGAGGCTATCCCAACCCGAGCTGTAGACAGCAGGACTGTCTGTAAATTCATTAGAGATCATATCATCTCTAGGTTCGGGATCCCCAAAATGTTGATATCAGATGGGGGTAGCCACTTTGTAAACAAAGATGTGAAGAAACTCTCGAAGGACTACAGCATCGAACACCGTGTCGCTAGTCCTTACTACCCACAGACTAATGGTATGGCTGAGGTGTCGAATAGGGTGGTGAAAACTATATTACAGAAGCTTGTCTGCCCAGACAGGAAGGACTGGTCCCAGATCTTGGATCAAGTCCTGTGGGCTTATAAAACAGCTTACAAGACACCATTAGGAACCTCGCCATTCCGGATGGTATTCGGAAAGACGTGCCATTTGCTCGAAGAATTAGTGCACAAATCAGAATGGGAATCAAGAAGGTCAATTGGAACACACACCTAGGGGAGAAACAGAGAGAAATGGATCTGAATGAGCTTGTGGAAGTCAGAAACTGAGCATACGACAATAGTTTGGTGTACAAGGACAAAGTAAAGTGTTGGCATGAAAGATATATCAGACGATAGACCTTTGTTCCTAGACAGAAGTATGGTTGTTTAATGCAAGGCTGAAGATTTTCCAAGGCAAACTGAAATCCAAGTGGACAGGACCATTCATTGTCCGTGCTGTGCATGATAGTGGATGTGTTGAGATCTCAGATCACAGAGATGACGCACAGACATTCCTAGTCAATGGACAACTATTGAAGCACTTCATCGAACCCAATGAATAGTTAGTCCGTGTTGAGGAGATTGTATTCATGCGCGAGACAAATTCAACAGATACACATAGAGTCGCGTATGAGACCTTGCAGCAGTGAACTCTCGCCATCAGCGACATCTAGAAAGATTCAGACTGCGATCTTTGTATATACCAACCATTCCTATACATTATTCCCCTCTCCCTCCTGTGACTCTAATCACTCGCCCCAACTTCATATATTTCCATCTACGACTATACTTAGGATGACCAGATCCTAAGCATAGGGGGAAAGTCACCTGAGTCCATTCATTGTACATCCTCCATATCACATCAGTCCTCATACTCTCTTCCGTCCTATACTTAGGCTAACTTGAGCCTAAGTATAGGGGGGACCGATGTCTATCATGTATATACTCATCCACTTCCCCTCTTGACCTCGTCCGCCCCATTTTCGATCTTCTTCTACACTTAGGCTGCTAGAGCCTAAGTATAGGGGGGCATGACGACTTCTATACATTTTGTAATTTTAACTCTCATATGCTTAGCACGAGCTATGTCTTTTTCCTCACTTTTTGTGCTCTGAGGACATGGCACACACTAAGTATGGGGTGTGTATATATTACATATACACTTTACCCATAGCTCGTACTTTCATGTATTTTTATATATACTATACAATAATTACGGAATGGGTAAAAATAATTTTTTTCTAAAATACATGTATATTGTAGAACACATGTACAATTTGAATAATACTTATAAAACTCTTGTAAATTGTTGTAACATAGGAGGCATACCAAATTTTGAAAAAAAAATAAGAAGAAAAAATAATCAAAATCAAAGGATTCTTATTTACTCTTGCACACCATCTCTTAAAAAGAAAGAAAAAAGAGTCTTGCAATTCATTCATCTACATAGCATGTCATCTGTACTTCATTTGCATATCTTGCATATGCAAAGTGGAAAGTTAGTGGGCTCTAAACCAAGTTATGAGTAGATGTTGAGCAGGGACTAAAATGACCTTAATCCACCTAATTTCAGAGGAACCTTATAGGAACTGGAGTTAAGATTTCTCAGGTCAAGTGACTTAATTATTTGAGTTCGCAAGTCTATTCTTGATTAGTCTAAGTAGAATATCTTGTGCATACGTATGATTCTTTTAGACAATGATATAACTTGGACAAGCACCATGCCCGTAGCTCTTCATTGATGAGGTGGTAAGGAAGTAGAATCCTTTAGCTTGGAGTAGCACTCGGGTTGAAACATCTGTCCTCCTCTAGGGAGGGTAGTGCATCTCAACCTAGTCTGGTGGTGTTGACATATTAGGACGGGATGCTGTGGGTTGTAATAATGCTTCAAAAGAGGGATAGTCTACTGGCTCAAGAGGAAAAACTCCTTATGTACATGTTGCACCTTGTATATAGTTAAAAAATGCAAGAACTCCAAAAAAGTAGACATGCCAGATTGAAAATAAAATACCTGTCGGAGTGTGTATATTAGCAAGAAGTCTGCAGCTGGATGACTCAGCTACAATGGTCAGGCATCCCTGGATAGGTAGCTACAATGGCTTCCATTCATTCTTTTCTCCACCCCCTCCTCTTGAGCTGGTCGCACTTGAACTTAGAAGGGAATACCCCCTCCTCGAGGAAAGAGTTACTGGAATGTGGAATTAGAGTTACCTTGTTAGAAGAGGCTGGTTCTGAGCCATTTCTTATGTGGAGAGCTATTTTTCACTTACACAGTACAAGTAAGAATCATAGTCATCAGAAATTTGCGTTTGAGGATTTGTTCTGATCTGACTATTGAGGAGTCTTGAATAGAAGACTTAGGGAACTTAAAGTCTGTTAGCTCTTAAACTCAGATCCCAATAAGATTTCGCCACACAATTAATCCAAAGGTCGAGTCAAGCTCCATTTTCAACTTTAGTTCATGACCTTGGTATGGAACCCAAAATCATTTCACTTTTGCATTTCATTTTAGTTGCTCGGGGACGAGCAAGGTTTAAGTATAGGGGGTTGGTGAATATGTGATTCGTCACTCTTAAAGTTGAAAATAGAGCTTTATTCCTGAGTAATTAGATGCATATTTCCACTTATATTGCATAATCAACATTCATGCTGGCATAAGTAATATCTGCATTTTAGCATTAAATAAGAAGCCCAAAACACTTGTAAATATTCACCTGTAGTTCACCTATTTGTATGTATTTTATACTCACTCCAAAACCAATAAAACCAACTCTATACTGTTTATATCACAGACTAATAATACAAGGAAAATACCAAAAATTTCTAACTTGAATAATTACCCAATAAAACCCCAAACCCAAATGGAGACCGTAGACATTAGAATGCACATATCTCTCATACAACCTCCGATCTAGGTATACTCACTTTTAAATTAATACACATTCAGAGACCTTCAAAATGAGACCAATTTCATTTCAATCGGAGCTCGTATGCAAAACTTAGATTTTGGGACCCCTTTGTACATTATATGTATATACATCTATACCCTTGTATTTTAGTACTTTATTTGACCTCATTTCCGTTTTTGGTCAACATGAAACTTGTAGATCTCATCGAGATCTACAACTTTCATGTTTAGAGTTTTTCCAAATTTGGCCTTCTCTCTCTCTCTCTTATCTCACATTTTCTTTCAACCATCCAAATCAGTCCACATGGCGCCCTCTGGTTGCGCCACGCGGCCCACTCATAACGCGCCATGCAACCCTCTTTCTCCACCGTTCGATGATGCCTTCTCCTTCTGAATCCCAGCCATCCACTCTGCATCAAACCTCGACCACCTAATAAAGGACCAGATCAAATCTGGGCCATTCTCTAGCGTCGCCTTCTCATTGCGCCACGTCGTGCACTCCACAACCACTTGATGGCCTCCCTTTCTTCATATCCAAGCCATTCATTACACAACTCTCCACATCCGTTCAATCTCTCCCCTAGATCTCATATCGACCGTTGACACCCGTCTCATCCACAACCTTCCACGTGGCAAGCTCGTAGCCATTGGATCAACATCTTAAGGGCCAGATCTCCACCGTTCAATCCGTCTCATTTCTCAGCCCTTGGATGATAGTCTAGATCACATCTGTACCATCCGCTTCCGCCCGCTAAGAGTCTCGCCATGTGGCTCTCCCTCAACCCTTGATTATCCTTCCATATGATCTAATCCGAGCCGCTTGTGAGCGCCCACCTCTCGACCATTGGATCACAAGATCCAAAGGCTAAGAAGTCGTCTCCTACCTCGGGTCACCTTCCTCGTGTACATCGCCCACTTCATCTACTCGTCGGCCCCTTCCTATTTTCTCTGCCACTACAGCCACCATCGCCATCCATTGACCGCTCCACGATGAAGCCCATACTCCCCTCATCCTCGCTGGCCACCACGCATGCCATGATACCTTCTCCTTCGCTCCACAAACCCCACTCAAACCACACCCTCCATCTCTTACACCTCCACCTTGTCCCTATAAATACCCCGCCTCAGGACAACATTCACCCCATCCGCCCATACATGAGGCACCCCCGAGATCTACTCTCCTCATCGGTGACAGCGATTGGGCACAAGATCGAGCGAAGACGGTTGACTACCTCCAGCGAGATCCGCGACACACCTCCACCGTGTCGCTGCCCCTCCATGGTGTTGCACGAGCTCAGGACGCTACCAGCCCTTGAGCGAAGATCAGGAAGCTCTTCTCTGAGCTTTTGACCCCAGGTAGACCCCTCCATCACCTTCTCTGATCTCTACCTCCTTTCCTCGCAAGTTTCTCCGATTTTATTCTGCTTCTCCGCTCAACATCACCATCTACTGACCATCGCTCGAGCTTCACCTCGGAGCTCCGATCTTCGCGCATCATTCCATTCCCTCCAAATTCACCTCGTACTTCACTCCAACCAAAGCTCCGCCTTTACGGTGGAGCAAGTCACCGGACCACCTCCACTTAACTCTAGGACTCCCACTGCACTCACATCTCGAGCACATTACACACGCTCCCTTGCACAGACTAACCCTGCTGGTGCCATTCTCTTCATTGTTCGGAATCTCCACCGGAGCTACATCGAGCTTCGTCGCCACCGACATTCAGACCTCCCAGCTGCTTCTAGGACCTTCGGTAGCTCCCCGACACTTCCACGATCAATTCGAGCATCTCAGGAGCTATCAGTGAGCCTCATAGACCACTGTGAAGGAGGCGGAGCAAGAAGCCCATCGCTGGAGTCCCACCAAGTCCACTGCATGGGGAGGAAGACCGAAGAGGGCGAAGCACCGCCATAGTTGGATTTTCCTGATCCGACGGCCCTCGTCACGCCACGTAGCAGCTACCCCGAGCTTCAGCCTGAAGGATATTGAGTATCCTTAAGCGCATCACGGAAGCGTGTCGATCACATCGTATGCAATTGGAGCAACTAGTCGTACTACATGCTAGATGCAGCGGAAATTAAAAATTTTTTACTTTAAATATGAAACCACATGATCACGAGAACACTTCTCGGATCGTTTCATCAAACCACAAAGTACAAGGAATACCTCTTGAAGCGTGGTTGTGATCCCGAGATCCCAAAGTAGAGATCCTCCTATCTTAAGTCTGACCCATGGAGAATGCGCTTGCGGGCACGATGATGAGTCGCGTCCTTCCCGCAATCCTTTGACGAAGATCCAAGCGTCGAGGCATAGAAAAATTGATCTCCTTCCTAATACACAAAGTGGACGGCCACTTGAATATTAGGGAGACCCCACGAGAATGAGAGAGAGAGTAGAGTTCTTCAACTCAAGAATGTTGTCATTTGGAAAGGCTACCCTAGCCCTCCTTTTATACTAGTTTAGGATCCAATGGATCTCGATCCATGGGACACATGGATCCAAGGTCTATGCTTGGTCCATGCTAAATCAATGGCTATGATTGTTGTTGGTTAAAACCAACAACATTAATTTAAATTAAAAAATGTTGCAACATTATCAACATAATTTAATTTAACATTAACTAATTAAGAGATAATGTGATAAATAAAATGGAGTCAACCAACCTCCCTAAAATTGGGGGGCGTCACCCATGAACAATTCATGGGTGTCGCCACCTATGAATGGTGGTCAATTTTGGCTCCTTTTTTATTTATCTTATTATTCCTTAATTAATTTTGTATTCACAAAAATATTCAACAAATTAATTCCCAATTAATTTGTGAATATTTCAATCATGCCATTGAATATTATGTGAATCATATTCACAACCCAAACTAGTTAGTAAATTGCATTTACAATTAATTAATAAATGTGAATCTAATCCACATTATTAATCAACAAATGCTATTCACATAAATTCTCTCTCTTATATATGTATATTATAAATCATATTTATAATACACATATATCATGGATAGTGTTATCCACATTCTCTTAATCCTTGATAATTAAATCCCATTTAATTATCTTAGACAATCATTTTCATAATATGAATTATATTCATATTAAGCTTGATAATTAAATCTCATTTAATCATCAAGTCCTTGCTTGGATATTTCATCAAAAGAATTATTCTTGAACCCTTTCATGAATAATGTGCTTTCTCCGCAGATACTTAAAGATAAGGACAGGGCGATTGTATTATTCCATGTATAGTGACTTGGATATTGAGATATTATCTCAAATCCAGATCGAACGAACCTCCCATAGATGCTTGATTAAATCAAGACCGCAAATCTAATCTTCGTTGAATCTGAATCTCATTCAGACCAATGTCCAACACTTGGACTAAGATCAGATTGCTTCTCTACTGGAAGGAGTCACTAAAATCCAGACCTGTTTCATCCCTCCCTCAGAATGGAAGCGTCATGGATATACAATCGTTTATGATCACATCACCCTTCAGGTATTCCCAATACCTGTACATCCTGCATACTGGAAGACCCATGGTCAACCCGAAGATCAAGATCTATTTTACACTGTCTTCTTCAAGGTTTAATCACCAAGTTTATCATTTGATCATTGGGATTTGGTATCGATCATATACTTTCCAAAAGCATATATCATACCTAGGTCTTGATCATATACTTTCCAAAAGTATATATCAAACCCACAAATTCAGTCAAGCTTCCAAAGCAAGACGACCGTGCACGGAATTTGATTCTTCCCATTATCTCATGAGTGAGCTCATGTCTTTCGGTTCAGTAATGAACCTGTATGATCCCTTTGAGAGATCGTATTACTCATATGCCCTTATATGCACACCAGCGCGCCGGTGTATAGACCTTGGTTAGGTCATCAACCTATTGGTCTGCCAAATGTACATACTCAGACATATAGCAATACATCTGTCTCCGGTCAGAGGATGAGTGCCTATGCTGTGACAGCATTCAACATAGGACTTAGGTTATCTCGATCTCGTTAAGTCAACTCTTTGACCTAACTAATCTGACACCTCCGAATCTCTATTTCTATGCAGAGGACCTGCATCAAGAGGTCGGTAAGATATCAACCTATGTGAGAAAGGATTGCCATCTCCTACTCAGGCTGGAGATCACATCTTAACAATCATTTGACGGTGCTTGATGAGTCCTCAACCTAACTCTTTAGATATTCATCCAAGCACCAGCCTCTATGATTCAATAATTGAATCAACAGCTGTATGATCATTAAGATAGCCATGGTACATAACCCTAATTGTACAGAGGGACCTATTATGCAAATTATTTATTCTTTATTTCAGATCAGGGAATGATATTTGTAATAACATTTATTGCATAATGGCTCGCCGAGGGCTCACAAGTCCAACAATCTCCCACTAGCCCAAAGATCCATTAATGGGCTAATCATATAAACCCACACTCATGTGACAATCATAGGCTATTTAGAAATAGCTAGGTAAGCTGATCAGTCACTCTATTCCCAAAAGACTATGCCAAGTCCTTTTACGGCACTTGCATATCCCTAGGTAACAGTGCTCGCATCCAATGCGAATGTTGCATCTAATGCAACCTATACTCAATCTAGTCAAAGCAGTTATAGTGTCCTTGACACTATTGCTCAATAACTATTATAACCAGTATTTCCGTAATCCTTATCAGAATACCCTTATTCCGAGAGATCACTATCTCTGAAGGTATCCACAGTTAAGATCTTTTAGATCTCTATCTATAAAGTCTTAAGCTCTTGAAGATAAGACTTAGAGATCACCATCTCTAAAGCCTTGTCATCTTTGAAGATATCGTTATTACTGTAATCAAGTGTTTTCTCTCAATAGTAGGATTAGCAACACTTTGCTACTCCCACTGAATGGCAGGTATCTGGCTTTTATACACATTTAGCATACACTTAGCTTCTCGTAACTGATGCAGAGGTACAAGCAGTTCTAGCATTCACTTCCTCAACTCTTTGAGGTGCTATCCCTTTAGATAGGTCAGTACCAAATCTCAAGGGAAGGAATCCTTTCTTGGAATTTCCAAGAATGGAATACGTCCAAGGTGTACTACAAATGTGACAGTCCCAATACCCTCTTTTCTTTGCTTCTGAACAACTTCAGAACTAAGATCTAAGAGGTATTCTTGAAATCATATCTCAAGGTATGGAATAGCCAGAATATAAAACACTTATTATCATCCTTATATCATTCCAAATGATTAGGATATTATCTACATTTAGCACGATGAACACAATGGCACTCCCACTAAGCTTCACATGGTTCATCAAGATTCTATTTGAAATCATAACATTTATAATTTCATCAAATCTTATGTTCCAACTTCAAGAAGCTTATTTGATTCCACAGATGGATTTCTTTAGCTTTCACACCTTACTTTCCTCAACCATGAAGCCCTGGGGCTACTTCATGTGAATATCCTCAGAGAGGTATTCTATAGAGGAATGCAATCTTGACTTACATCTTAAAGATGCAAGAGTCAAGTTGTGTAGCTAGGGTTAGCAATATTCTGATGATTTTAAGAATGGTTACCAAAGAGCAAGTCTCATTGCAAGCAATGTCTTCTGTTACGGTGTGCAGCTCATGGCTACGAACCGAGCTTTGAAGGTCTCTACCTTCTCATCAGGTTCCTCTTCTCTTGAAGATCCATTTACACCTTAATGGGTCTAACCCTTATAGGTGGATCCTCGAGGGTCCATATACAACACTTGTATATGAAGTCTACTTTAGACTTTATTGCTAATATCCATCTTTCCATGTCATGATCTTCTGGAGATTCATCACATGAAGTCTGATCATTGTCAGACTTAACTGACACATGGAATACATCTTCAAACTCATTTGAAGAGGTATTAATGTTTCATCTTTAATTGTCCCTTTTAGTTTCTGATTTCAGGAGCCTCATTATCTTCTCAAGATCAAATGAGTTCCCACACTTCATTTTTGTCTTGATTCTCAAGAGAGTCATCCTCCAAGAATCACATTCTCAGGGATGAGATCTTTTAAGAATCTCAAGGTCATAAAGCAGGTATCCAATACCATTCTTTATTTTCCTAATGAAGCAGCACTCTCAAGTGCTAGATTCCAGATTACATGCATGGAACCTTATTAAGGATATATATTGTAGTCTCTACTACACATATATACCTGGAAACTAAGGGATAATTATGCTAAAATTTATCATTGATCAAATCATGTCACACATGATCCAATTGAATCTCCCTATAACTCCATTGAGTTTAGGTGTGTCAGGAGGAGTGAGATAGAAATGGTATTCATATCTCCATAAGGTATTCTTTGAATTTTATCTAGCAGGTACAAGCTACCTAGGTTAGATCAAATTCATTTCATCTTTCTCCAAACTTTGGTTCTAAACCAAAATTGTGAAATCTTTGAACATTTCAAAGGTTTCTCAGGTGAAGAGAAGAAATCTCATATCATACATAACCATCAATAGATATCACATATCCATAATGTTCACTATGATATAGATGATCCACATACATCAATATGTATGAGATCCCGAATACCTCGACATCTAACACCATTCCCAGAGAAGGGTGTATTGGACATTTTACTTTGAATACAATATTCACAAGTATGTAAGATTTGAAATTTTAGACATTCTAAAGTTTCATATCTTACTAGTCTATTGATCAAATCAATAGACAAATGTCCAAGGCTTGATGCCAGATCATTGTCAAATGATCTTCATCCTCCTAGTGATCTTATAAGGTTTGATTTTCAGTATTAGAAATCTTAATGAACCATTCATTAATATTCTAATTTTGTGGAGTCCACTAGATGTTAGATTACTATCTGAAATATTTCCATCATAACTCTTTATGATAGTTCTATCTCAGATTTCATGTTTATTTCCAACATTTAGAAACAAACAATGGGGTATTCTAATATCTAGGTCATAGAGACATTCTCTAAGACTAAGGGCTCTCCCACTGAGAATATGAAGTCCATCTATCCAACAGAGACTGCTGCAACAATTACAGCAATATCCATGTAGATGACTACTAAACCTTAAGATCAAATTTCTAGTCTTCTAATATATATATGCAACCAATTTGCAAATGTCATTAGAAGATTGGGATACAATTGTCAGACTTTATCTTATGAAATAATAAAGTCAGAGTCAATGATTATATGTAGATTATTCTGATGCTCTATCTGAGTCCTTCACTAAGGATTTTAGACAGACTTGATAGTCATACTATCAACACATCAACATATTGCAGTATTGGCATTCATCCAACTCTTTGGTGTCATATGGAAGTCACAGAAGTAGGTCAACTCTTTGACTTTCCTTCTTACTCGGGTCCGACCCATGCTTCCACTGCACTCTCTTAATCTATAAACAACCATTGCTTAAGACTAAGGATCTCTTATGTTAAATTCAAAAGAATTCAATGTAAGAGCATTTCAACATTTATACATGCTTCATTAAATTCATACAATATGAATATCATAAAGCTTCATGAATGACTTGGGTATAGATAGTAGAATGATGACACTCATCATATCTTCGTACATCTTAACTCTTAGAGACTTAGGTTCAGGTAGGTATTCAAACATTTTGAATACATCATCTCTTTCGAGCCACCATTCTGCATAATTCAGAGAACCATGTCATTCATGATTAAATGTCTAGAGCACATACGTATGCCAAAATATCTTCTTTTATTTTATAAGGATTATTCGACAATTACGATCACCATCGACATGTCACTTCCAAAGTACACTCGATGAAAGATCAAGACTATAGAGACATACAAACCCTAAGGTGATGTCTTATTGTCTTATTTAATTGTCATTCCTCATTATGTTGAGGAAACTTGTACATTGCAACCACATACATTATGTGTTCAATTGCAAGTACAATATCTGGATCATGAGTCCAATCCAAGATATTTTTACTGGTTATCATTGTGTATAACATTGAGTGGGTTTAATGAAGGATTATATGAAATAAGAAATTTGCATAAGGGTATATATATTATATATACATGTTTTACTTTGATTTAGGAATTTTTATATCAAAGTTGTCTTGCCTTGTCAACACTGAAAGTTCATTCCCTTAATTACTTTCAATGTAAGAGATATTCTTACCATTATATCTCTAGCAAGATCTGGGATCTCCTTTCCTATCTTTGTCGCATCCCAATAATATGAGAACTTACGACTCCAATAAAAAGAAGCGGGAACTCATTCCGCCTTGCAAGTCCAACTTGCATTCCCAATTCGGTCTTTAACACCCGGGCCCACCACCCCTAAGATGATGTTGACCCGTTGCTAATTGAACCAACTGTCCACAGGATTAGAACTCGCTATGCGCAATCCAATATCGCCCCAATAATATGAGGACTCGATATTGGGGTCACTACGCATACGGCCTTACTCTTTCGAGAAGCAAAGAGCCCGATCCAGGTGCGCTTGCATATAGGATCTGTCACTTCGGACAGGCGTCTCCTACATACAATCCCTGGCGACGGAACCCTTCGCCTTGACGGGAGACCATGGATGTCACTTATGTGATCCTCCACCTCATATTCAAATTGTAATTAATTATCGTGAATCATATTCACATAATTAATTCTTCCAAGGGAAATACATATCTATTCATAATAGAGTGTTTATTGGACATAATTAATTTAATCACATTAAATTAATCATCAATCCAAACATCAATCAACAAACATGTTTTCTTACTTGAATAGTAGGTATATACTCAAAGTACGTATTATTCGAATTTTAATAATTAGAAAAATACACATTGTCTGTCTCCGGCACTATACAGTCCCTACCCGCTGTCATGGCCAGTACCGACGAGAGTGGGACGGACCACATACGTTGCAACCCGCTACCCCAATGCTCTCCGACTAGGCACCACATCCGCCTCGGGAAAGGATAATACCAGATAGACCATCATGTACTTTGAGATGTTCATCGATTTTTCAACCGAAATTATACCATATAATACAAATCAAAACATTTTTTATTATAAGGAGATTTGCTAAACAAATCCCCAATCCTATTCAAGCAAAAGGGTTTTTCATGTAAAAGTTGTCCTACAACAATTGTAGGATAAACTATGGTTTTCATGAAAGCAATGTTTGTTGATGAACCAATGATCAAGATCTAGCATCTCATCATTGTGGTTTAGGCAAATGTCATTCAATGAAATAATTATCTCTTTAAATATTTCACAAATATTTATCACTAATTATTCCAGAAAACTAACAATTAATTTTCATCATGACAATTGAATGACATATCACTAGGTTAAGGATAAAAAAAAGTTAATTTCCAGCAGTGACCCCCAATCACTAAAATTAACTTATCTTGATCATATTAAATCCAAAAAATGCAAACTCAGTTTCCAAAGATTGCCTATTTGATTTATTAAAGAACCCAAGTGATAATTCACGCATTTCAAGGCGGATTAAAATCGTAATTATCTCATTAATCACGTTCAAATCCGCAGTTCCCGCAACAGTGAATATAGTCATATTCAAAAGACCATATCTTGAGCAAATGAAGTCCAAATTTAGTAAACTCAAGTCATATGGTTTCCTTGTTTAATGTGGAACAAAATACAATTAAAAATTTCGTGTTTAAACATTTTAAACAGTACAGAAAAAATCAATTAGACAGAGGTACGAAAATTGAAATGCAGTAAAAATTTCGCAACCCTTTCAAGAACCAAATCGTCTAGGGTCTATGGATCATATCCAAAACCTTATTCGACCTATGGCTCTGATACCACTTGAATGATATTGAGTATCCTTAAGCGCGGAAGCATGTCGATCGCATCGTATGCAATCAGAGCAACTAGTCGTACTAGATGCTAGATGCAGCGGAAATTAAAAATTTTTTACTTTAAAGATGAAACCACATGATCACGAGAACACTTCTCGGATCGTTTCATCAAACCACAAAGTACAAGGAATACCTCCTGAAGCGTGGTTGTGATCGCGAGATCCCAAAGTAGAGATCCTCCTATCTTAAGTCCGACCCACGGAGAATGCGCTTGCGGGCACGATGATGAGTCGCGTCCTTCCCGCAATCCTTTGACGAAGATCCAAGCGTCGAGGCGTAGAAAAATTGATCTCCTTCCTAATACACAAAGTGGACGGCCACTTGAATATTAGGGAGACCCCACGAGAATGAGAGAGAGAGAGTAGAGTTCTTCAACTCAAGAATGTTGTCATTTGGAAAGGCTACCCTAGCCCTCCTTTTATACTAGTTTAGGATCCAATGGATCTCAATCCATGGGACACATGGATCCAAGGGCTATGCTTGGTCCATGCTAAATCAATGGCTATGATTGTTGTTGGTTAAAACCAACAACATTAATTTAAATTAAAAAATGTTGCAACATTATCAACATAATTTAATTTAACATTAACTAATTAAGAGATAATGTGATAAATAAAATAGAGTCAACCAACCTCCCTAAAATTGGGGGGCGTCACCCATGAACAATTCATGGGTGACGCCACCTATGAATGGTGGTCAATTTTGGCTCCTTTTTTATTTATCTTATTATTCCTTAATTAATTTTGTATTCACAAAAATATTCACCAAATTAATTCCCAATTAATTTGTGAATATTTCAATCATGCCATTGAATATTATGTGAATCATATTCACAACCCAAACTAGTGAGTAAATTGCATTTCCAATTAATTAATAAATGTGAATCTAATCCACATTATTAATCAACAAATGCTATTCACATAAATTCTCTCTCTTATATATGTATATTATAAATCATATTTATAATACACATATTGGATAGTGTTATCCACATTCTCTTAATCCTTGATAATTAAATCCCATTTAATTATCTTAGACAATCATTTTCACAATATGAATTATATTCATATTAAGCTTGATAATTAAATCTCATTTAATCATCAAGTCCTTGCTTGGATATTTCATCAAAAGAATTATTCTTGAACCCTTTCATGAATAATGTGCTTTCTCCGCAGATACTTGGAGATAAGGACAGAGCGATTGTATTATTCCATGTATAGTGACTTGAATATTGAGATATTATCTCAAATCCAGATCGAACGAACCTCCCATAGATGCTTGATTAAATCAAGACCGCAAATCTAATCTTCCTTGAATCTGAATCTCATTCAGACCAATGTCCAACACTTGGACTAAGATCAGATTGCTTCTCTACTGGAAGGAGTCACTAAAATCCAGACCTGTTTCATCACTCCCTCGGAATGGAAGCGTCATGGATATACAATCGTTTATGATCACATCACCCTTCAGGTATTCCCAATACCTGTACATCCTGCATACTGGAAGACCCACGGTCAACCCGAAGATCGAGATCTATTTTACACTGTCTTCTTCAGGGTTTAATCACCAAGTTTCTGATTTGATCATTGGGATTTGGTATCGATCATATACTTTCCAAAAGCATATATCATACCTAGGTCTTGATCATATACTTTCCAAAAGTATATATCAAACCCACAAATTCAGTCAAGCTTCCAAAGCGAGACGACCGTGCACGGAATTTGATTCTTCCCAATATCTCATGAGTGAGCTCATGTCTTCCGGTTCAGTAATGAACCTGTATGATCCCTTTGAGAGATCGTATTACTCATATGCCCTTATATGCACACCAGCGCGCCGGTGTATAGACCTTGGTTAGGTCATCAACCTATTGGTCTGCCAAATGTACATACTCAAACATATAGCAATACATCTGTCTCCGGTCAGAGGATGAGTGCCTATGCTATGACATCATTCAACATAGGACTTAGGTTATCTCGATCTCGTTAAGTCAACTCTTTGACCTAACTAATCTGACACCTCCGAATCTCTATTCCTATGCAGAGGACCTGCATCAAGAGGTCGGTCAGATATCAGCCTATGTGAGAAAGGATTGCCATCTCCTACTCAGGCTGGAGATCACATCTTAACAATCATTTGACGGTGCTTGATGAGTCCTCAACCTAACTCTTTAGATATTCATCCAAGCACCAGCCTCTATGATTCAATAATTGAATCAACAACTGTATGATCATTAAGATAGCCATGGTACGTAACCCTAATTGTGCAGAGGGACCTATTATGCAAATTATTTATTCTTTATTTCAGATCAGGGAATGATATTTGCAATAACATTTATTGCATAATGGCTCGCCGAGGGCTCACATGTCCAACACAGCCTCCGTTTGATCCATCTCGATCCAACGACCAGTATTGAGCTACGCCGCGATGAGCCACAGATCCAAATACCGTTGGATCATCTAGATCTAACGGTCCTTGATTGCGTAACGTTCCACTCCTCGCAGCCATTGGATCATCTAGATTAAGCGGCCTAGCATCGTCCACGTGGAGCACTCCGAGCCTTTTCCCCGACCTTAGGCTCGGAGAAACCGAAGCAGAGCCGAAGTTGACCCGAACCTCCTGAGCCACCTGAGCCTCCGATCGAGCCTCGATTTCCATCCAAGCCTAGCACCGCACATGAATCTCACATGGGTACTGGGTCATTTAAACAGAGGCCCCTACACCTTTCAGAAATTACAAATTGGTCCATCCAGACGCATCACACGAGGATCACGTGTCTTCTTGGGAAATTTGCATCCACCCCCTCAGCATTATAGGTAGTTGCATTTACGTCCCTATCAGCACGTTTCATTTTAAGAAAATTTTCTTTCCTGTATTGCATTTTGGTCCCTATCTTTGCATGCTTGTTTAAGTGTCCATATTTAATAATTTTTAAATTCTAAAATTGGATGTTATAGCCCAACTTGTCCTTTATCTCATGCGACACTTGTTTTATTTTTGTGACTCATCTGGAATTTAATAATATTAAATTGGTGAAATTTTCCATATTTTGCCCACTATGTGCTTTTTAATTCATATTAAATTCCTTGTTGATACAAAAATCACCATAAAATCACATTAGACCAATGATAGAGTATTCTACAATGTGACCAAAAATGATTGCATTTACATGCATCACGAGGCCTGAATAATCAAATAATGATTTACTTTATTGATTTTAGTAGGTCCAATTCACATAGAATTTTATGTTTTTAAATTTTCCTAGATTTATCATACTTAGATCTATCTAGGATATTTTTTATATCTGGAAATAATGTGTTTTAGTATTTATTAAAATTAGTTTTGCAAAATTCACCTTGTATTCACATTTAATTTTTAGTAAATTCATTTAGAGTGGAAAAATTTGAAAAACATTATAGTAGCTTAATTTCTTAGCATTCCATATTCTGGCCAATTTTCATAATTTTTGGACCTCATTTGACCATCTTTCTAATTTCATTTGTAAAATTGGCCTGAAATTGCATTGTTTCTTTCCTTACTTGCATTAAAGTTTCTTAAAACAACCAAAAATATTCTTCTCAAAATCTAACCTCTGAATTAACTGAAAATTGACCTAAGGAGAAAGCTGCCTCCCTGAGTTCAATCTTGGGCTTGCCCGAGTAAAATAAAAATCTACTGCTCGCATTTAATTGACTATTAATTGAAGTGATTTTTGACGAAGTCTCGATTACCCGACTGCAATGAATTTAATTTGATCATTAGTTTGATTGAATTAACAAGGGTAGACTAGGCAACGTCAAATATCTTCAACTTTGCATCAAATAACCAGACTTTCTACCCAGCTTTGAAGGTCTTTCGTCTGATGTGTTGGTCATGCCAGCGTTTCACCTTCTCCTTGTACATCAATGTGTTATCCTATGCATAGTCTCAGAATTCTAAGAGTTTGTTCAGATCATCATTCCTTTTCTGACGACTTTTCTGTGTGTACATGTTGCACATATTAATTGCCCATAAAGATTTGTGAATTAGTTCCACGGGCAGATGGTATGGCTTCCAATACACAAGACGATAGGGCGACATGTCCAAGGGAGATTTTTAGGCGGTTCTGTATGCCCATAGGATGGAGTACAAGAGTTGGGACCAATTCTTTCCGTCCAACCTCACAAGTTTCTGCAAAATCGTCTTGATTTTTTTGTTCGATAATTATACCATGCCATTGGTCTGGGGAAGATAATGAGATGCGACTCGATGGTCGATGTCGTACTCCTTCATTAACTTCTTGACCTCTTTGTTCACGAAGTGGCTACCCCATCTGATATAAGAATCTTCAGAATCCCGAACCGCAAAATGATATTTTCTCTTGAGAATCGGCACACTATCCGGTTGTCTATAGCTCGAGTGGGGATAGCTCAACCCAGCGACTCGCATAATCGACAGCAAGAAGGATGTGTTCATATCCCTGACTGTAAGGGAAAGACCCCATGAAATTGATGCCCCAAGCATAAAAAATGTCTACTATATGAATAATCTTCATGGGCATTGAGTCTTTCATTGTGAGTGTGCCCTTCAACCTCTAACAGTCAGTGCATCGTTTGACGAAGGCTGATGCATCCTTGAATAGCGTAGGCCAGCAGAAGCCACAAAGAAGTACTTTCGCTGTCGTCCTGTCTCCAGAGTGGTGTCCACTAGATTCGAGCGAGTGATAGTGCTCGAGGACACTATGATGCTCCTCCTAAGGTATACACCTGCATCAAATGCAATATGCCCCTTCCCTGAATAATAGGGGATCTTTCCATTGGTAGAAATGGATGGTTGACCAAAATTTATCCTTTGATTTTTCATCCAATCCAACAGTACTTCCCTCGAAACGAGGTATTTGACAATATCAACATACCAAGGGAGTGAATGGACAACCAAAATTGATTCGTCAGGAAAGGTTTCTGTGATGGGTGCATTGTTCAGTGGAGGCTCTTGCTGCTCAATTATGGAGAGATGATCTGCTACCACATTCTAAATTCCAGGCTTGTCCTTGATTTCTAAATTAAATTCCTAAAGGAGAAGAATCCATCTGATCAGTATGGGCTTGGCATCCTTCTTCTGCTGCAAATACCAGATAGCAGAGTGGTATGTGAAGATGGTAACTTTTGATCCAAGCAAATAAGATATGAACTTTTGCAGGGTGAATACCACAACCAACAACTCTTTCTCTATGATAGTGTAATTTCTTTGACCTTCATCTAATGTCTTGCTGACATAATAAATGGCATAGGGCACCTTGTCTTTCCTCTATCCTAAAACAACCCCAACTACGAAGTCTAATGCATCCGTCATGATCTCAAATGGTAGAAACCAATATGCCGGCTATAGGACTAGAGCTTGAGTGAGAAGTTCCTTAAACTGATTGAATGAAAGGAGAACCTGTTGATCAACACTGAAATCGGTCTCCTTGCAAAGAAGTTTTGTAAGAGGTCAGGCAATGCGACTAAAGTCTCGGATGAACCGTCTCTAGAATCCCACATGCCCCTGGAATGACCTCACATTCTTGACTGTTTGAGGTGGCTCTAGATTAGCAATCACATCCACCTTCACCGGGTCGACTTCCATGCCATGTTTGGAAATGACGTGACCCAGCACGATTCCCTCTATGACCATGAAGTGGCTCTTTTCCCATGATAGCACTAAATTGACTTCACAACATTTTTGAAGTACACTGTCCAAGTTCTCGAGAAAAGAATCAAAACTGTCACCATAGACGGAGAAGTTATCCATAAACACCTCGAGAAACTGCCTACCATCTCGACAAAAACTGCAATCATGCATCTTCAGAATGTCGCTGGTGCATTGCACAATCCAAAGAGCATTCTCCTGAAAGCATAGGTGCCGAACGGGCAAGTGAAGGTAGTCTTCTCTTGGTCCTCAAGAGCTATTGCCACTTGGTTGTACCCAGAGTACCCATCCAACAAGTAGAAATCCTTGCCGGATAGCCTTTCCAGAACCTGATCAACGAATGGAAAGGGGAAGTGGTCCTTCTTAGTTGCTGCATTAAGACAACGGTAGTCAACACACACCCGCCATAATGTCGGTACTTGAGTAGACACTGCCTCTACTTTGTCATTGGTAACCACGGTAAGTCCTGACTTCTTGGGAATTACGTGCAAAGGGCTTACCCATTTTGAATCGGAGATGGGATAAATGAAGCCTGCGTTACACCATTTTGTGATTTCTTTCATGATGACGTCCCTGAGATTTGGATTCCGTTTTCTTTGGAATTCACGGGATGGCTTGGCATCTTCTTCCAGGTAAATGTGGTGTGAACACAATGCAACGTTTATCCCACGGAGAACTGATATGTGCCAACCAAGTGCCTTGCGGTTCTTTTCTAGAACCTCGAGAAGTTGAGATTCCTACTTCGGATTCAGCCTTCTCCTGATGATGACTGGATACATGTTTTCTTCATCGCAAGGAAAGCATACTTCAGTCCAGCTGGAAGTGGTTTGAGTTTCGGTACTAATCTGGTAAACTTATCTGTCACTTTAGAAATTGTACTGGTGGTGGGATGTACTGCACGGACTTTGGTAGAGCTACGGCCCTCAGTATTTAGTCAAGATCTTGGTGATGTGCCAAATAATTCTGCACTAGGCTCGTCGTGTTCGGGTTGGAGTGATTCTTCCAAAGAAAGTGGTGTATCTCTGATTTCTACAATAAAGTCATAGTCTGCTTCTGGTGTTGCACGACTCTCATCAGTCATGACTTTCGGCTCGCTGATCATGTCTATAGTGATTCGCTTGCTGCCCGAGCTAAAGATGATCTTGCTAGACCCATAATCAACCACGACCTCTGAGGTGTGTAGGAATGGCCGACCTGGATGATAGGGGTTTATAGTAAGGGTGCGGGGGAGTCCATATCAAGGACTACAAAGTCAACTAGGATCTTCATTTCCCGCACCTTTACCACAAATGTCTTCCAAAATACCTCTAGGTTGCTTGATTAATCGGTCAGTGAATTGAAGGATCATTCGTGTCTGCTTGAGAGGACCTAGTCCGAATTCTTGCATTAGTGATGAGGGCAGAAGGTTGATGGAAGACCCGCTGTTAAGAAGAGTGCACTCGAAGACTTGATTAAAAATCTCACAACTGATAAGAGATGATCCTTTGTCCTGCTTTTTCTGTCGGAGGTTGCTGATGGCTACAACAATGGCCATGGTGAGAATGTGATTCTCGACCTGTTTGCATCTGTTCTTACGTGTTGGCCGACGCTTTCTTGCTCATGATTCTTTCATACCTTTTTTCACAGTTAGCATGTACTCGATGGCCTTCATTAGTGGAATCTCAACATTTAAGTTACTAATTATATCCACAACTCCAGGATCAGATAATGCACTTTTTCTTTTTGCATTTTTTTGGAGTTTTCTATTACATAAGGAAAAGGAATATGTACATTGCTGGAATCCAAATCAGAGTTCTTATTTACAATAAAATCATCATACACAAAATGTTGTACATCCGGATCATAAAAAGGAGTACGAGCTTGAAGCTGAGATGTTGGTGCGGGTGGACGAACAAAAAGTGGGGCCTCCGCTTTGTCAGCTGACAAGGGATCAGCTACTACTGGCAGCTCCTCCAAGGCTGGCGGGGCTTCACTTTGGGGATGATCTTCTTTTTGTTCCTTTTGCTTTTGCTATTTTTTTGTGCTTTTTGTTGATGCATATGGTTGTCAGTGGCTGTTGGAATGGATCGTCCTCCTTCTTCCTCACATGTCCTTGTAGCTAGCATGGTTGTTGCAGAAGATGACAATTCACCTGAAGCTTTATTGTCCCCATTCTTGGTGGCAGGCGGAGGCAAGGCCCTACCGCTCCTAAGAGTAACAACATTATATAAAATAATATTACAATCATCTGACTCTACAGGCATGGATGGGATATCACATTCTACCTGCTCCTTTCTCTTGATGTTGTTGGGGTTAGCTACGACCTGAGCTGGAATGGTGGTCTTAGTGGCTATCAGGTCATCTAGCTTCCTAGTCATATCTACTAGCCCTTTGACAAGATGGGCCAAGCAATCCAAGGTCAGGTTCACGGGATTCACCTCAGAAGATTCAGCATGAAGACCACATTGTTGCTGTGGATGCGAGAGCTGAGGCGATGACTGCTGGTGGTGCTGCATGGGTGGAGGAAGCTGAAACTGATTGTAGTAGGGAGGAGGATGCTGCTGGAACTGCTGAGGTGGGGTAGCTGCATACTGGTGGAATGGAGGTGGCTGACGGTACTGCGGCTGCAGGTAGTGCTGATTCTACCTCCATTGATTGGCATACTGGGAGGCTGATGGTATTGTGGCGATGGCTGTGAGGACCACCCAAAACGACCACCCTGAGGTTGGTGGTACTGCTTGTTGGTTGGTAGCAGGCCCTGAGGGTGTCCAGTAGGATGGACAGGTTGTGTATCATTACTCCAAATCCCATTAAATTTTTGAATCAGGGGTGGTGGTGGAAATGCTGGATTAGATGCTGATAGGAAATCTGGTTGGTACACAACCATCTACTATTGCGGCTGGCCCTGGTCGGGTGCCTGCACATAGTATACGTGCTAGACTACTGGTGGATGCTGGCTCGACTGAGGCTGATGTGGAGATGATGGATCGTCCTTCTTCTCTGCTAGAGCATTTGTAGATGGTGGTGCCGACTAGATGGAGTTGATGGTGCCCACTAGCAGTTCCAACTACTTGGTGATCAGATCCAGTTTATCGATATACTGCGTCCTCTTCTCGATCACAGTGAGTTTCTCGAGGTCCTGTTATCGTTTCTCAAATATTTTAACCTTCAAGAGACGGCCCCCGATAATACTAAGGTTGGAGCTCTCATCTCTCTTCTCCTCATGAGATGCTGCCATGTATACTTGCATCTGAAGGATAGGGTCTACTTCTGGTATGTGTTGGATGAATAAAGGGCGGCCTCTCCTTCAGCCATTTCCTCTAATATCTGCCAGACTAAGTCTTCATCCTTATTGAAATATGAGCCTCCACATGCTGCATCAACGAGTCTTTGACTTTCTACATTCAGGACCCCAAAGAAATGTTGGACCAAGCTGGTCCGTGGAATCTCATGGTGAGGGCATTTCTCCTGCAGATTTGTGAATCTCTCCCATGCTTTATGAATGGATTCGTGGGCTCCCCGAGAGAAATTGCTGATTCAAGCTCGCATCTGGATGAGCCAACTGAGAGGGTAGCATATGTGTAAGAATTCAAACTTTAGCTCCTCCCAAGTTGTCACAACCATCCCCAGATGATTGACCCAGTAGAGGGTCTTGTCCAAAAGACTGAATGTGAATGCCATCATATTGACAATGTCCAAGGGGACATTGGGGTAGTAAGTAGTACATCGGATGCGTGAAAATTACTGCAGGTGGATGTAAGGATCTTCATTGGTATTTCCATGGAAATAAGGGAGAAGAGCAAGAAAATGGGGATTCAACTCAAAGTGAGCATGTACTGGTGGAATGAGGATCCACTCAGTCATCTGGCTGTCTCAGGATTGTATGTCTCCTTCAGTGTAGGTTTAGGCCTCCCTTATTCAAGCTCTTCCTTGTCATCTGAGGGTCGAACACCTCCTTCTCGTCTTCCTCCTCCTCCCTCTGGTCTGTTTATCATCATTCAACATTTCCTAGAATGCAGTCTATGCTAGGGCCTGCTCGGTCAACTATTGCTGGATAGCTTGGATAGATGCCAACAACTGTGCATTGACCTGATGTTGATCAGGCATCTGTCCTTGCTCTGGATGAGGGGGATGTTGACTCTTTCCCTTTCCTTGAGGAGCCATCTCAGGGTCTGAATCTGAGGAGATGAATTCTAGATTTGGATCCAGGGCTTGATCTGTCTTTTATCTGCAAGAGGAGAGAATCCCTATCATACCACTTTAAATCTGTTTCCAACTACTAAGATGAATTCTAGAAATAAGGTAAATCCTAGAGTGTTGTGAATAAGAAAGGATATGGACTGTAATTGACTCCCATTCACAACGATGAAAGTGGGACAAGAGTGATCCTGGTTGATTAGGTGGTAAAAAGGAAGGGTAGAAGACGAGGTGTCCGGAGATCGATCCGCGAGGGCTGGATCGGGTTCTCGGGAATCACCTCGAATTATTGACGAGGTTGAGTCCATGGAATCGATGTGGTTAACGGTGGGAACTCGACTAAGCAATCCACGAATCGACTTTCTGAAGAAAGAGGGAGATCGATGCAAGAAGAGTGATACAGAGGTCAACGAGGAATAAAATGGAGTGCAAAATAGTAGAAGGATCAAACTAAGAGAGGGTCAAATGGAGAAACACATAACAAAATTGTACGAGTGTGTGAGACTTGATCTTTGAACCTTAATCTAGATCCATACAAACACAATACAAAATTGGGTTCTCCAACTCATGCCATGTGAAGTCGTAAGAGTTCGGTTATTTATTATCTTTTTGATTTTAGAATTTTTATTTCAGGCATATCTTGTAACAAGTCCTTATCACGCTAACTCTATAGGAGAGAGAGTACTGCTAGAAGAGTATCCCGTACATGCCCTCCTCCTTTGTAACCTTTAGTCTGCACTTTTTGAGGTCCTTGTAACCCTTTCTAGATCCCTATTCAGCCAAAGAAATAGAGAGAGAGAGGAAACCAAAAGGTGAAACCAATACTTCAGTTCTCGCTCGGAACAGAATCACCCGTGAGCGTTTAAGAACCTACTCGGACGTAAATCGATGAGACATACACCCCCATGAAGGCTGGCCTAAGATCAGTACTTCAGACCATGTCGATGTTCCACACAAGGCGGGAACTACCATCGTTGACAAGGCCTTACTCGATCACGTATGATAGAAGCACCAATAATTCAGAAATCCAGGCCATACACCAGGCAGTTACAGATTGGGATTGGGGCTCTAATCCTTAGCATGTCGTGCCTCGTTCATGGGAGGGGTTTTGGTCCCCTCGTAAGGTACCTGAAAACAATGAGGGCTTTATGAACCCAGTACAATGATAGTCCATTACAAATTTTAATTAAGGTCAAAGTTTATTTAACAGTCCCCTAGTTTTAATTTTTGGGTTTTCACTTTTTTTAGATCTGTTTCACATAAGCGCATAATGTTTTTGTGGATTTTCATTTAGGTCCTAGGTGCTCAAAATCAAATGGAGATAGTGAAAAAGTGGCGCAAGTCGATTTAATGATGGAGATCTCACCATTGAACCTAATGAAGCATGCTGAGTTAGGAGACTTACAGTGCATCCCAGCTCTCTCCACACGGTATGCAAAATAGAATTTTTAAGCCTATCTATGTTGCGGTGTGCAATTGACAAAATCGCCCTAAATAGTAGCTACAATTAATCATGAAGAACCATATGTTAGCTATTTAAAGACTAACCCTAGAGTCTGATCTGGGAGATGTCTCGATGCCTGCCACAACGATCCTACCAGAACTATATGATGTCTCTCACTGCACGTGGGTTTGAATTTAAAGAACTAACATTTATTAAATTTGACTAGATCCATACGTAATAGACTATAGGAACATGCATTCTTATTAAGTTGTGGGCCTAGTTACCGAGTCAAGCAGCCTAAATCTAGGGGCTCCATGCACACAAAACAAAGTAAAATAAGGCGGAAAGCTCAAAACAACGGGAAACAAAGAAAAGAAGGCGAGAGACCACGAAAAACTTCGGCGAGGCCCCCAGGTGAACAGACACCCATGAGCTAGACCTCGTTGTGAAGAGTAGAGTCCAATTTATATTACATGCCAAAATGGTCTCTCTCTCGCTCTCACTATAAAATACAAAATTGATTTTTTTCTAAGCTAATCCCTCTCCTTGCTCCCTTGGTGCTCTCTTTAGCTGGTCATAGAGAGAGGACCGGCCTCCTCCAAGCTTGGCTGCATCGGCCTCCTAAGAAGCCATCCTCGTGTGGCGGGCCCTTGCAACAAATTCACAAAAAGTGGGCATTAGCGTATATAATCAGGTAATCAAAAAAATAATTAATGATTGAATAATCAAATAAATCAGTGAGTATTTTCAATAATGCTCAAAGAATTAATATTAGTTAATTATTTGCAAAGAAATGAATAACTAATCAAAGAATGAATTTTCAACAATGACTCAATAAATAACTATACAAAAGTGACTGGTAAAAATTGGCTGCGCTCATTGCTCCCTGGAAACAATGCCATCTGATAAAGAGAGCTTTTACGCGAGGGTCTTCTAATCAAACTCAATTAACGTCACTGATGTGACCACTCAACGAAACCCCACTTTAATCAACACTTAACCCACAGTAACTAATGAAGCAATTAATACAATAGTGTGGAATTAAAATTTATTTACTCTACCATAAATGCATAGCAAGCAAGTATGTAGAGGTCGAACCACAGAGAGCAAAATGGTAGCCTATGGTTATCTGTGTACAACCAAGTCATTGATTTGTATAATTTTTTTGTGTATTTTTGATTCTATATCTATTTTTTATTTTATTTTTGAATTTGCAATTTTGTAATTTCTTTTTATATTTTCCATTTTTTAAATTTCCTTTTTCATGTAAATATTATATAAATATCAATAGGTATATATGTATGTAAGGTATATATAGGTACTATATACATACAAATGTATCTCCGACTATAGCCTGCCAGCCGTGGAACCCTCTTCCCCAACAACTGCCAACCGTTTGTCATCTACAGTAGATACACCTCTTCAGCAGCTGCGCTACACCTCACCACCGTGACCAACGACGAACCCTGCTGCTCCACCGTCGAAGGTCTCCAGGCCTCACTGCATCCAGCAGCTCCTCAAGGCCGGGTACAAGGTCCGAGACCCCCACGCACGTGAGGAGCATGTGCATTGAGGGAACTTGTAGAAGCAACCCCTGGTGGTTCACCAAATCACAAAGCGCCTAAGGGTCACATGCGTAGCATATGACTTCTTGGAATTTTGCAAGAAGGCCCCCTAGCTCCACATTATTCCATTCATGACCCTCCACCAGAGAGGTCATGTGCTACGCATGTGATGATATGGAAAATTTGCAGACTCGCCCTCCAACAGTCCCGGTTATCATTCCTAGGTCCCTTTGCAGTTTTCTTTATTTTCCTGAATTATTGTAATTGCAAGCTTACCCCTGTGTTCCCCTTTCATTTTGAAACTCTACATTACATTATTTTTATTATTCAATAATAGCATGATGTTCTTCAATTAATTCTCTACATTATGACATATGTTTGACATTTTGTGATTTGTGGTTGATTAATAATTAATGTTTTTGTGGAAAATTACATATTTTTATTGTTCAATGTCTGAAACTTTATAAGTAATTAACGATACTTTAAAAATTGTCGAAAAATAATTGACTCGAGGGTTAATCATGTTTAACATCGTACCCAAAAAGAATTGCATTTGCATACTTGGTTTGCTCTGTAAAAATCATTTGCATATTTAAATCTTTAATTTTTAAGGATTTCTACATCCATAACCCTGAGTAACTTCACAATAACTATCATAACCCTACATAATAGCGAATTACACGAGAAACCTTGGATAGTCACTCCGTTTCACAATCATAACCCTTCGTTAATTTTTCTCTTAAACCAACCATATCACTGGGTTAATCCAACCCTTGTTGTATCCAACGACTGCAAAAAACTTCAAAAAAATTAAAAAAACATCCCCATCTGTCCAGCATAGCCGGCCCCCTCCCCTTCCTTCTCCTTCGTCTCTTCGCATGCAGCCACCCCCTCTGTCTCTCCGCCCACAGCTACACCCTCCTCCCCTCTGCCCCATCGCCTCCCCCTCGCTGCCACCTACAAGGCTGCTCCCTTCTCCCTTAGACTCGACCCCAAGCAACCCCGGGAGCCCCCCGCCTCCCCGCTACATGCATCTGCAAGCTCTGTCCCCACGCGCTCCATGACCACCACCAACCACCCCTCCCCCCGCCTTGTGCACGCCTGGGAGCCCCCTCCTCCTCAAGTTATTTAATGCTCAATCTCTCATTATACATACGAGCAAATGGAGATAACAATAGTACCGTGATACTTACATCGATAGATGCATACGATACAATTATTATCGCAACCCTATTATTTTTTGTGCCGTAGCAATCACAGGAAGCAACGATGATTACACCATGTGCTTAGTACGTCCCCCGAATCCGTAACAACGCTTCTTGTAGATGCATCTGTGACCACGACACCGGCCGTCACACAACCCTCCTCCTCGCACACGCGCTGGAACTCCTTGTCGTCGTGGCAGATGACCTTGAATTAGTTGCTCGGCCTCTCCCTCGGCCTTCATCTCCCTGCGACCCCAACTACCGCGCCTACCACCTACCCCAACCTTTTCTAGATGGAGAGAGATGAGATGGCATGATTTGCAAATAATAATATTTATTAAGGGCAACTTTGTCTTTTTTCTTAACAGAAACTGTCAAAGATAATGGGCATCTCAAACGGAACATAACATAGGGTTATGTTATGTAAGAGTTAAGCATTACTTAGGGTTTATCATGTAATTCACTATTATGCAGGGTTATGATTGTTATTGTGAAATTACTCAGGGTTAGGGGTGTAAAAATCCCTAATTTTTAATAGATATTAAATCTAGTATTTTTAAGGTTTAAGACTGTTCTGAGATCACCAACCTAATGATATATCATAGATAATATTATCCCTTGAAAATAATTAGGCTTAATATTAATTATAATTAATTATTGAAATTCATTGTGTTTGCATTCATAAAGTCATAAAATATTTATCTTGCATCAAAAAATTCCAAAAACATTACAATGCATTCATTTCATCATAATTGACATCTTCCCCAAATTTCATATTTTTCGGACATCGTTTGATTGAAAATAGTATTTTAGTCCTAAAAATTGGCCACATTTGCATATTGCGTCCCAAAATTGCATTAAAAATACCAAGAAATGACCATATCGAAAATCATCCACGAACGTTGATAGACATAATTCTAGGTTGTTCCTTTGCCTCCTTGAGTTCGACCTTGGGACTTGCCCAAGTAAAATAAGCATTAAACCACTTCAAATAATGTTGATTAATTTATTGTGGTTAATTTCTTGACCGATTCTGATTGCCTGCCTACAATGAAATGATATTTTTAAATGATAATTACCCATAATTAACTACGGCATTCTTGGTGGTTAGATGGCATCGCTGTCAATGAGGCAAACGACTTAGATTTTATCTAAAAAGTTTTGTGTTTGGTTTTCCATATTCGGGTAGTCTGACCCCCAACTTTACGTTGTATAATTTCCATTTTTAGCATTTATTTTCTTGTTTTATTTTATGATTAATTTTTACATCACTTTTCTACACACTCTCTCTTATTTTTTATTGTGAGGTACTCGACGTACGTGGAGCGGTTTCTCATTAAACCGATGCATCTTCACCAATGCCTGAAAAGCCGCATCAAAATTAAGATCGCGTCAAGTTGTAAGAGAGCATAGAGTATATGATTTATTTTTATGCTATTTTAATTTTTGTAATTAATTGCTCATTTATAGCTGTGTTCGTTTGGACTCTCGTGTGTGTAAATAGACATTGAACTTTTTCTATGGTGTGTCGTGGATTGTTTCACTCTCTAGTGAGGGTGGGGCTCGACTTGAGTAGCGCTTAGGATAAATCTACACATATGGTTATTAAAGCTTTTAAATTTATTGTTTGTGCTCGTAGAACCTAGGACTACACTTTACTTAATTGAGATGCACATTAGATCGTTCAACCTAATCAAGATTTTAACTCAATTCTTCACGGCTAATAGAACTTTCTCCTAGGTGCAGATTTTATCGACTTGCATCCATATAAATAAAATTTTCAATTCTTGTATTACATCCCACATGGAGATTGCGAGGAATCATTGTAAGTCTTTTATCTGAGCATGCATCAATGTTTCATGTGCATTGGTTTTTTACTAATTTCTCCCTCCTATTTTGTTACATAATTTTAAAGGAAATTGAGACTGGATGGTAGACATATATTTATGCTTACCTAATCTTTCAGTGATCGCCTAATTAAAATTGGGACTGCTAAACATAGCCGACTAAATTAACTCATAAAATTAAGATTTTTTGCGGGAGAGCAACCCCGACCTTGGATACATTTATTTTTATGAGTGAGCGAGAGACGACACTTAAGGCTAGAGCCCAACTCCGAATTTTCATATTGACTACTGATTCTATAAAAACGATTAGTTACTTCTCAGTGAGGAATACAACTAGCTAGTAAACGGTCCGGTTTTCCTTAGTAGAGTGGGTGGTTTAAAGGACACAACGTAAGGCTTCGTCCTTAATTAACAAGGGTAGCCATTTTACGGGTCGTACTTACACCCATATTGGCTAAAAGTAGGTGCAACTAGTCGTACGAATTTAGAACAATCTTCAAGAAAATTTTCGGCACCTAACAACTCACTAATTTTTTTCCAAAATTGAATTTATCACCAACTAAAATTGAAAAGATAATTATCGAACTCTTATGGCTTCATTGTGTGTATTGGTGAAACTAGGGTTTGTATTGTGTTTGCATTAGTGTACGTGAACCGATCTCGAATATCAAAAACCGCAAACTTGTGGCATCACTCTCTTTTTTCGATCTGAAAAATTTAGGGTTTCTTCTATTGAATATCATAGGCATTTGAACATCAATCCATTATGTCAACAAATAAACCTCCTTTGAAAATTATGGAACTTTACTCCAAGAACCCTCTAGATCCGTATTATGAAAATAAATTCATCTGGGGCAAACCCAAATCATCATTTATTATGTCAACACTTTCAAAAAATGATAGATTATTTGTCCGAGTACCCATCAGAGCTATACTATGAAAATGAATCCGTCTCAGTTAGACCCAAAGCTTCAAAACCTCTTCCAACTGGACATCATCCAACTTCCACAGGAGAATCTCACCCACAATAGATCCAACCCTCTCTACAAATACGACCTACTTCATGAATGATAATCCTTTGTATTTGGATAATACAAACAAACAACTGACTGAGGTATCCATTTCTTCATATGTCAATCCTCTATATTCTGATCATATAATCCATTTTTCATATCCTGTAAATGTCAATACATCATTCATGGGAGATTCTAACCTCATGATGAATCCGATCGAATTTAACACTTCTTCACATCTTCCACCTTCCCCACTTTCAAAAAACCGCAAACTTGTACGTGAACCGATCTCGAATATCAAAAACCGCAAACTTGTGGCATCACTCTCTTTTTTCGATCTGAAAAATTTAGGGTTTCTTCTATTGAATATCATAGGCATTTGAACATCAATCCATTATGTCAACAAATAAACCTCCTTTGAAAATTATGGAACTTTACTCCAATAACCCTCTAGATCTGTATTATGAAAATAAATTCATCTGGGGCAAACCCACATCATCATTTATTATGTCAACACTTTCAAAAAATGATAGATTATTTGTCCGAGTACCCATCAGAGCTATACTATGAAAATGAATCCGTCTCAGTTAGACCCAAAGCTTCAAAACCTCCTCCAACTGGACATCATCCAACTTCCACAGCAGAATCTCACCCACAATAGATCCAACCCTCTCTACAAATACGACCTACTTCATGAATGATAATCCTTTATATTTGGATAATATAAACAAACAACTGACTGAGGTATCCATTTCTTCATATGTCAATCCTCTATATTCTGATCATATAATCCATCCTTCATATCCTGTAAATGTCAATACATCATTCATGGGAGATTCTAACCTCATGATGAATCCGATCGAATTTAACACTTCTTCACATCTTCCACCTTCCCCACCCTTGAACAGAAATGAGCAACTACCATCTTGGATTGACCCATTATTTGTCGGAACTCATGAACCACTTTTGAGATGAATTACTGACCGAGACAACAACTCCAACTAACTTCAATCCATCCTCACCAAATTGTTGGAACATGTCAATATTTCACAAATCCATAACTAGATTTGACCATTGGGACTAAAATGGAAGTTAGAGCATATCAAGAGGATTGCCCCACATCTGATAAAATTCCATCTTGGATTAACCACGACAATTTCACCTTCAGGCATGACACTCATATAGAGGAATGGACTGATGATATCGACACACATAATCCCTGTATGTTGACTCTACAGTATCAGGGTCCAAGCAATCATTACCAAAGTAATGGACTCTACTCAAAGCAACTATACATACCTGAATCACACCATGTTGAGTATGTGACCGATAGTGACCCTCACATCAAGCAGACTCCTTCCATGATTTTTGAGGAGAAATTTTCATAAGATAAATATCATACACTAGATATTCCAAGAAGATCTTCTGCCAGGTCATACATGAAAATGAAAGATGAAATGACTGGATATCAAGTTGAAAAAATAAATAATACTCATGAAACTACAAAGACTGCTTACATGATCGATCCTGAGAATTCTTTGGAGGATAATATTTTGAGGATAAGTAAGAGCATATGAACTAATGAAGGAAGAAGTTATAAATTTCAGTGATCGAGTAATTTTGTTTTATGGAAACTCAGGAATGAAAGTGGAGGATGAAATAATTGGATCTAATGTTGAGAATCATGAGGATATTCAGAAACCCGTAAATTATGATCATCCTAGGGATGACCCTGACAGTGACAACTCTGCCTACTACTCCCCTAGAGACAACTCTAAATCTGACTCGGCATATCAAAACCCCTCATCATCTACGAAAAACACCACATTCACACACCACACAGAAAATACCAACAAAATTGAAATATTCAAAAACACCCAAAAAATTGAAATCCAGAAAAGTAAATAAAAATTGAAACTGAAGAAGATCTGAAGAATTTGGATCTTGCTATATGAGAAGCATTAGATAAAAGATTGATTTTTGAACATCCCTTGATATAGGCCATTGAAGACTTCCCCTATCTCAAAGGATTTGTAATGAACAAATTAATGATGAAAAAGTCGGGAAGGATAAGAACAAAGACTGAACGACATATCTTGTCAATGGCCACCTCCTTGGTGTTTAGGAGAAAAACCAAGAGTCGCATAGTAAAGCGGTTGCCTAGATTTGACTATGGGATCAAAAACGCAATATTTATCCATGCTCGCATCGATGATGATTCACTAATCAATATCCTCCTGACCTCTGTATTTGACAAGCTCAAACTCGGACCTATAAGGAAGATAAGAGAGATCGTTCAACTAGCTGATCGATCGTAAAAGAGGCCAAGACGAATAATTTCCATCATCATTACATTCCAAGATGCTCTGCTCAAAGTAGACTTCATGATCATTGATATTGAGCATCAAGGAGAATTCAACCAGTCTCCAATCATTCTCGGAAAGCCATTTTTGCATTGGCTAAGACAATTATTGAGTACCAGACTCGGGAAATCATTTTTATAATATTGCGAGCACTTCGATCTCAACAGGTCTTTGAGGAACCACGATTCTCTGAGGCAACCCATGAAGCCTTCAACAGCCAAAACCATCAAGCGGTAGATGAGCCCTACCCCATTGCTACACCTGAGATAGCGATTGTTGATGAGACAATTAGTTTAAAGACTCTCCCCACTGTTCTGTTTACTGCTTATCACATCATGAAAAATCGAATATATGACTCATATGATCCTGAGACATATGCATGGGCACACTCTGAGTCGATCGAAAACTTCTCTGACTACCTTGATTAAGTTAACCTGACACAAGAATGCTCCAAGTTAATTGAGAACAAACATGTAGACTCTCCCTACTATTCCATTCCCGCTGCTATGGAAAAGTGTTTCTTATATGATCCTGAGACATATGCATGGGCTCACCCTGAGTCAACCTTCTCTTACTACCTTGATCAAATCAATCCAATTCAGGAGTTGTGATGCCCCACCCCTCCAGCTACTGAAATGAACGGGACGAGTGCGTCGGACCTACGGTCCAAATAAGCCCATGATCTATGATACTCAGAAAATTATCCTGTGTACATTAGATCAACATTTAAAATATATATAACAATCGGAGAATAATATAAAAATAATAAAATGCATCATCCATTCTCATTGATAATAATCATCAAGTCCACGTCCATAGAATGAGATACATCATGTTATCTTAAAATTTGTAGAAAAATCTCTCCACATATCTCACTAAAATGTCTCCCAATAATAACATAAAATAATGCAGAAGTAAATAAGTTACTCTAAGTAGAACGCACCCTGTTTGGTGTAAATATGACGTAGAAGGTCTGATCTCCTCAAAAGACTATTACTGCGGCGGCTGCTGCTCAGGTACACCTGTTGGGTTCACACGAGGGTAACATTATGACCAATTGCCCAGTAATGAGACAAACACTAGAACGACTAATGTAGGGGTAAGAAAAGAATGTATACTCACTTTATTTAATGGAATATACATGTATTGTAAAAATTTAGAAAGAACACCAAGTCATTCTAATTGGCATACGATCACATTGATTTTATTTATTTTTTAAAAATAATTATTTACGTACTACCACAATGATTTTGATATTTGAACAAGTTGATTAGAGTCCAAACGGTATAAAATTTCTTATATTAGGTCATTTATCATTTCTGGTATTATTTTAGCACACACAAGTACGTGACTCGCAGGCCTGTGCTACGCGGGAACTTGTTGTCATCTTTGATAAACCTCCAAGTATCTCTGTCCAACTAGAACAAGAAATGGTCTAAACCTCAAATTCTCCAACTTCAAACCATATCCCGGCACACCTCTCACAATAATATTACTCAAAATAGAATTTGATGCGGTCATACCTAATTCTACTCAGAGTCCTAATATTTTGCATAAGTGTGAAACCAAGAACGCCAACCGTGCCACCTGCCTACTCCGTCGAGCGACTCCGGATGCTACCGGGCTGCTAGGTGCAATGCGTCATCCAACTCGTCCGTTGAGATCGCGACCTTCAAGTCATCTATCCGGGGCCCAAGGGTGCATGCCCAATCCCTTAAGACACTTAACTCTGCCCCATGAAAATGCATACCCATACGAATTAACCACTATAAATAAAATTTAATACTAATAATCGGTTGAACAATTTTAACACTAGGGTTATCGGTTAGTGTATACTAATATGGCATAACTAGTTAACAGTAACCGTATTGTCCAATAACAATGCTAACAGTGTCGACTTTACATTTTAACCCTCACAAACTTTTTAGGTTTCCCTTTCACAATTCATCACACAAATTCGCCTTTCTTTTTGGACTGTACAACAAAGAAATGATGACAATGCAGTTACACAATTAAAGGTGAAAAATAATGTTGTAAACAACTAAAATTCACTATATCATATTAAACCATAAAACTGCACTGCTATCTCCAATTTTCACATAACCCATAAACCAAATTTTTTTATATATACATGCTCCACATTTCTTTTCAATGATGGTTTAATAACTTAACCATTCATTGATTCAAATAAATATAAATCACATTATCTACTTGTGCTCTCATGATACATTTTTTTATTTGGCAATGCAAACATAGAACGTTTAAACGCTTCCAATTACAAGAATAACATGTTGTGTCTAAATAAATCACAAATAATCTAAGTTTGTTTATACGTGGAGTTAATTATTTAATTAAGGTGCATGCTCAGAATTCACAAGTGTAATTATTCCTTTCTATTTACAATTGTGTGATAGTTTCCTGGCAAAGGGATAAGCAAATAAAAAAATTATGTGGTCAATCCAGTGGATCTAAAATTTTACCTATATTTTTTTATATATGGATAGAAAAAGAAACAGACAACAAGAGTTAGTTTATGTGCCTTAGTTTTGAGCCTTCGTCGTAAACAAATAAAAAGTTTATGCTCTTGCATTTTAAGAAAAAACAGTTCACTTCCTCAGAAATTTCATCTTAATCCATTCTAGTGTAGGATTAACACCATGTACGTTACTTGTTGAGATTTAAAATTCACCATTTTTTTTCGAATCAAGAAAGAGAAAAAATCCTTATCTTGTCTGTCGGGGAGATATTTTATGATAGATGCAAAGATAGCAGTTCCTCTATGTTGTCAAAATATCTGGAATCGACATCAAGAGAAAGGAGTACAAAACATTAGGTTCATATGTTGTTTGCATTGGAGGTCAACTAAAATATAAATCACATGAATCCGATATGAGCAAAGTAAGAATACATCATTACTAAAATAATCATGGGCTCTATGAATAGTTATGCATATAGGTATGATAAGAATCGTGTGAATCAAACAACAAGGAGGAAGGTATTTATCATTACTAGTATATGAATCCCTTCAAGAGAAAACCATGGCTCTAAACACGTTCAAATATACGAGAATAAAATATGTGGAACCCAACAATAAGAGGGAGGTATTTTTCATCACCTCCGAGGATATTCCCTTGGGATCTCCTCTCACATTAGAATGATATTTCCGTCTCTCGATTGTAGCGCGAATGCGTGTACGAAGGTGACCTCGAGCTTTCCAACGTGATGATGGTCACAGATCTTCGATCGGAGCTCCTTCTCCGACGTCGATGGCAGCCCTCTGACGACTAAACTAGCCAAGGTGATGGTGCTCCAATGAGAGGGGAGGATGGTGGTGGCTAGGGCTTTTGAGAGGGCACCCTATCATGTTCTATTTATAGAAGAAGAGGTGAAAATGGGTGCAATTTCGGATCTGGTTTGGATCCATATATGGGTCCAAACTGTTATACTTAAAATATCAATAACTTGATCTAGGAATATCGGAATTCGGTGTTCTTGAGCTCGTTGGAAAGATCTCAATGATATCTACGTAATGGAGTGATTATTTGAATTTTTTGAATGTAAAAAAACTCAGATTTTAGAAAAAAATACGGAGTTTCACATCATAAAATTTTAAAGGAAGTCTCGTCCTCAAGACATAGGATTTAACATATATGTTTCTAAATGTGACATAGATCCAGGCATAAAAGTCTTAAAGAGAACAAAATTCATAAAAATCTTAAAGAGGGTTGAAATAGGGTTCATGATCATACTTCAAAAAGATAAGGGTATTTCTATCGCATATCTGCCTCAGGCTCCCATGTGGCCTCCTCAACGTTCTGACTTTGCCACAATATCTTAACCAAAGGAATGTCTTTCCGTCGCAACTTCTTGACTGCCCGGTCTAAAATCCGAACGGATGCCTCAGGGAAAGATAAATTTGGTTCAACCATGAGGTCCTCATAGCTAATCACATGTTGAAGGTCTCAGATATATTTCCGAAGGTTTAACACATGGAATACATCATGCACACTTGCCAAGTGAGGGGGAAGTGCTACTCGGTATGCTACCTTCCCAATACGGGACACAATCTTGAAAGGGACAACAAACCTCAGTGCCAGCTTGCCCTTAACACCAAATCCTTGAATACCCTTCATTGGAGGTACTCTCAAGAACACAAAATCTCTGACTTCAAACTCGAGATCACGATGCCTCTGATCAGTATAGCTCTTCTGACGGCTATGTGCAATCAATAATTTCTTCCTAGCCGTTTCCACGACTTTTGTTCTATCATCGATTATCTGAGTAGAATAAATACCCTTGTCACCCACTTCCTGCCACCACAAGGGAGTGGTGCATCTCCGCCTGTACAATGCGTTAAAAGGTGCCATGCCAATACTAGCATGGTAGATATTGTTATAAGTAAACTCCACCAAAGGAAGGTGATCCTTTCAAGATCCTTGCCACTCAATGGCACATGCTCGGAGTATGTCCTCAAGAGTCTGAATTGTCCTCTCTGATTGTCCATCTGTCTGTGGATGATATGCTGAACTAAGACACCGTTCAGTTTTTAGGGCCTTCATGAATTCTCCCCAATAATGTGACGTAAAATGTGAGTCTCTATTTGATACTACCTCCTCGGGGATTCCGTGCAATCGAATAACATGCTAGATATATAATTTGGCCAGATCTACCAGAGTGAAAGTCATGTTCACTGGGAAGAAATGTGCAGACTTGGTCAGTCGGTCTACAATAACCCAAATAGCATCATACCCACCTACTGTACGAGGTAAGGATGTCACAAAGTCCATAGAGATACTCTCCCATTTCCACAACGGAATAGGAAGTGACTGTAACAAGCCAGGAGGATGCTTGTGCTCTTCCTTCACCAATTGACACGTAAGGTAATGACTAACATGTTCTGCAACATCTCTCTTTAACCCTTCCCACCAGAAGTGCTGACGGAGGTCTCTATACATCTTGGTGCTTCTTGGATGGATAGATAATCTAGAATAGTGAGCCTCATCTAGGATGTCTCTCCTCAACTCATTATCATCACGAACAAAAATACAGTCTCCCTTTCATAATATGGACTCAAAAACTCTAAATCCTTCAAACTCCTCCTTTAGACATTGATGGAACAAGTCTTGTAATTTATGTTCTGTCTGTTGACCATGTACAATCATGTCCCATAGT
Source organism: Ottelia alismoides (assembly GCA_037367405.1). Classification (NCBI taxonomy): domain Eukaryota; kingdom Viridiplantae; phylum Streptophyta; class Magnoliopsida; order Alismatales; family Hydrocharitaceae; genus Ottelia; species Ottelia alismoides. Next base: position 371,990 of record JAZKJV010005939.1, read on the forward strand.
TTACTATACTTGGCAGGTACAGTTACTGCATCTGTAGTACTATCAAATGGGTGCCACTCACTGATTGCCGTGAGTATATCCCAAAGTCTGTAGCCATGCTGCAGTGCCCTCGATATGTGTTCTCCTGCTCAATGCATCTGCTACTACATTTCCCTCACCCGGATGATAAGAGATCGTGCAATCGTAATCTTTCAACAGTTCCATCCATCGTCTTTGCCTCATATTCAACTCCCGCTGGTCAAAGATATATTTGATACTCTTATGATATGTAAAAATCTCAAACGTGACCCCATATAAGTAGTGACGCCATATCTTCAGTGTGGAGACTATATACACCAACTCCAAGTCACGAGTAGGGTAGTTCCTTTCATGGTTCTTGAGTTGTCGTGATGCATATGCCACGACATGACCACGTTACATCAACACTACTCCTAAACCCTCCTTTGATGCATCAGTACACACTGTAAAGTCTAAGGTGCCTGAAGAAAGGGTGAGGATCGGAGCACTGGTCAGTCTCTCTTTCAACGTACGAAAGCTCAGCTCGCATTCGTCGCTCCAAATGAAAGGGACATCTTCCTGTGTCAGACGAGTAAGTGGTAGAGCTAGCTGTGAGAAGCCCCTAACAAAACATCTGTAGTAGTCGACAAGCCCTAAGAATCTGTATATCTCGGTAACCGTCTTGGGATGCTCCCAGGACATTATTGCCTCTATCTTGGCTGGATCAACTGCCACACCTTCTCCCTAAATTACATGACCGAGCAGCCAAAATTCACACTTCTTGTATTTTGCGTACAACTTGTGTTCTCTAAGTGTCTCAAGAATAGTATGAAGGTGCTGCTCATGCTCATGCTCATCACGTGAGTAGATCAAGATATCATTAATGAGCACTACCACAAAACGATCTAAGTATGGATGGAAAATTCCCTTCCTCATGTCCATGAACACGACAGTTGCGTTCGTGAGTCCAAAAGGCATGACCACAAACTCGTAGTGGTCGTATTTGGTGCGAAAAGCAGATTTATGTACATATGTGTCCTTAATTCTCAATTGATGATAACCCGATCGTAGGTCAATCTTCGAGAATACTGCTGCACCCTGCAACTGATCAAAAAGGTCATCTATTCATGGAAGTGGATAATGATTCTTTACTGTCCTTTTATTCAATTGACTGTAGTCGATGCACAATCGCATAGACCCGTCTTTCTTCTTTACAAAGAGGACCGACGCTCCCCAAGGTGATGTACTAGGACGAATAAATCCCTTTTCCAATAACTCCTGTAGTTGTACTTTGAGCTCCCTGAGTTTGACTGTTGCCATTCGGTATGAAGGGATGGAGATGGGTTGTGTATAAGGTATTAAGGTGATCTCGAAATCGATCTCCCTCCTTGGTGGTAGTCTAGGTAACTCCTCTGAAAATACATCAGAAAAATCCCGCACAACTCTAACATCTTCAATTATGCGATCTTGGGCAAGTAACTCCACAACATAAGCGAGAAAACCTATGCAACCCTGATCGAGAAAGTGTTGGGCCTTCAATGCTGATACATATAAGACCTCACTATCTGAGGTACGCCCATTAAACTGAAAGGTAAGTATGCCTGGCAGACGGAACACTATCATCTTCTCGAAGCAATCAAGGCATGTGTGATGTTTCTCAAGCCAATCCATACCTAGGATGACATCACAATCTTCTAACTAAATGAGTAAAAGATATACGGGCAGGTGCCCGCCAATCTACACTACTACATCCTCCACTACTTGTTGCACGATGAATAATTAGCCTCCTGGGCCCTTGATGTAGTAATGAGATGAAACACATATTGGTTCTTTATCTAACTTGGATACTAGTTGATATGCTAGAAAAGAGTGCGTATATCTCGAATAAAATAAGGCATGTAAGGATATACCATGCACTGAAATCATACCTCACACTACAACTCATGAGGCATGGGCCTGTTCCTGCGTGATTGCATTCAGCTGTCCCTGAGGCTATAGTGGGGCGTTAGAACCTGCAGCACTGAAGGTTGGTCGTGGTGGAGGCCATTGAATGCCTCAACCTCTACGATGAGAGGCTGATCCATGTGACTGTGCAGATGAGAAAGTTGGTCGTACACTTGGCTGCTGGTCACCTGATCTGCTGACAAGTAAGGGGCACTGAGCCTTGAAATGTCCTGGCTGTTGGCAATGGAAACACCAACGATCTCCTGGATGAGAAAAGGAGCCTCCTGAGACAAGGCTAGCACCTTCCGTCTTGCGATTCTGGGAGTGTGTATAAGAGTGGAAGGAAGTAGTACCGTGACTCACCAGGCCTTGACCCTAAGTAGGTGTAGGAGCAAACCTGCTAATGGTAGGAGTGTTTGCCACTAGGTCGAAACGACGCTCTCTACGAGCTCTGTAGAAATCTCGACAAGTAGATCTCCCTGACTGATATTTTTGTAAATGTGATGGACTCCGCTGAAGCTGACTCTGAGTTGCCTTCATCTTGGTAGCTTTAACAACTACCTCCTTGATGGATATGAAATCCAATGCATATAGCTGGTGTTGCACATTGTCACACAGTATCCGAATAAACTTCTGTAAATTCTCCTCAAGAAAAGCAGTAGTTACTAGTGAGTGTCGGGAGAGTTCAATGTAGCTAATGGGGTATTCTTGGGCCATCATTGACCCCTGCTTCAGCTCAGCAAACAACCTCCTATGATCCTCAATACAATGGTCAGGATAAAACTAGTTATGAAACTCGTCAAGAAATATTTCTCATGTTATGGGAACCTCCAGATGTTCCTTGGTGGCATACCCTGCTAGTAAAAATTCCACGAATGTAAGTCAAGACTCTTCAGGAGCATGGATCATCTGTAAGACCTTGGATACGTGATCCATTCTTAGTTCAGCCTCATCTGGTGTGGTTGTGCCGAAGAATTGGGGCACCTTAGAAATCTGGTAGGCTGCATAAGTCGTTTGATGTTTCTGCAATGCCTCTAAATCCTCCGACCCTTCAAGGTCCAAAGACACCGAAGAATGAACATTGCCCTCTTCCTCATGAGAAGGTTGATAAGAGGAATCTTCCTACTGAAGCAAACTCTGTTCCAATGCCTCCTGACGCTGTTTTATACCCTGCACAACTTGAACTACTAAGGCCAGTTGTTGTGCAATATTAGGGTCAACACGAGGCGGTATGATTCCCTGCGAGAATCATTATATTAGAAATTATTTACATGATTAGAGAGACAATCGACACATTAAGCATGACTTGAATTATTCTCCTTAAAATAATGACGAAGTCAAAAGACATCATTGTATTTATAATTCAAATCCCACTGATAATCTAATATGCAAAAGAGATAATGGAGTATCGGGCTATGATACCATCTGTGATCCCCGCCCCTCCTGCTATCGAAACGGACGGACGTGATTGTCGGACCTACGGTCCAAAAACGCCCACGATCTATGATACTCAGCAACCTATCTTGTGCACATTAGATCAACATTTGAAATATATATAACAATCGGAGAATAATATAAAAAGAAAATAAAATGCAGCATCCATTTTCATTGATAATAATCATCAAGTCCATGCCCATAGAGTGAGATACATCATATAATCTTAAATTCTGTAGAAAAAGCTCTCCACATATCTCACTACAATGTCTCTCAATAATAACATAAAATAATGCAGAAGTAAATAAGTAACTCTAAGTAGAACACACCCTGTTTGGTGCAAGTATGACGTAGAAGGTCTGATCTCCTCAAAAGACCGCTATTGTGGCAACTGCTTCTCAGGTATACTTGTTGGGTTCACACAAGGGTAATATTATGAGCAATTGCCCAGTAACGAGACAAACACTAGAACGACTAATGTAGGGGTAAGAAAAGAATGTATACTCACTTTATTTAATGGCATATGCATGTATTATAAAAATTTAGAAAGAACACCAAACCATTCTAATTCATATTCGATCACATTGATTTTATTTATTTATAAAAAATAATCATTTAAGTACTACCACAATGATTTTTATATTTTGACAAGTTGGTTAGAGTCCAAATGGTATAAAATTTCTGACATCTGGTCATTTATCATTTCTTGTATTATTTTAGCACACACAAGTACGCGACTCGCAGTCCTCCGTTACGCAAGAACTTGTTTGTCATCTTGGATAAACCTCCAAGTATCTCTGTTCAACTAGAACAGGAAAAGGTAAATTCTCCAACTTCAAACCATATCCGGGACACCTCTCACAATAATATTAATTCAAATAGAATTTGATGTGGCCACATCTAATTCTACTCAGAGTCCTAATATTGTGCATAAGTGCGAAACAAAGAACGCTAACCGCGCCACCTGCCTACTCCATCGAGCGACTCTGGATGATATCAGGCTGCTAGGTGCAACGCGTCACCCAACTCGTCCGTTGGGATCGCGACCTTCAAGGCATCTCTCCGAGGCCCAAGAGTGCATGCCCAATCCATTAATGCACTTAACTCCGCCCCATGAAAATGCATGCCCATATGAAATAACCACTATAAATAAAATTTATTACTAACAGTCAGTTGAACAATTTTAACACTAGGGTTATCGATCAACGTATACTAATTATGGCTTAACTAGCTAACCGTAACCGTACTGTCCAATAACAACGCGAGGAGGGTCGACTTTACATTTTAACCCTCACAAACTTTTTAGGTTTCCCTTTCACATTTCATCATACAAATTCGCCTTTCTTTTTGGATTGTACAATAAGGAAATGATGACAATGTAGTTACACAATTAAAGGTGAAAAATAAAGTTGTAAACAACTAAAAGCCACTATATCATATTTCACCATAAAACTGCACTGCTATCTCCAATTTTCACATAACCCATAAACCAAAAAAATATTTTTTTTTATATAAACATGCTCCACGTTTATTTTCAGTGATGGTTTAAGAACTTAACCAATCATTGATTTCTAATTAAAATAAATCACATTATCTACATTAAATTATATCACAAATAATCTAAGTGTGTTTATACATGGAGTTAATTATTTAATTAAGGTGGCATGCTCAGAATTCACAAGTGTAATTATTCCTTTCTATTTACAACGTGTGATAGTTTCCTGGCAAAGGGATAAGCATATAAAAAAATATGGGATCAATCCAATGGATCTAAAATTTTACCTAGATTTTTTTATATACGGATAGAAAAAGAAACAGACGACAAGAGTTAGTTTATGTGCCATTAGTTTTGAGCCTTCCTCATAAACAAATACAGTAAATGCTCTTACGTTTAAGAAAAACGGTTCACTTCATCAGAAATTTCATCTTAATCCACTCTAGTGTAGGATTAACACCACGTACGTTACTTGTTGAGATTTAAAATTCACCATTTTTTTTCAAATCAAGAAAGAAAAAAAACCCTTGTCTTGTCTTTCAGGGAGATATTTTATGATATATACAAAGATAGCAGTTCTTCTATGTTGCCAAAATATCTGGAATCGACATCAAGAGAAAGGAGTACCAAATTTTAGGTTCATACGTTTTTTTGCATTGAAGGTCAACTAAAATATAAATCATATGAATCTGATACGAGCAAAATAAGAATACATCATTACCAAAAAAAATCTATGGCTCTATGAATAGTTATGCATATAGGTTGGTAAGAATCGTTTGAATCCAACAACAAGGAGGAAGGTATTTATCGTTACTAGTATATAAATCCCATAAAGAAAAAATCATGATTCTAAGCATGTTCAAATATACGAGAATAAAATATCTGGAACCCAACAACAAGAGGGAGGTATTTTTCCTTACCTTTTAGGATGTTCCCCCGGGGATATCCTCTCACACGAAAATGATATTTCCGTCTCTCGATTGTAGCATGAATGCAGTACGAAGGTGACCTCGAGCTTTCCTACGTGATGGTGGTCACGGATCTTCGATCGGAGCTCCTTCTCCGATGTGGACGACGACCCTCCGACGACTAAACTAGCCAAGGTGGTGGTGCTCCAATGAGAGGGGAGGATGGTGGTGGCTAGAGCTTTTGAGAGGGCACCCTATCATGTTCTATTTATAGAAGAGGAGGTGAAAATGAGTGCAATTTCGGATCTGGTTCGGATCCATATATGGGTCCAAACTGTTATACCTAAAACATCGATAACTTGAGCTAAGAATTTGCAATTTCGTGTTCTTAGGCTCGTTGGAAAGATCTCAATGAGATCTACATAATGGCATGATTATTTGAATTTTTTGGATGTCAAAAATACTCCAGATTTTAGAAAAAAAATACGGGGTTTCATAGGAGTGCACCAACATTAAGAAAACTAAGAATAAATACGCGGAACATACACCGATCATTGAGAAAAATTTCAATGATTATTCATCGGGAGACTCAAGTGTCAACACCTCACTCCCTGGACCAACACATTCACGGAATAAAATGGTTGCTCCTTCATCTAAAAAGAATGTCGCCTTCGACCTTCCAGACGAGGAATTATCTGATGATCCCTCATCAGGTCTAGAAAGGGTAATCTACATGAGTGAGGTCTGTTCGACAGTTTTAAAGCGCTATCTTCGCAAGAATCCAATTTTCAATTCTTGTTGAACAGATCCTATTCCGCATTATTATTCATCCAAAGCTTATTCTCCTGGTCTCATTAAATATACTGGAATAATTTCTTATGAGCTAACCGAGACTAGTGCTTCATATTATTCATCATCCAAGGACGAAACGCTTGATCCCAAGAAGGAACGAATTCTGAGAAAATAACTGAAGCAACTAAAGAACAAGAATATTTGGAGTGCCTCCACTGTCAAATACTATTCCTTGAGGATTGCTCCGATGATGGTATTCTTTCATCTGATCCATATGCTTCATCTATTATCCAAGATGATTTCTCTAAGGATAACACTCATAATGGTTGGAAATCATATACATCATCTCCTTCTTATCATTATGATCTCCTACCACATGCTCACAAAAAGATCAATCGAAAACCGCCTTAATCATAGGCTACCCACCCTCCCTCCCTACCCTATCGGTCTCCTTATACATCTTCTTCCTCTACTTAGGCCAATGCCTATGTATAGGGGGGCACCGATGCCATTTGTACATACCATTCTCTCCATCTCTCGATCGCCTCATTTCCACCCTTCTTCTATACTTAGGCTGACCAGAGCCTAAGTATAGGGGGAACCGATGCCCACATGTATATAGTCTCCTCATTCGCATATCCCAACCGCCTCATTTTTCTCTTCTTTTATACTTAGACTATTCGCAGTCTAAGTATAAGGGGGGCAGACCAATCTATCTTTTTCTTTTTCTTTTTAAATCTCTTAGGCTTAGCCCGAGCTATGTCTTCTCTACGCTTCTTGTGCTTTGAGGACACATCACTCGTTAAGTATAAGGGGTGTGTATATATAATTTGTATATCATGTGTATATTTTACCCATAGCTCGTACTTTTGCGTAAGTCTATATGTATTTACGGGGTGTGTAACTAACTTAAAAAAACACGCACACCCATACAAAAGAGTTTTTCTACTAACACTGATCGTGTACAACAATTTTTTTAAAAAAATGGCATATTATTCATTTTTTGCATAAAAAACAAAAAAAAGTCCTTGCATTAGAAAAATATCTCAAAAAATTTTGTGTCTGCATTTCACAAACCTACACTTTATCCAGCATTACATTCATTACATTTGTGAAATGACATTGGATTCTGAACTGAATTATGAGCAGAAACTGAGAGTGGTCTGGACTTGACCTTAGATTCTGAACTGAATTATGAGCAGAAATTGAGAGTGGTCTGAACATGGCCTTAATCCACCGAATTTTCAGAGGAACTTCACTGAGAAATATGATTTTAGAAGCTTCATATCTATGACTTAATTCTTCAAGTTCCACATGACAATGTGCAACATTTGTCTCTAAGTGTCTAACCTGATCTCTTCATTCTTGGTATGTCTATGTAATAGGGAATTAATTTGTAATCTTGCACTATGCACTTAGCTCAACTCAGACGAGATGTTGTAAGACTGTGTGAGTTTCTTTTCTGGTAGCGTGGAAATCTAAAGACCGGAATACGTGTTGAATTAAAGCTTCGGAAAAGGGATGGATGACTGGGCAAAATCTTTTCTAAGATCCCAAAACATGTACGAAAAAAAGATTCTATACCTATAGGAGCACAACAAGATCTAAGTAGAGCTACCAAAAATCCAAACAAAAAGAAGCAAACTACCAAATAAATATTTGACCAAAAAGGTCCAAGCTTCTAGAAAACCTGCAGATCTTGGTGGAGACTCGGCTACACTGGCCAACTTCACAAGGGGAAGTGACTACACTGGTCACCCTATAGTTCTTTTGCCCTTCTTTTACTCTTCTCCCCCATTTCGATTGTGAACACAACGCGACAGACCATAGAAGGAAATACCTGACTCCCCGAGGATGAGTTACTGGAGAGGAGATTTGCGTGATAGTATGGTATTCTGGATGGGAAGAACTAAAACATTTCACACACATGAGTCGATTGTTCAATGCTCATGGGGTATGCTTTGGGAGGGGGATTGATCTAAGGTGACTTCTGAGCTGAAATAGTGATATGATGTGTGGAACTTGAAGGCTGTTGATTTTAAAACCCTAAGTCTGATAGAAGTTCTCTAAACTAATACTCCAAAGGTTGGGTCTAGTCCATTTTCACATTCATCTCATGGTCTTGGTATGGAACCCAATCTCATTTCACCTCATGCATTCATTTTGATGCTCAGGGACGAGCATGGTTTAAGTATATGGGAATGATGAATCTCAGATTCATCACTCTAAAAGTGATTAATTAAGCTCAAGTCCCTAAAATTCATTAGCATTTCTTCACTTATTCTGCATAATTAGCATTCATGCATATTTTGATAAGAATTACAATTTATCACTCATTATTACACAAAATAAGAAGCCAAAAATCTTAGTCAAAATGACATGTAAAATAGCCTAACATCCATGATTTTTAACTAATTCATGCTAGATCCAATTGACCGGAAACCACCTCCACTGTGTATATATGACTAACAAGAATAAATGAAAAATACAAAAAATTCACTAACTAAAATAAGTGGACAAAAACCCAAACCAAAAACCCCATCCATTGTCAAATTTTATCCAACTCACTTTTGAATGATTTTACATTGAAATACCTTCAAAACAAAACCAAGTTCAAGTGAATCAGAGCTCATATGTGAAAGTTGGGTTTTGGACTCTTTTGTACATTTTGTATTTTAGCGATTTTTGACCTATTATTTTATGAACATAATTAACTTATTTTATTTAATTTTTTTCATTTATTTTCTTTTATAAAAGTTTTATTAAAATGCATAAAAATCCAGATCCAAAAGAAGCTTGAAATTAAAGAAACTAACTGAGTCTGAGTCTCCACTAACTATCTATACAAAAATTATCAATTTCATGTTTTATTTTATTTATTTTTTTATAACTTAATAAAATATAAAAAATTATATTAACGTTCAAATATTTATTTTTAATTTTATAATATTTTTCCATATTTTTATCTGGTTTAAAAATGAAAAAAATTATAAAACCCAAAAATCAAGGAATTCTATGTACATGGGATACCCCACAAATAACATTTACAAAAATGATCGATTGATTTTTGTCTGTTAAAAAAATTTGTAGATCTCATCGAAAAGAACAACTTTCATGAAGAAATTTTTTTGATGTGAGGTCATTTATTATTTATTTCTGATTTATCTTTGTCATTTATTTTCGAATTTTCCGGATGTGCCACGTGGCTGCTCCTGGAGTCGCCACGTGGCACCATTTTGAGCTTTTTATAAATCTTTTTATTTAAAAAATGAAAAAAATAAAATAATAATAATAATAATAAAATCCACCATGTGGCTGCACTAGGTCCGTCCGATCTCGACAGATTGGACGACACTTGTGCGCTACCTGCTTCCTCTCTTTCTTCCCCCTTCTCAATCAACATCGCCACCCGTCTCCAAAATCTCCTCCACCCATCTCACGCAGATCTCAGCACCGTCTCTAATATGCAGCTGCTGCCTTCTTTCTTGGGTCGCCGTCGCACCACTGCCTTCCCTCTTCTGGCACATTACCACCGTCGTCGCCAATCAAGATCCTTGTTGGATCTATTCCCAGATCTCCCTTTCCATCTCCTCATGTCCCCGATCACTTTCCATCTCTGGCCTCCCACCCCTCTTCTATTTAAACACCGTCGCTGCGCCCCTCATTCGACATCTGTCGATAACCATTCACGAAGGAGGGACGACAGTGACAACATTGCCCATTCACCTACAACCCGACGAGATCCAAGGCTATTAGCCTTGCTGCAGCGTGGGCATCCCCCAGCGTCACTGCCCCTTGCTCCGACCGCTTTGCGTTGTAGAGCCACCAACGTATACAATGCCTCCATAAACCAACGAGATCCCTCCACCGTCCACCAGCATCTACCAAACACCTACCGCTTCATCGACACCCCCTTAATTCCGACAACGCAGTACCCTCTATTGACCTCGCACACAACCCATGTGACTTCAACGTCCAGCATCACTTCCGCCACCAAGCTATGCTCCCTCGCTACCACTGCAACCTTCCAATCCACCTCTGCCTGAGTGTCGTCGGGCCACTACCTTCAACCACCGCCGAACTCGACGCAGAAGGCCCGTCTACGGCGCTTGTATCTCCAACTACATCCCACCATCCAGTGAACCTGTTAGCAATGTGAGCCCCGGGGCGGACCATTTCTACATAAAATGTATTGTAATGAATAAATTATCAATGAAAGTTATTGATTATTTTTCACACCCTTTCTGAAATTAAATGAATGAATGCACTATAAGGTCCCTCTGTACAATTAGGGTTATGTACCATGGCCAACTTGATAATCATACAGCTGTTGATTCATTGAATGAATCATAGAGGTTGATGCTTGGATGAATATCTAAGGAGTTAGATAGAGGACTCATCAAGCATCGTCAAATGATTGTTAAGTAATGATCTCCAGTCTGAGTAGGAGATGGCAATACTTTCTCATATGACTGATATCTGACCGACCTCTTGATGCAGTTCCTCTGCATGAGAATAGTGATTCGGAGGTTTCAGGTTAGTTGAGTCAATGGGTTGACTTAACGAGATCGAGATAACCGAAGACCTATGTTGAATACTGTCACAGCATAGGCATGCATCCTCTAACCAGAGACAGATGTGTTGCTATATGTCTGAGTGTGTACATTTGGCAGACCAATAGGTTGATGACTTAACCAAGGTCTATATACCGGCGAGCTGGTGTGCATGTAAGGACATATGAGTAATACGATCTCTCAAAGGGATCATACAGGTTCACTTGTGAACCGGGAGACATGAGCTCACTCATGAGGTATTGGGACTGATCAAATTCCATGCATGGTTATAATGCTTTGGAAGCATGACATGAATTTGAAGGTAAGATATATGCTTTGGGAAAACATATGATCTATACCATTCCCAGTGACCAAGATTGAGAAACTTAATGATAAAACCCTGAAGATGACAGTAAAAAAGTGATCTTTATCTTCAGAATGGTTATAGGTCTTCCAGTATGCATGATGTACATGTATTGGGAATACCTGAGGGTGATATGATCATAAATGATTGTATAACCATGATGCTTCCATTCCGAGGGAGTGATGAAACAGGTTTGGATTTTAGTGACTCCTCTCATTAGAGAAGTGACCTAATCTTAGTCCATGAACTGGACATTGATCTGAATGAGATTCAGATGCAATGAGAAGATTAGGTCTACAGTCTTGATTTGATCAAGCATCAGTGGGAGGTCCATGGGATCTGGATTTGAGATATGATCTCAACATCCAAGTCACTATACGTGGAACAATACAATCGCCCTGTCCTTATCTCCAAGTATCTGCAGAGAAATTGAATTATTCTTGAAGGGTTCGAGAATAATTCCATAAGATCTAAGCAATGAAGAATTAATGATTAAACGTGATTTAATCATTTTGATGGTGAAGAAATTATCCAATATAATTAAATATTATTTAATTATCATGGATAAGAATAATGTGGATAGAAATATCCAATTATTCATAATATATTATAAATGTGATTTATAATGTATTAGAGAGAGCTAATTATAATTTATACTTGTTGATTAATTATTATGTGTATTGGATACACATTGTGTAATTAATTGACATGTAAATTATATGTTGTTTTGGGTTGTGAATATGATTCACAATTTTTCAATGGCAAGATTGCAATATTCTCAAATATATTTGCAAATTATTTTTGAAGAATAAAAATCCAACAAAAGTTGTTGGAAATAAATAAAGAGATTTCCATGGAGATATGCAATCTCATGAAATATCATGAGATTGCCCTACATATGGAAGGGGTGGACGGCACCCAATTCCTAATTGGAATGGGTGGCCGTCCACATGGAAAGTACATGGAGATGTAATCTCCATGTATATTCTCTCCTTATTTGTTGATGTAATTTAGGATTGATTTATATTTGATTTTGTCAAGTATATTTTAATCTAAATTAAATCATAATTTGTTGGTTTCACCAACAACAATCTTGACCATTGGATTGACATAAATCAATCTCATCCATTGTTTTTATATGTCACATGGATTGCGATCCATGGATCCCAAAACCCTATAAATAGAGAGGCATACCATGCTCTCTAAGTACACGCAATATTGAAGCTCTCTCTCTCTCTCTCTCTCTTTCTTCATACACGTCAACCCTCTCTCCCTCTATTTGGTGGCCGACCACCAAACCCTAGTAAAGGTTCTCGTCGACGCTCTCGCCACCGCGCCGCCGCTTCGACGTTCTTCGGTTCTCCATCTTCTTGAAGTTCTACGCTCACGAAGGAGACGTTCGACCTCGTACGTTGAGATCAGGAGCAACCGTGCTTAGATCATCTTCTTGGATTGCGAGGACTACGCAGTTCATCCCCGCGCTTGCAAGCGGTCTCACCGACGATCGGAATTGAGATAGGAGGTCTCTTTCTTTAGAGACTTGATCAACCACGCTTCAAGAGGTATTATTTTATACTTGTTGTGGTTATAGATAAACGATCCGAGAATCGTTCTTAGATCATGTGGTTTCATCGCATGAAAAATTTTAAATTCCGCTACACAGAACAACTAGTACGACTAGTCGTTCTTCGTCGTATCCGATACGACGATCACGCTTCCGTGATGTGATTGACGATAATACATATCCTTCAAGTGGTATCAGAGCCTTAGGTCGACGATTTTGAATATGATTCTCAAACCGATGACGACTTGGGTTCGTTAAGGTCGCGAAAGTTTTTTATCGCATTTGATTTCGCAGATCTGTTTAGTAAATAATTTCGGCCATGTTTAAAATGTTTAAGCACGAATTATTTACTTGGATTTTGTTCCCCATTAAATAAGGAAACCATAGGATCTGAGTTTGCGTAAATCGGATTTCGTATGCTCGAGTATGGTTGTTTTAATGAACATGTATGCACTGTTGCGAGAACTGTAGATCTTAGCATGATTAAAGAATTAACTACTGTTTTGATCTACCTTGAAATGTGTGAAACATCACTTGGCTTATGTCCTAAATAAAGTTAGCAATATTTGAAAATTGAGTTTGTCTATTTAAATTTAAATTGATTGAGATATGTTAATTTTAGTGAGTAGGGGTCACTGCTAAAATTGCAGTCCTAATTTAGAACCAAGTGATTGTCAATTAGTGAAATTAATTGTTAATTTATGTCGTCGAGGTGTAGAACCTAGATTGAGTCGACAACAACCAAGAAAGTATTGGGCTCAAAGTAAGGCTTCAGTAGTTGTCCGTTGACGACGAATGGCTATGTGTCATAAGACAGTTCTAATATGGCAATACCTCCATTGTCAAGTACTTCATGCACTTGAAATGTCCCTGTCCATTTTCTCTTTAATTTGCCCGGGAATATCTTTAACTTTGCATCAAATAACCACACTTTCTGCCCAGCTTCGAAGATTTTTCATCTGATGGGCCGGTCATGCCAGAGTTTCACCTTCTCCTTGTACATCAATGTGTTACCCTATGCATAGTCTCGGAACTCCAAGAGTCTGTTCAGATCATCCTTCCTTTTCTAACCACTTTTTTGTGACTCCAAGTTGCACATAATAATTGTCCATAAGGATTTGTGAATTAGTTCTACGGGCAGGTGACATGTATTCCCATATACAAGATGATAAGGCGACAAGCCCAAGGGAGACTTGTAGGCGGTTCTATATGCCCAGAGGAGTGAGTTCAGGAGTAGCAACAAATTTTTTCTATCTGGCCTCACAAGTTTCTGGAGGATCATCTTGATTTCTCTGTTTGATAATTCTGCCATGCCGTTAGTTTGGGGATGTTAAGGAGATGCGACTCGATGGTCGATGTCGTATTCCTTCGTTAACTTCTTGACCTCTTTGTTTACGAAGTGGCTACCTGACAAGTCCGGAATCGCCCTGGTTAAAGATGTGTATTTGATCGTGCATAAAAATAATTTGTCGTTTCGTTGTAGGTGACAATCAGAATCGATCAAGAAAATAACCACACAATAAGTTAATCAATTTTAATGAATGCGGTTTTATGTTTATTTAACTTGGGCAAGTCCCAAGATCGAACACAATGAGGAAAAGGAACAACCTAAAATTATGTCTATCAAAATTCGTGCACGGATTTCGAGACAATCTTTTTTTGTAATTTTTTTAATGCAATTAAAGATGCAATATGCAATTTCTGCCTATTTAGGGACTAAAATGTAAATTACGCTCAAATGATGTCCGAAAAATATGAAACTTGGCCGAGATGATAATTATGATGAAATGAATGCATTGTAATTTTTTGGAACTTTTTACGCAATATGATTTTTTTTATGAATTTTCAAATGCAAAAAGAATGAATTTCAATATTTAATTATTATAAATATTAAGTCTAATCATTTTCATAAAATAAAATTATCTAATATCTATCACTAGGTAATGGATCTCAGAAAAATCCTAAACCTCGAAAATACGAGATGTAATGCCTATTAAAAATCAAATATTCAAATATGCAAAATAATTTTTACAAGACAAACTATGCATGCAAATGCGATTCTTTTTGGGCATAATGTTAAGAACATATAAATATACAATATGTGATTTTTTGGAAATTTTTAGAGCAATGTTTAATCAAATATAAATTTCATAGCAAGAAATGGGAAAATTATGCAATTTTCTACAAAACAATTCATTATTAATTAATCCTCAATCACAAAAATATCCACAATATGACAAACATAGAGAATTAATTGAAAAATAAAGTGTTATTTTTGGATAATTAAATAATGTAATGTAGAGTTCTAAAATGAAGGGGAAAGACTGGGGTATTTTTGCAATTATAATAAATAAAATAAATAAAAATGCAGTGAGGGGACTTATGTTTAATTATCGATAAATATGGGGGGCGTTCAGCAAAAGTGCCAGAGGGGCACGTGCGTGGCACGTGCCGTCGGGAGCTAGACTGGATGGCGTAAATAGGATAATCTCTAGGGGCCCTTTTGTAAAATCACCAAGGGGTCGCGTACCTTGGACTTCGATGTGAATTGGAGGGACTTCGGGGGCCTTGGCGCAAGACGACCCCTCGCTCATGTGCGTAGCATGCGAGGAGGGTCTCGAGCTTAGGCATGGCCGGCGGTGAGCAGAGGAGAGCCTTCGGAGGCGCTGGCGGCAGAGCTTCAGGAGTCGATCGGGGTTGCGGCTTCGTTTGTTGAAGATGAGGCACCAGATGGTGCTTGGAAGAACGGTGGTGGAGTTGATGCGGCTGAGGGGTTGAAGAAGCTTGGTGGCAGTCTAGCGGCGAAGGAGCAACACTAGTGATGCATTCTTGGCGAGCTGATGATCGGAGAAGATGCAACGGAAGGGGATGAATTGTAGTTGAAGTCGTGGTGTCTCGACGAATATCGGATTGAAGCAGGACGACTATGACAAGGGGAGGCGGCCGGGGGCTGCAACGTGCCTGGAGTGGCTCGGATCTTGCCGCGAATGAAGACCCACCGGGATGTCACCACCAGAGGGTTCTTGGATGGAGTAGTATCGGCAGATGAATCGACCAAGGTAGAGGTAGCCGTTCTTAAATAGGAGTGTAAACATGGGGGCTGACGATGGAAATAAAGGTCGTGGGATCTATGATTGGATGGGGGTGAAGATCAGAGGGGATTTGGGGACGATCGGATTGTCACGAAAGGGGAAGATGACGGTTCGGAGATGCGGCTGGCGGCGCACGAGGGATTTGGGGGGCAGGTGATCGGGAGCGAGATGGGCGGCGAAATCATCCGGCCGCGGGGGGAGGCGAATTTTGAAAGAGGGTGAATGTAGGATATGAGGCCGGGACCGTCCGATCGGCCGAAATCAGACGATTCTAGCCATGACACGTGGTGGTCTGGGTATGGAGAGGGCCCAGCACGTACGTGGCACGTGCTGAGGGCACGTGCACCGCACGTGCGACCGCTTTTTAATGCAATTGTTTATTTTTTATTTAGTATTTTTTTATTTTTTTATAAAGACTAATTAATAAAATCTCAAAAAATGGCTGACATGTGGCGCCTCCACGAGCTACCACGTGTCAGCACCACAAAAATCTACAAAATAAATACTTTGTAAAATAAAAAATAAAGAGAAAATGGCCTCAGATCGATAATGTTTCTTCACAAAAATTGCTCGTCTCGATGAGATCTACAACTTCCATGAGGACATAAAAACCAAAATCAATAAATTGCAAAAAGTGATATTTTTGGGGTATCCCATGTACATACAATACCTTGATTTTTGGGTTTTATATTTTATTTGTCATTTTTAAACTAGATAAAAATCTGGAAAAATATGATAACATCAGAAATAAATATTTACACATTAATCTATTTTTTGGATTTTTATTAATAATAAAATAAGAAATAAAATAAAATATAAAAAAGATCAAGTTTGTACAGTTGGTAAGTGAAGACTTAGACCCAATTTGTTTCTTTGATTTCAAGCTTAATTTGGATTTGGATTTTTGCACATTATAATAAAACTTTTATCAAAGAAAACAAATGAAAAAGAACCAAACTAAAATAGGTTAATTATGTACACATAATAATAGGTCAAAAACCGCTAAAATACAAAATGTACAAAAGAGGCCCAAAACCCAACTTTCACATATGAGCTTCGATTCACTTGGACTTGGTCTTGTTTTGAAGGTAATTGAATGTACATTAGTTCAAAAGTGAGTGGAATCAAAACAGACACTGGATGAGGAAGATATGAGGTTTTTAGTTCAGAAATCTTAGAACTAGGGTTTGGGTTTTTGGTCCACTTATTTGGGGTCAGTGATTTTTTTTGCATTTTTCATTTATTCTTGTTAGTGATATGTACACAGTGGAGGTGGTTTTGGGTACTCGGAATTAGCAAGAATTAATTAAAAAATAGGGAAGTTATGCTATTTACAGGTTAATTTTGGCTGGGATTTTTGGCTTCTTATTTGTACAAGAAATAAGGGATAAAATGCAATTCTTATGAAAACATGCATGAATGCTAAATATGTAGAATAAATGAAGAACTGCTGATGATTTTGAGGGATTTGAGCTTAATTAATGAGATTTAGAGTGATGAATATGAGATTCATCATCCCCCTATACTTAAGCCATGCTCGCCCCTGAGCATCAAAAATAAATGCCATGAGGTGAAATGAGATTGGGTTCCATGCCAAGACCATGAGCTAAAGGTAAAAAATGAAACTAGACTGGACCTTTGGAGTATTAGTGTGGCGGAACTTATGTGTGACTTAGAATTTCATAATCAACAGCCTTCAAGTTCTACACATCATTGCTACAGTTTTGTCTCAGAAGTCATCTTAGATCAATCCTCTTCCCAAAGCATACCCTATGAACATTGAACAATTGACTCATGTGTTTGAAAGATTTTAGCTCTTCCCATCCAGAATGCCGAACTACCATGCAAACCTCCTCTCCAGTAACTCGTACTCGAGGAGTCAGGTATTTCCTTCTAAGGTTTGTCACGCTGTGTTCACAATCGAATTGGGGGAGAAGTTAGAAGAAGGGGAAAAGAACTAGTGGGTGGCCAGTGTAGTCACCTCTCCTTGTGAAGATGTCCAGTGTAGCCGAGGCTCCACCAAGAT
Organism: Ottelia alismoides; assembly: GCA_037367405.1. Classification (NCBI taxonomy): domain Eukaryota; kingdom Viridiplantae; phylum Streptophyta; class Magnoliopsida; order Alismatales; family Hydrocharitaceae; genus Ottelia; species Ottelia alismoides. The sequence goes on from JAZKJV010005939.1 coordinate 390,159, forward strand.
CTGCAGGTTTTCTTGAAGCTTGGAACTTTTTAGTCGGATATTTATTTGGTAGAATGCTTCTTTGTATTTGGAATTTTTGGTGATTCTGCTTGGATCTTGTTGTGCCCATAGGGATATAGAATCTTTTTATTTTCTTACATTTTTTGGGTCTTAGAAAAAATTGTGCCCAGCCGTCCATCCCTTTTCCGAAGCTTTATTTCAACCTGTACTCCGGTCTTTCGATTTCCACACTACCAGAAAAGAAACTTACACGGTCTTCCAACATGTCGTCTGAGTTGAGCTAAGTGCATAGTGCGAGAGTACAAATTAATTCCCTATTCCAGAGTTGTACCCAGAATGAAGAGACCAGGTTAGACATTAAGAGTCAAATGCTGCACATTGTCATGTGGAACTTAAAAAATTAAGTCAAAGACCTGAAGCTTCTAAAGTCTTATTTCTCCGTGAAGTTCCTCTGAAAATTAGGTGGATTAAGGTCAAGTCCAGACCACTCTTGGTTTTTGCTCATAACTTCATTCATAACCCAAAGACTTTTCATAGATGCAAATGATGCTGGATGAAGTGCAGGTGTGTGAAATGTAGACATATTTTTTGTGATTTTTTCATTTTTTCATTTTTTTCATTTTTTTATTTTTATACAAAGGAAAAAATAAATACGAAGCCATTTTTTTTAAACATTGGGTTGGACATAGTTAGTGTTAGTAGAAAAAACTTTTTTTTCAAGTTAGTTACCCACCCTGTAAATATATATAGACTTACGCGAAAGTACGAGATATGGGTAAAATATATACACAGTATATATACAGACCCATCTATACTTAGCGAGTGTTGTGTCCTCATAGCACAAGAAGCAAAAATAAGACATAGCTCCGGCTAAGCGTAAGAAAGTGAACAATTGATATACAATGGTCCGCCCCCCTATACTTAGACTTTGAACAGTCTAAGTATAGAAGAAGAGTGAGAAGGAGGTGGTCGGGATATGTAAATGAGGAGAATATATACGGATGGGTATCGGTTCCCCCTGTACTTAGGCTCTGGTCAGCCTAAGTATAGAAGAAGGGTAGAAATGGAACGATCGTGAGAAGGAGTGTGATGGGGAAAATGGTATATACAGATGGCATTGGTCTCCCCATTTACATAGCCCTTGGCCTAAGTATAGTAAGAAGTTGTACAAGGAGATTGATGTGGTCGGGAGGGAGGGTGGGTAGCCGATGATTAAGGCGGTTTTCGGCTGATCTTCTTGTGAGCCTGTAGTGGGAGATCGTAATGACGAGATGGAGATGAAGCATATGATTCCCAACGATTATCATAGCTATCCTCAGAAAAATCATGATGGATTGTAGATGAAGCGTTTGAGTCAGATGAAAGGAAGCCATCATCAGAGTTATCCTCAAAGGAGTAGTATTTGAATGTGGACACACTCCAGATATTCTGGTCTTTTTATTTCTTCATTTGTTTTCTCAGAATATGTTCTCTCTCGGGATCAAGCGGTTTGTCCTCGGATGAATACTCGGAAGCATTGGTCTCGGTGAGCTCATAAGAAATAATTCCAGTGTACGTGATGAGGGAAGGAGAATTAGCTTTGGATGCCTAGTAGTTAGGAACGAGAGTTGTCCAACGAGAATATATTTTGCAGACTCTTTTCTACTTTTTCTTGCACTTATACCCCTGGCCTGTAGGGGAGTTTTGGACATATCTTTTATATAATTTTTCATAGATTTTCTTGGGGTAGTTACACAACTCCCTCCGCAAGATTTTCAGTAATTTTCGTATAGTTTTGTCGTGTTTTTATCGTGTTTTCAATCGTCGTAAATCGATTCCGTCTTGATTTGTTTTTTGCGTTGTTCGAGCCTGTTGCTCATCCCGTTTTACCTACTATATAGTATCATCTATTTTCACCCATATTCCACCTATTATATCGTAAATAAATTGTGTGAAAAATACCACTTTGAAAAATAAATAAAAATAGGAAAAGTATAAAATCAAATAAAAATTAAAAATAAAAAATCTCATAAAAATTATAGCTTTTTCTGTGATCGCTTTAAGAAGAGATAAAACAATCACAAAATATCTTTTCTCCTAAAAATTACAAAATACCCTATTCTGCCTCCTTGTGTTCGACCCATGCACACTTCCCTGGTTAAATAATTAGTGTAAGGTTTTTCTTTAAAACCGATCTTTGTTTGATCATGTAGGATCCTTTTGCGGCTTTTCTACACCGATAACTTTTTCTTCTAAAAGCCTTAAACCGATTTTAGCTCGCATCAAAATGGCACCATTACCGGGGAGGCGTTAGATTATTTTGATTTTTTACGAATTTTGTGATTTTATTTTCTCTCTTCTTTTTGCTTTGTTTTTCGTAACTTTTCTTCGATTTTTCGTACGACTTTTCTCTACTCGTTTCTCGATCATATTTACATCGCTAATTAATATTCGCAGGGCCTGTAGGATGAGCCGATTTCTTAGGAAGCCAAGTCAGTTGAAAGAGCAGAGGTCGATTCCTTCTTTACGAGTCGGCTGCAGAGGGAAAAATTAATTAGTGTAATTTTGTAAAAAAAGAGAGAAAGAGAGAGAGAGAGAGAAGTTGTATTGAACTCTAGTAGAAGGGGTCCACTAAGGACACCCCGACTTGTAATTTCTCCCCCATTTTTTTCAGAGTCTGATTCGTCAAGTACTGTGTATTCAGTGGATCAGGGCACCCACCGCGGTTTTTTTCGCATCGACGATTTTTCCGCAGCTTTTTCCGATAGATGCTTGCATAGGTTTTTTATTCTATGTGATTGTGCTTATGTAGCTAGTTTTAGGACTTGCAACCTAGGTGCAAGATTTTAGGATTCTTATAAAAAGAAAATAAAAAAGTAGACGTTTGTTTGAAAAAAATTCAAAAAAAAATAAAACCACAAAATAAAATCGAGACTGCTAAAGATATCTGACTTAAAAATCGTAAAGATTCATCTGATTTGGGAGAGTAATCCCCGCACATCTTCTCAGAGTGCACGAGCGAGAGATGACCCTTAAATATAAACCCGATTTCTTTCAAAATACTACTTAGTTCATACACCTAACCACTGCTTTTCAGTGGGTACGCTCGAGTAGCTGAAAACGGTCTGAGTTTACTTAGAAGAGTGGGGGATTTAGAGGACACGGCATAAGGCTCCATCCTCAATCAACACGGGTATTCGGAAACGATCCGTACTTGCCACAATATTCGCTTAGAGAAAGTGGTTTTCTGTAAGGACTCGAGACAGTATCGCGAGGAAAACTCGAACACCTATCATCTCGCACAACTCACGATAATCGCTTATATTTGTTTGCTAATTACAACCCTAAAACCGACAAGATAAAAGTTCGAACTCTTACGGTTATCATTTGGTTGAGTTGGTGAAAATGGGGTTTGCTTTGCGTTTGCTTGCGGGGCGTGAGTTACCGTGGCTATACGCATTTCTCTCTCTCTCTTGAATCGCGATTTGTGATTCTTCTTTCTCTTGACATCGAAGATGACGTCTCGACGGCCGTTTTGCTCAGACTCCATGAGCTTTCGACCGTCCATCGTTGTTCGTACATCTTCGCAAGCTTGCGATGACTCTCTTCCCAAGCTGGTCTCATCTGATCTTGAGAAGAGTTAGACCCAGACTCCCTCGCCTCCCGGCCAGAATATTGAGACAGACCCTCGTCTCAATACATCATCTCCAGCCAAATTTTTGCTGAGTTCTTACGAGAGCTTTTGTTTTCCAGACAATTTGAAGCATATGTCTCGTGGCAAAGGACCAATAGCAGACGAGAGGCCAGCAACTGAGGAGTATCATGACGGAAGACCATATCCAGCCGCAGACGTTATGACAAGTATTCTCGAGAGTCTCCAATAGATGAATATACAGATCCGAGATCAGTTTAGAACTCAGAATGCGTTGCGGGCTGAGATAGCCACGTTGAGAGTAGGGGCCGGGAACCATTTATTGCCTGCGGTTCTCGCTACTTTACGGGAAGAGTATGACCCGGGCGGGAGAACTCTCCATCGTTGGATTCAGCTACCGCCGAATCAAGGGCCATACGAATTGAGGCTGTCCTTCATCTCACTGCTTCCCAAGTTCTACGGGAATGCTACAGAGGAGCCGTTAACTTTTTGCAGTAATTCAAGATGATTTGCGGTACGACTAGTTATCCAGGAGTTACACAGGAGGCTGTCCGCCTCAAAGCCTTTCCCTTTGCCTTAGCCGATAAGGCACTTTACTGGCTGAGTCAACTGGGAAGGGAAATCTCTACATGGGATGATCTGAAGTCCACATTCTTGCGTAAATATTTTCCTCTGGTGAGGACAAATATGATGAGGAGTCAGATCTCCAACTTCACGCAGCATCCGCATGAATCTTTCCATGAGGCATGGGATAGATTCAAAGATCTTACAAAGAGATGCCCACATCATGAGATACCGATGAAGTTGCTAGTGCAGAATTATTTCGGAGGATTTCAGCCAGACATTCAGGGGCTCGTAAGTGCCTCATGTGGTGGAAGTTATTTAAATAAGGATGCCAAGTCAGTCTGGGCCATCTTCGAAGGGATGGCTGAGAACTCGAGAGTCGTCAACTCTACTCGGGCTTTTCAAAAAGCCCCGTAGCCACCACATCACCGAGAGCATCACAAGGTGGCTAATATTGTAGAATCTGAATCCAACACCAATATGGGCTTCATTAGCGAGAAGTTAACGTTGGTGGATGTGATTCAGAAGCAAGTTCATGACTTACAGCCACTGCGAGAGTTGGAGAAACTCTCATCTCTACCTCAGCAGCTGAGTAATCTTTCGAAGAAGGTTTCTGATCTTCAGCACCAGTACCAGCAGAGCCAATCTTCTTCAACCGCACAACCAGCACGGAGGATCTTACCCGCTCCACCCACCCGTCAGATTCACTATGTACAGAGCGAGCCAAAGACTCTGCAGATTGATTGGCATGAGGATCAATCTCATGCCAATACCGACAAGATCACCAGCACTGCAGATATGGAGGTGGAGCCCCAATCCACTCTCGAGATTAACGGGATTTGGTATAGTCCGATTAAGCAACCAAGTATACCGCATCAGCAACAGCAGCTGTATGGTCAGCCGCAGCATGGACGTCCACATTTCCAGCACAGCCAGAATTTCACGCAGCAGCAATCTCACCAGAATGTTTATCAGAGACCACAATCACACTAGTATCCTGCCCATTATTCACAGAATTATTCTTATCGGCAGCCGCAACCATCATCCTCCACACCGCATAGACTCTCCCAGCCTTCCACTTCTCAGTAATACATGCCAAGGTAGGAGAGAGGACCAAGCTAGGGCCACCACACCGAACCTGAGATGTCTTCATGATGAAACTCGATTTCATCATCTTTATTTTTCATAATTAACCCCCTTGCTTAAAGTTGTGTCAATAAAATCCCATTATAGTCCTGTAATTATCAGAGTCCTTGATAAATTAAAAATCACAAAAAAATGGCAAAACAAAAATCTGTGGTATTTTTAACCTTAAAAATACCTTCAAAAATATTTTAAGTCTTTGTTTGATCTCATCTCCAGTTTTGGTCAACATGAAACTTGTTAGATCTCATCGAGATCTACAACTTTCATGTTTTGATTTTTCTCAAATTCGGCTAATATCACCTTCATATTTCAATTTTCCCCTGGAGTAACCTGATTGGGACACGTGGACCATTCTGGGTGAGCCACATGGCCCGCCCACCTTTGTCCTATCCGCCCCTATCCTCGGTCGTTGGATATTTCTCTTGATCCAACAGCCAGCAACTCTCCACGTGTGCCCTTACTTCTCTACCATCAGATCATCTACGCCTCTCATCTGCACCGCACGATAGCGCCTCGCGCAGAGCTCGCCCCGTGGCGGTTTGTAGACCCTTCGATCGCGCTCCTGATCTTTCATCATAGCCGCCTCTTCTATCACGCGCCTCAGTCACCCGATCGCGCCCATGAGTTCATCACTACCATTCACTAGCGCTCTTTCCAAAATGTGCCGCGTTGCATCTTTATCGCCCTTTGTTCACATTGCACCAGATCACATCCTGACTGTTGCTTCGCGCCCAAACGTCCGCCGTTGGATCTCCAGATCCAACGGCCATCGGTCATCGCCTACCTCCGGACCTCTTCTTCCCCACGATCTCCAGTTCGCGCATCTCCCTCTCCCTTCCCATTATCTTGACCACCTCCGACCACCTCTTATTTCTCCAACGGCCCCACAACCTTCTCCGATCATCCCTCGTGCTCGCGCATACCTCCACAACCCACGACACCTTCTCCACTCGCCCCATGTTGTCATCGAACCCCATGACGCCACCATCAGAACCACCATTAACCACCTTCAAATACGTTGCCCCCTCTACCTATTTCCCTCGTCCATCAACCAAGGGGCTGAGGCCCAGCCCTCCAGCTCGTCCCTGTAACAGGGGGAGGAGATCGGATCGAGCGACAACAACCTTCTTCCCTGATGAGACCCGCCGACCTCCAGGCGGCGTTGCGGTGGCTCAAGGCCCCGCCCGAGCTCGCTGGCATGGCCGGCCAGTATGTGCGATGACCCAGGCCTCTTCTCCGATGCCCAACCCAGGACACTACCTCCATCTCCAGCCAGGTGAGCTCTCTGATCTTCATACGTTGCAACCCGCGACCCCAATACTCTCCGACTAGGCACAATATCCACCTCAGGAAAGGATAATACCAGATAGATCATCATGTACTTTGAGATGCTCATCAGTTTTTCAACCGAAATTCTACCATGTAATATACAACAAAACCATTTTGATAGTATTATAAGGAGATTTGCTAAACAAATCCCCAATCCTATTCAGGCAAGATGATTTTTCATGTAAAAGTTTTCCTCCAACTATTGTAGGATAAACTAAGGTTCTTCATGAAAAATTGTTTGTTGATGATTTCATGTCAACCAATGATCAAGATCAACTATCTTATCATAATGGTTTAGGCAAATGTCATTCAATGAAAAAATTATCTCCTTAAATATTTTACAAATATTTATCACTAATTATTTCAGAAAATTAACAATTAATTTTCATCATCATATTTGAATGACTTATCACAAGGTTCATGATCAAAAGATGTCAATTTCCAGCAGTGACCCCCATTCACTAAAATTAACTTATCTTGATCAATTTAAATCTAAAAATTGCAAAATCAGTTTCCTAAGATTACCAATTTGATTTATTAAAGAACCCAAGTGATAATTCACGCATTTTGAGGTAGATCAAAACAGTAATTAACTCATTAATCACGTTTGGATCCGCAGTTCCCGCAACAGTGAATATATGCATATTCAAAAGGCCATATCTTCAGCAAATGAAATTCAAATTTCGTAAACTCAGATCTTATGGTTTCCTTAATTAAAGGGGAACCAAATTAATTTCAAATTTCATGTTTAAACAATTTAAACAGTACTGAAAATTTCAATTAGACAGAGGTGCGAAAATTGAAATGCGACAAAACTTTCACGACCCTTTGAAACCCTAGTCGTCCTACGTCTATGGATCATATCCAAAATCTTATTCAACCTGGCTCTGATACCACTTGAAGGATATTGAGAATCATTAAGCGCATAACGGAAGCGTGTCGATCGCATCATATGCAATCGGGGCAACTAGTCGCACTACTTGCTAGATGCGACGGAAATTAAAAATTTAACAAGTGATGAAACCACATGAACACGAGAACATTTCTCGGATCGTTTCATCAAACCACAAAGTATAAGGAATACCTCTTGGAGCATGGTCGTAATCGTGAGATCCCAAACAAGAGATCCTCCTGTAATAAGTTGATCCACGAAGAATGCACTTGGAGGCGCGATGATGAGACGCGATCCTTCCGCAATCCTCGATGAAGATCCAAGCAATCGAATCCCCTGATTTTGTCCAACGAAATCCGTCGTCTTCCTTTAGAGCAAGCAGCCCCAAAGAAAAAGGAGATCCTCGAATCGTCGAAGGTGAATATTAGAGTCTCCCTTTCTCAACATATAAGATGGATGACCACCTTGGAGAAGAAAGAGAGAGGGTAGGCAAGAATGAGAGAGGGAGAGAGAGTAGTAGGCTTCTACAACTCTTAATAATGTACCATGAAAGTCTAGGGTAGCCCTCCTTTTATATTAGTTTAGGATCCAATGGATCTCAATCCATGGGACACATAGATCCAACCGCCATGGTGATCTATGTATTAATCAAATGCCAAGATTGCTGTTGACTAAAAACCAACAACATTAATTTATATTTAAATTTAATATATGTTGCATCATTATCAACACAATTTAATTTAACATAAATTAATTATCAAGAGATAATAATATAAAAAAGGGGAGGTAACCAATTTCCTCCTAAAATTGAGGGGGCGTCACCTTTTACCATGTCATTGGTGACGCCACCTCATTTGGATGTTATTTATCTCACTTTTATTTTGTATTATTATTTCTCAATGTACTAATAAAAAAATCCACTAAATTAATTCCAAATTAATTTGTGAGTATTTCAATCATGTCATTAATAAACATGTGAATCATATTCACAACCCAAACTAATTTGTAAATTGCATTTCCAATTAATTAGTTAATGTGAATCCAATCCACATTAATAATTAACAAATGCTATTTATAAAATTTCTCTCTCTTTAATATATGTATATTATAAATCACATTTATAATACACAAATATTAAGGGTAGTATTATCCACATTCTCCAATCCTTGATAATTAAATCCCGTTTAATTTTCTCGGATAATTATTCTTACAATATGAATCTCATTCATATTATGCTTGATAATTAAATCTCATTTATTCATCAAGTCCTTCTTGCTTGGATATGTAATTCATCAAATGAATTATTCTCGAACCCCTTCAAGAATAATGTGCTTTCTCCGCAGATACTTGGAGATAAGGACAGGGCGATTATATTGTTCCATGTATAGTGACATGGATATCGAGATCGTATCTCAAATCCAGATCATGGGCCTCCCATAGATGCTTGATTAAATCAAGACCGTAAATCTAATCTTCTCATTGTATCTGAATCACATTCAGATCAATGTCCAATACTTGGACCCAGATCAGATCACTTCTCTACTGAGAGGAGTCACTAAAATCCAGACCCGTTTCATCACTCCCTAGGAATGGAAGCGTCATGGTTATACAATCGTTTATGATCACATCACCCTCATGTATTCCCAATACCTATACATCCTGCATACTGGAAGACCCATGATCATCCTGAAGATTAAGATCAATTTTACACTGTCTTCTTAACAGTTTGATCACTAAGTTTCTCAATCTTGGTCATTGGGAGTCGGTATCGATCATATGCTTTCCCAAAGCATATATCATACCTTCAAATTCATGTCATGCTTCCAAAGCACGACGACCATGCATGGAATTTGATCGGTCCCAATACCTCATGAGTGCGCTAATCTTCCGGTTCATAAGTGAACCTGTATGATCCCTTTGAGAGATCGTATTGCTCATATGCCCTTATATGCACACCATCTCGCCGGTGTATAGACCTTGGTTAGGCCATCAACCTATCGGTCTGCCAAATGTACATACTCAGACATATAGCAATACATCTGTCTCCGGTCAAAGGATGCGTGCCTATGCTGTGACAGCATTCACCACAGGACTTAGGTTATCTCGATCTCGTTAAGTCAACCCATTGACCTAACTAATCTGACACATCCTAATCACTATTCCCATGCAGAGGACCAGCATCAAGAGGTTGGTCAGATATCATCCTATGTGAGAAAGGATTGCCATCTCCTTCTCAGGCTGGAGATAATCTCTTAACAATCATTTGACGGTGCTTGATGACTCCTCAATCTAACCCTTTAGATATTCATCCAAGCACCAGCCTCTATGATTCAATCATTGAATCAACAACTGTATGATTATTAAGATGGCCATGGTACATAACCCTAATTGTACAGAGGGACCTATTATGCAAATTATTTATTCTTCATTTCAGATCAGGGAATGATATGTGCAATAACATTTATTGCACAATGGCTTGCCGTGGGTTCGCATGTCCAATAGATACAACCAGGTATCAATTACTCCAGAAGACCAGGAGAAAACCACCTTCACATGTTCGTTCGGCACGTATGCCTTTAGGCGGATGCCCTTTGGATTTTGCAACGCTCCCGCTACTTTCCAAAGGTGCATGCTTGCTATTTTTGCGGACATGGTCGATGATTTTCTAAAGTTTTTATGGATAATTTTTCAGTCTATGGTGAGTCCTTTGACGATCGTTTAGCACATATAGACCAGGTTCTTAAAAATTGTTGTGAGGTAGATCTCGTTCTGTCTTGAGAAAAGAGCCATTTTATGGTTACTCACGGGATCGTGATGGGGCATGTCATCTCCTAACAAGGCATGGAGGTTGACCCTGCCAAGGTGGATGTCATCAAGCATCTCAAACCACCATCCAACATCAAACAGTTACAGTCATTTTTGGGGCATGTCGGCTTTTACCGACGGTTTATCCAAGACTTCTCCAAGATTGCCCGACCGTTAACTGAATTATTAGGCAAAGACATCGAGTTCTTGTTAGATGATAAATTTCTTAATGGTTTCCTCACATTAAAAGAAAAAAATTAGCAGTGCTCCTATCCTACAGCCGCCTGATTGGTCTCTACCCTTCGAGATCATGATGGATGCTTCAGATTTTGCGGTCGGGGCTGTATCAGGATAGAGGAGGAATGGACTTCCCATTGACATCCACTATGCCAGCAGAACCTTAGACGATGCTCAGTGTAACTACACATTGACATAAAAGGAGATGTTGGCACTGGTATTCGCTCTAGATAAGTTCCGATCATATCTTCTTGGCTCTAAAATCACAATCTATTCCGATCATTCAGCTATCCAGTTTCTGATGGAAAAGAAAGATGCTAAGGCACGCCTTCTTAGATGGATTCTATTACTTCAGGAATTCGATTTGGATATTAAAGATAAACCTGGGGTAAAGAATGTGGTAGCTGATTACCTCTCCTGATTACAGATAGATCAAACTTCAGATGAGTACATGCCAGAGATTGCAGAGAGATTTCCTGATGAGAGCATCTTTGCTGTTACCGAACTTCCATGGTATGCAGATATAGTGAACTTTCTGGTCACACAGAAAAGTCTTCAAGGTTGGCCAAAGAATCGAGTTGATAAACTAGTTTCTGAGGCACGATATTACCACTGGGAGGATCTGATTCTTTTTTGTGAAGGACCGGATTGTGTTTACAGGAGCTGTATTCCTCAGGAGGAGTATAATAGTGTCCTCACTCTGTATCATTCTTTAGAAGCCGGAGGACATCACTCAGGGAAGAGGACATCACAGAAGGTACTTCAGAGCGGATTATGGTGGACGACTCTTACTAGAGATGCCTGCACATTCGTGAAGAGTTGTACATATTGTCAGAAAGCAGTAGGGACAGTTAGTGCTAGAGATGCAATGCCGCTGCAACATGTTATTATTTGCGAGATTTTTGACGCATGGGGCATATACTTCATGGGACCATTCCCTTCCAGCAGCGGCTTTGAGTACATTCTTATCGTTGTAGACTATGTTAGTAGATGGGTGGAGGCTATACCCGCACGAACCGCAGACAGTAAGACAGTCTGCAAGTTCCTAAGGGAACACATTATTTCACGGTTCGGGATTCCACGTGTTCTTATTTTAGATGGGGGTAGCCATTTCGTCAATAAGGAGGTCAAAAAGCTAGTGAAGCAATACGGCATTGATCACAGAGTAGCTTCTCCTTACCACCCACAAACAAATGGCATGGCTGAAATTTCAAATAGGGAGGTGAGATAAATTCTCCAGAAATTAGTACGACCGGATAGGAAGAACCGGTCACAGCTTCTAGATCAGGTTCTTTGGGCATATCGTACTTCATACAAAACTCTCTTAGGTACTTCACCATTTCGATTGGTGTATGGAAAGTCGTGCCATTTGCCCATAGAGATCATGCACAAATCTGAATGGGCCATTCGAGAAATTTTATTAGATACACAGAAAGCAAGAGCCATTAGAAAGATAGATTTGAATGAGCTGGTAGAGATTCGAAATCAAGCATATGAGAACACATTCATTTATACGGATAAAGTAAAGAAATGGCATGACAGACACATTCAGCACAAGAGATTTGTCCCTGGGCAGAAAGTCTGGTTTTTCAATGCAAGGTTGAGAATTTACCTGGCTAATTAAAAAACAAGTGGGAAGGACCGTACATAGTCAGAACGGTGCACGACAATGGCAGTATAGCAATATCAGATGTGTCATCTGGTACAGAACCGTTGGTGGTTAACGACATATGCTGAAACACTACGTCGAGATTAGTGATCATCTGGCTCATACTGAAGCGATCTATTTCGTACAGGAATCATGATCATTCTTTCATTTTACCTAATCCTGTACAAATGCTTTTGAGCTACACGATAACCGCAACTCTTGTATATTCTTCGTAGACCACAATCGTCCCCATTTTTGCTCGTCTTTATGCTTTGGATACCAGATCCTAAGTATGGGGGGGGGGATAGATTGCCCGTTGATTGACATTTTATATTTTGTTCTGACTCTTTTGTATATCCTATCTTCCTCACAAATCACTGGTCTCCGATTTCTGGCTACACTCTTTTCTATACATAGGATGCCTGATCCTAAGTATAGGGGGACCGAGTGATTTCGATGATGTCATATTCTTTATTCCTTTTGAGCATTCGTTATTTATTCTTTTCACTCAGTCTCCCATTTTTGCTCTCCCGTTATACTTACGATCACCTGATCGTATGTATAGGGGGAGGGTTGACTGACTTGTTTTCGTATATTCTTTTTCACCCACTTTTACTTAGCACCAGTTATGTCCTCCTTTTTCTCTTTTGATGCTATGGGGACATATCTCAAACTAAGTATAGGGTGGTGCGTATATATTGTATATATACTTTTGTACATAACTCGCACTTTTATGTATTTTCTATATCTATAAAATCTATAAAAAGTGGGTCAGGGTTAATTTAAAATCCATTTAAAAATTTATTCATTATATATAAAATCCTTGTAAATAAGTAAAATATATCTAAAACCTGTAATTAAAATTTATATTGAAAATTTGTATAAACATTGTATTTAAAAATTATATAATACTTATTCAAAATCCTATTTATTAAAATATGTGTAAAAACCATTTAATCCTTGAAAAATTCCTTGTAAATAAAATCTATAAAATACATTAGATATTTAACCCAAATAAAATATATCTTGTAAAACCCGTGTACCAAAAGAACTTGTTTATAAAAACCAGAAAATCCATAAAAAATACAAAGTCCTAAAAGTCATAAAAATTACAAAAGCCGTAAAATCCATAAAAACGAGTAAAATTCAGAAAATATTCTTCAAAAAAACATGGTTGCATTTGCATTCACATTTTTAGAATAAGTTTGATTTCTTGAGCTAAGGATTGAGTCTAGTCTAAAGGATGGAGCTTGATCACGGCTATTAACTTCCAATGTAAGGAGCCTAGTTTGGATCTGGAATTTAGAATCTTCAGGTCTGTGACTTAAAATCTTTAGGTTCTGTAAGACCATTTTCGGGAAATCAAGTCATATGTTCTTAAGTAGACCATTTGGTGTCATCCGTACAACTCTACACCAGTGAACCAATCTTGAACACATGCACTCTGCACTTTGCTCGACTTGCATGGAGATGCGAAGGGCATCACATCTTGGTAGTGCGTTTCTCTCCTTGTCTTTGCAGCAATGAAGTCTAAAGATGGGAGAGATTAGGGATACGATATTCGCTTCGGATGAGGGAAGGATACGCTAACACAATTTTTCTTAGACCTCAAAAAAGGGATGGAACAAAAGATGCTATATCCGTCGAGGAACAAAGAGATGAATGCAGTGCAAGCAAATTACAAAGTCAAATCAAAGAAGAAGCCAACAAATACAAATACGACCACAATGGTCCAAGCTTCCACCAAAAATGCCTGCACATCTTAGTGAATACGACCACAATGCGTCTATACTGGTCGCACTCCACTTCTTTTCTCATTCTTCTATCTTCTCTCTATATTAAATTGCGGACATAGCATGAACTGGACTTAGAAGGGAATACCTCCCAACCCAAGGAAATAGTAGCTGGATGAGGAAGCAATAGATGTGTATAGCCGGGATGGACGGTTTCTTCGGTTCTTTAAGCTGGAAGAGCTAAATCAATTCACACACTGTACAAATTGACTTCAAGGATGATAGAGTTTGCGATATGAATAAGTTAGTCTGAACTAGCCGATGAAGTGATCTCTAATAAGGATTTGCGGAATCTGAGGACTGTTGAGGATAAAATCCTAATCCTAAATAAGGCTCTGACAAAATGCTTGTTTCAGGTCCGATGGAGCTCTATCCTATGTATGTTCTCATGAATTGGTTTAGGAAAACAAATTCATTCTAACTTTCTTTCTTTTTCACTTACTTTTTCAAATAAGTGTTTGCTAAGGAACTAACAAAGTTTAAGTATAGGGGGTTAATGAATCCATGATTCATTAACTTTTCTGTCGCATTTTGTCTTAAAACCCTTAACAAATACATGTAAATATTCATTAATTCCCATCTTTTATTTAAATTTCATTCATGAATAAATATTCACATTTAAGCATAAAAACATGTTAATAAATAAAAGAATAAAAATAAAGAAAAGAAAAGAAGGCAGATTGTGAATATGTAAATATGTACAATATGACTTATAAATATAAATATAACTACAAGGTATATTTATATAACCTAAACTCCGAGACCAAGTCAGTATGAATTGGTCGACAAACGAATAAATAGGGGGAGATAAGGAAAGAAAACTATAAAAATAAATTAAAAACACAATTCACACGTGTCTCACTATTTATCAAATAAATACAAAACTTCAATGATTTTTAGTCAATTAATATGTACATATTTCTCACCAAACTCTATTCCTAATTAATTCTTAAAATATATTTAAAAATATAAAAATAAGTTAAAAATATTACCCTGTACATATACCAAGAAATCCTACTTATAAATTGTCAAAATCTCAACTTCCAAACATCATAACTTCTTCATACGAACTCCAATTTCACTCTACTCACCTTTAAAGTTCATGAAATAATATTCTCTAATTAATAGAGGTGGTTTCATCGAATTCGGAATCCGTTTGTGAAAAGTCAGTTTTGGGACCAATTGACAATGGGGTTTCTGGGCTATTTATTTTATATAGAACACATTATTTATAGTTTTAATAAATTTATAATTTCTAATTATTTTCATGATCTTGTAATTTAACTCTAATTTATTTCAGAATTTTTTGAGCTTATTTATTATTATTTAAATAAAATCAAAAATCCTAAATTATAGGTAAAAATGAACCGGATACCTTATACCTATATTTATTAATATATGAAAACTAATTTTTTTAAATCCATAAAAATTCACACAACCCTTATTTATTATTGTAATAATTAAAAAAATATAAATTTAATATTTAGTTATTTATTTATTAATTTAGAAATCCAAAACCTATTTATCTAAACATATTTATTGATATAATATTTATATTTCGAATAATATTTATTATTTATAAAATGTAATTATTCCATAAATCAGATAATTTAATTATCTTCATTTCTTATTTTGACACCTATTTAAAATAATGCTATTTATTATTTAATATTGAATTTACGAGCATTTTTTCACATCTGGCGAACCAGGTGCTGACACGTGTCAGCACCTGGTTCATCTTCTTCAAGAAGGTCGAACTGGAAGTTTGTTCTGACCGGCCAGCTTCACCTATTTACCCTGTGCATGTCCTAACCCATTCTAAAGATCTAAACCCTAGATTTGAATCCCCTAACAACCAAGATTCTTGCCAACCCTCAGATCTGACTTGGGGATCACGAAATTCTTCTATAAAAACCTTCAAAGTACGCCATTTCGAACTAACTCTCCTCCAACCACCTGAAGTTCTAACAACCCGTGGCCGACTCCCAACTTTTCCACCTCACTCCGCCTCATTCCGGTGGTGATATCACTCGAAGGTGATCCCGCATGTAAGAAGAAGCATCGGAGGAGAAGTTCCAAGGCGAATCTCAGCCTTGCATCATCGCTACCGCACGTTCAGCTCCGACAAAGATCGATTGTCAAGCATCCATTCGAAGTAATAACCTCTATTCTTCCCAGATCTAATCCTTCATCTCTATCGAATTTTGTCTCGAACATCATGCCACGATTAGAGTGGCTAATCCCGTAATTAGATTGCCTAATCACTCATCTTAAACGCCCAATCAAATTCCCACCCAAATTGTTTCAAATCAACCTCGAATAGCGTTTCTTATAACACATTTTTCTCGCATCCACTTATAAATAAGGAAATTCCATTTTTGAAGCTTGCAAATCTATAACCATTTGTCCAATTCTTCGTGAATCGAGCACATATAGTTCTCATTTGCAGGTTCATCGTTAATCAGGAGCGAGCCCATGTTCATTGGAGTCTTCATCATCAAGAAAATCACAATTCAAAAGAAGGTGCAATAAACTCCCTCAGCTTCAGATCATCAAGGTCTGCCACCTTCCTCGAGCGACCACCGCCGCTTAGAGTCATCGCTGACCGCCAACCACTGCGGACGAGCTCGAGGGTTAGAGGAGCTAACCCTCTGGCCCCGCTGGAGATCCAAGTGCATCGCCATTCACCTGAGATAATTCGGAGAAGAAGTAACTTTCGTCAGCCATCCAATTGCCCAAGAACACTTGAAGAACATGCGCAGTACAGGCTGTTGACACGTGGAGGGAGCGGACGGCCAGGATCACCTTTCACGTTCTAATCACAGCCGTTCAAACCGAAATGGTAGCAATTTTGCATAATCCATCTTGAAGACTTCCAGCATTTCAACCCCTCCAGAACTTTCCAGTATTTGCATTTAGGTCCCTACGCGGGGACCTAAATGTAAAACATTTTATTTCTTTCACATTTCAGTCCCTGTTAAGGACTATTTTGCAGACTCTTTTCTACTTTTTCTTGCACTTATACCCCTGGCCTGTAGGGGAGTTTTGGACATATCTTTGATGTAATTCTTCGTAGATTTTCTTGGGGTAGTTACACAACGACCTCCATAAGATTTTTAGTAATTTTCGTGTAGTTTTGTCGTGTTTTTATCGTGTTTTCAATCGTCGTAAATCGACTCCGTCTTGATTTGTTTTCGCATGTTGTTCGAGCTCGTTGCTTGTCCCGTTTTACCAACTATATAGTATCATCTATTTTGACCCATATTCCACCTATTATATCGTAAATAACTTATGTGAAAAATACCACTTTGAAATAATCACAAAATATCTGTGATCGCTTTAAGAAGAGATAAAATAATTTTTCTGTGATCGCTTTAAGAAGAGATAAAATAATCGCAAAATATCTTTTCTCCTAAAAATTTCAAAATACTCTATTCTGCCTCCTTGTGTTCGATCCAGGCACACTTCCGTGGTTAAATAATTAGTGTAAGGTTTTTCTTTAAAACTGATCTTTGTTTGATCGACTAGGATCCTTTCGTGGCTTTTCTACACTGACTACTTTTTCTTCTGAAAATCGTAAATCGATTTTAGCTCGCATCAAAATGGCGTCGTTGCCGGGGAGGCGTTATAGTATTTTAATTTTTTTACGAATTTTGTGATTTTATTTTCTCTCTCTTTTTTTGCTTTGTTTTTCGTAACTTTTCTTCAATTTTTCGTATGGCTTTTCTCGACTCGTTTCTCGATCGTCTTTAGACCGCTAATTAATTTTTACAGGGCCTGCAGGATCAGCCGGTTTCTTAAGAAGCCAAGCCAGTTAAAAAGAGTAGAGGCCGATTCCTTCTTTACGAGTCGCTGCAAAGGGCAAAATTAATTAGTCTAATTTGGTAAAAAAGAGAGAAAGAGAGAGAGAGAAGTTGTATTGAACTCTAGTAGAAGGGGTCCACTAAGGACATCCTGACTTGTAATTTCCCCCCCATTTTTTTCGGCATATGATCCGCCGAGTACCGTGTATTTGGGGGATCAGGGCATCCACCGCAGTTTTTTTCGCTTCGTCAGTTTTTTCGCAGCTTTTTCCGATAGATGCTTGCTTAGGTTTTTTATTCTATCTGATTGTGCTTACATAGCTAGTTTTAGGACTTGTAACCTAAGTGCATGATTTTAGGATTCTTATAAAAAGAAAATAAAAAAGTAGATGTTTGTTTGAAAAAAATTCAAAAAAAATTATAAAACCACAAATAAAATCAGGACTGCTAAATATATCTGACCTAAAAACCGTAAAGGTTCATCTGATTTGGGAGAGTAATCCCCGCACATCTTCTCAGAGTGTGGTGAGCGAGAGACGACCCTTAAATATAAACCCGATTTCTTTCAAAATAATACTTAGTTCATACACCTAATCACTACTTTTCAGTGGGTATGCTCGTTTGGAAACCGGTCCGAGTTTACTTAGCTGAGTGGCGGAGATTTAAGGGACACGGCGTAAGGCTCCGTCCTCAAGCAACACGGGTAGCCGGAAACGGACCGTACTTGCCACCATACTGGTTGAGAGCAAGTGGTTTTCTGTAAGGACTCGGGGCGAAATTGCGAGATAAACTCGGGCACCTATTAGTTCGCACAGCTCACGATAACCGCTTATATTTGTTTGCTAATTACAACCTTAAAACCGACAAGATAAAAGATCGAACTCTTATGGTCATCATCGGGTTGAGTTGGTGAAAACGGGGTTTGCTTTGCATTTGCTTGCAGGGCGTGAGTTATCACGGCTTTACGCATTTCTCTCTCTCTTGAATCACGATTTGTGTTTCTCCTTTATCTTGACATCGAAGATGATGTCCGACGGCTTTTCTGCTCAGACTCTGTGAGCTTTCGACCATCCTCCGTCGTTCGTACATCTTCACAAGCTTGCGATGACTCTCTTTCCAAGCTGGTCCCATCTGATCTCGAGGAGAGTCAGACCTAGACTCCCTTGCCTCACGACCAGAATATTGAGATAGACCCTTGTCTCAATACATCATCTCAAGCCGAATTTTCGTTGAGTTCTTATGAGAACTTTTCTTTTCCAGACGATTTGAAGCTGATGGCTCGCGGCAAGGGACCAGCAGCATACGAGAGGCCAACAACTGAGGAGTATCATGACAGAAGACAAGATCCAGCTACAAACGTTACAACCGGTATTCTCGAGACTCTCCAACAGATGAACATACAGATCCGAGATTAGTTTAGAACTCAGAATGAGTTGCAGGCTGAGATAGCCGCGCTGAGAGCAGGGGTCGGGAACCATTTACCGCCTGCGGTTCCCGCTACTTTACGGGAAGAGTATGACCTGAGCGCGAGAACGCTCCATCATTGGATTCAGCTACCGTCGAATCAAGGGCCATACGAATTGAGGTCGTCCTTCATCTCACTGCTTCCCTAGTTCTACGAAAATGCTACAGAGGAGTTGTTTACCTTTTTGTAGCAATTCGAGATGATTTGCGGTATGACTAGTTATTAAGGAGTTATGTAGGAGGTTTTCCGCATCAAAGCCTTTCCCTTTTCCTTAGCCGATAAGGCACTTTACTAGTTGAGTCACTTGGGAAGGGAAATCTCTACATGGGACGATCTGAAGCTTACATTCCTGCATAAATAATTTCCTCTGGGGAGGACGAATATGATGAGGAGACAGATCTCCAACTTCAGTCAGCATCCGCATGAATGTTTCCATGAGGCATGGGATAGATTCAAAGATCTTACGGAGAGATGCCCACATCATGAGATACCGATGAAGGTGCTATTGCAGAATTATTTCGGAGGACTCCAGCCAGACATTCAGGGCTCGTAAGTGCCGCATGAGGAGGTAGTTATTTGAACAAGGATGCCAAGTCAGTTTGTTCCATCTTCGAAGGGATGGCTGAGAACTCGAGAGTCGTCGACTCTACTCGGGCATTTTAGAAAGCTCTGCAACCACATCACCGAGAGCATCACAAGGTGGCTAATATCAGAGAATCTGAATCCAACACCAATATGGGCTTCATTAGCGAGAAGTTAACGTTGGTGGATGTGATTCAGAAGCAAGTTCAGGACTTACAACCGTTGCGAGAGTTGGAGAAACTCTCATCTCTACCTCAGCAGCTGAGTGATCTTTCGAAGAAGTTCTGATCTTCAGCTCAAGTACCAGTGGAGCCAATCTTCTTCGACCGCACAACCAGCACGGAGGATCTTACCCGCTCCACCCACCCGTCAGATTCACTATGTACAAAGAGAGCCAGAGTTTCCGCAGATTGATTGGCATGAGGATCAGTCCCATGCCAATACCTGCTAGATCACTAGCATTGCAGATATGGAGGTGGAGCCGCAATCCACTCTCGAGAGTAACGGGATTTGGTATACTCTGATTCAGCAACCGAGTATACCGCATCATCAGCAGCGGCCGTACGGTCAGCTGCAGCATAGACGTCCACATTTCCAGCACTGCCAGAATTTCATGCAGCAGCAGTCTCACCAGAGTGTTTATCAGAGACCACAATCACACTAGTATCCTGCTCATTATTCACAGAACTGTTCTTATAATCAGCCACAGTCGTCTTCCTCCAAACCACAAAGATTCTCCCAGCCTTCCACCTCTCAGCAATACACGCTAAGGCAGGAGAGAGGACCAAGCGAGGGCCACCACACCGAACCTGAGATGTCTTCACAGACCCATGCACTAAATCAGATCATGGATATGCTGAGTACGCTCCAGATTAGGCACAAGATAGAGATGGAGCAGGTTAACCGTCGTCTGGATGAGTTAACCGCACCAAAGACCACGCATCCATCCCAGCCTCAGATGAACTCGAACAACAAGAGGAGGCATCCAGATTAGGTAGACACTACAGGTACGATCTCTTTTCCTGAATTTTATCTAACTTCATTCGTCTCAGGAGCAGTAGATCACCACGAACACCTGCTGGAGTAGAGGAGCAGGCACTTAACAAGGAGCAAGAGCAAATCCATGAGCCGTAAGAATCTGATGTTGAGGAGGAGAACCAGCATATTGATGAGGATAATCCAAGAGCCGGGAGTGATGCCGATACCGTTGACATGGACACTGGCGAATCAGACGATGAGATCACACCAGATCATGCAGATACTCCTTAGAAAAATATATCTTCCCCTTTCTTAGAGAGTTTTGTACATAATTCTGAAACTCTCGATGTACAAGCAGATTCCAATAGCAATAACAATTCGGATTTTCTGATCCCTAACATTTTTCCTTTTCCTGATGCTCTGTTTGGAAAAGGAAAGAAAAATAATAAAAAGAATGTTGTTACTCCAGATACTGACCATTTACTTCAAGATCACATCTTTTTAAAGATCCCACTTCATGACGCCTTAGATCATTTTCCTACACTTAAGAATCATCTGAAAAACCGATGCACCACGCGTAGGAAAAAAAGATCTCATACAGAGAAGCATGTTTCTACTAAGGCTACATCTTGTGCGATTCAGAATAAGTTATCGAAGAAGAAGGACTCAGGTGCACATTATAACAGATGCGAGATTGCAAAAGCCGAATTCGATCACACTCTCTTAGATAACGGTTCCTCAATCAATTTGATACCCTCTTCTTTACTCGATAGGCTCGAGTTAGGTCCTCTTTACAAATCATGCGCGATTCTTCAGTTTGCTAATAGATCCGTAATGAGACCTAAGGGTATATTAAGGAACGTTATCGTAACCGTACAGGGTCTGCAATTCCCATTGGACTTTACGGTCCTGGACAAGGGTTGTCCTACACAGTTACACCTTACCTTGATTATTCTCGAGAGACCTTTCTTAGAAGCTGCAAAGGTTCTTTTCGATTATGATACAGGGAAGGTATCTTTTCGCGCTGAGGGTAAGAAGGTACATATAGAGATGGAGAGAGAATCCAACACATCTAGTGAGGCATCTTCGAATTTCTTGAGTTCTTTAGCCACCTGCGACTACATAGATGAGGTCCGTCTTGACGACCTCGAAAGGTATCAAGTAGAGACCCAAGATTTCCTAACAGAGGATGGGTTAGAGACTATAGTTGGCGGTTCTTCAGATGGTACTTTATCTTTTAGTCTGGATAATGAGAAGCAAAGGGATCAGACTTCTGACAAACTTGTTGCAGACCTTTCAGATTCAGAGACTTTACACGATTCCTCCGCCTCATATGATCTAGAGGCCGAATTTCATTTAGCTGAGCTATTTTCCTCTGATCAGTCTGAGGAGTCGGATGATGTTTTGAACATCTTCTGTAGTGCGACTCTAGAGAACATCGACATGGTGGATAATCATAATGTCGACAAATCCACAACCAATACAATTCCCATTACTCATACGATGGATGTTTCAACAGAGCCAGAATCTACCTTATCAGAGTTAAAAACATTGCCACCAAACATGAAATATGCTTTCCTTGCGAGTCCACATCAATAGTTTCCGGTCATTATCAGTTCATCATTGACCGACGATCAAGAATCTCGTCTGATGGAGCTTTTAGAAAGAAACCACAAGGCTATTGGGGGGACTGTATCCGATCTCCGTGGGATTAATCCTGCTTTGTGTTCGCATCATATCTATCTCGATTATGACATCAAACCCTCCAGAGAGTTTCAAGTAGGCTGAATCCAGTTTTACGAGAAGTTTTCAAGAAAGAGGTTACGAAATGGTGTGACACAGGGTTTATTTATTCCATCTCCAACTTTGAATGGGTCAGCCCATTACATGTTTTCCCGAAGAAGTCGGGAATTCACATGGTTAAGAATGAAAATCGAGAGGAGATTCCAAAGAGAGTAACCACGTCATGGCGGGTGTGTGTTGACTACAGGAAATTGAACACCCCGATGAAGAAGGACCACTTCCCGTTGCCTTTTATAGACCAGGTCATAAAATGGTTGGCAGAGAAGGAGTACTTCTGTTTCCTTGACGGTTACTCCGGATACAACTAGGTATCAATTGCTCCGGAAGACCAGGAGAAAACAACTTTCACATGTCCGTTCGGCACGTATGCCTTTAGACGGATGCCCTTTGGATTATGCAACGCTCCCGCTACTTTCCAAAGGTGCATGCTTGCTATTTTTGCGGACATGGTCGGTGATTTTCTAGAGGTTTTTATGGATGATTTTTCGATCTATGGTGAGTCCATTGATGATTGTTTAACGCACCTAGACCAGGTTCTTAAAAAGTGTTGTGAGGTAGATCTTGTTTTGTCTTGGGAAAAGAGCCATTTTATGGTTACTCACGGGATCGTGTTGGAGCACGTCATCTCCCAACGAGGCATGGAGGTTGACCCTGCCAAGGTGGATGTCATCAAGCATCTCCAACCACCATCCAACATCAAATAGTTACAGTCATTTCTAGGGCATGCCGGCTTTTACCTACGGTTTATCTAAGACTTCTCCAAGATTGCCCGACCGTTAACTGAATTATTAGGCAAAGACATCGAGTTGTTGTTAGATGATAAATGTCTTAATGACATCCTCACATTAAAAGAAAATATTATCAGTGTTCCTGTCCTACAACCGTATGATTGGTCTCTACCCTTGGAGATCATGACGGATGCTTCGGATTTTGCGGTCGGGGTTGTATTACGATAGAGGAGGAATGGACTTCCCATTGCCATCCACTATGCCAGCAGAACCTTAGACGATGCTCAACGTAACTACATAGTGACACAAAAGGAGATGTTGGCAGTGGTATTCGCTCTAGATAAGTTCCGATCATATCTTCTTGGCTCTAAAATCACAATCTATACTGATCATTCAGCTATCCGGTTTCTGATGGAAAAGAAGGATGCTAAGGCACGCCTTCTTAGATGGATTCTATTACTTCAGGAACTCGATTTGGACATTAAAGATAAACCTTGGATAATGAATGTGGTAGCTGATCACCTCTCCCAATTACAGACAGATCAAAATTTAGATGAGTACACACCCGAGATTGCAGAGAGATTTCTTGATGAGAGCATCTTTGCGGTTACCGAACTTCCATGGTATGCAGATATAGTGAACTTTCTGGTCACAGATAAAAGTCCTCAAGGTTGGCCGAAGAATCGAGTTGATAAACTAGTTTCTGAGGCACGATATTACCACTGGGAGGTTCCGATTATTTTTTGTGAAGGACCGAATTGTGTTTACATGTGTTGTATTCCTCAAGAGAAATATAATAGTGTCCTCACTTTGTGTCATTCTTTAGAAGCAGGAGGATATCACTCAGGGAAGAGGACGACGCAGAAGGTACTTCAGAGCAGATTATGGTGGTCGACTCTTACTAGAGATGCCTGCACATTCGTGAAGAGTTGCACAGATTGTCAGAAAGCAGTAGGGACAGTCAGTGCTAGAGATGCAATGCCGATGCGATTCGTTGTTATTTGCGAGATCTTTGATGCATGGGGCATGGACTTCATGGGACCGTTCTCTTCCAGCAGCAACTTTGAGTACATTCTTCTCGCTGTAGACTTTGTTAGTAGATGGGTGGAGGCTATACCCGCACAAAAAAACCACAGATAGTAAGACAATTTGCAAGTTCCTAAGGGAACACATTATTTCACGGTTCGAGATTCCACGTATTCTTATTTCAGATGGGGGTAGCCATTTCATCAATAAGGAGGTCAAAAAGCTAGTGAAGCAATACGGTATTGATCACAGAGTAGCTTCTCCTTACCACCCACAGACGAACGACATGGCTGAAATTTAAAATGGGGAGCTGAAATCAATTCTCCAGAAATTAGTATGACCGGATAGGAAGACTGGTCACATCTTCTAGATCAGGTTCATTGGGAATATCGTACTGCATACAAAACTCGCTTAGGTACTTCACCATTTTGATTGGTTTATGGAAAGCCATGCCATTTGCTCGTAGAGATCATGCACAAATCTGAATGGGCCATTCGAGAAATTTTACTGGATACGCAGAAAGTAGGAGCCAAGAGAAAGATAGACCTGAATGAGCTGGTAGAGATTCGAAATCAAGCATACGAGACCACTCTCATTTATAAGGACAAAATGAAGAAATGACATGATAAACACATTCGGCACAAGAGCTTTGTCCTTGGGCAGAAAGTTTGGTTGTTCAATGCAAGGTTGAGAATTTTTCCTGGAAAATTAAAAAACAAGTGGGAAGGACCGTACGTAGTCACAACGGTGCACGACAATGGCAGTATAGCAATATCAGATGTGTCACCTGGTGCAGAACCATTTGTGGTTAACGGACAAATGCTGAAACACTTCGTCGAGATTACTAATCATCTGGCCCGTACTGAAGTGATCTATTTTTTACAGGAATCATGATCATTCTTTCATTTTACTTCATCCTGTACAAACGCTTTTGAGCCACTCGATTTCTGGATAGCCGCAACACTTGTATATTCTTCGTAGACCACAATCGTCCCCATTTTTGCTCGTCTTTATGTTTAGTATACCACATCCTAAGTATAGGGGGGACCGATTGTCCGCTGATTGACGTTTTATATTTTGTTCTGACTCTTTTGTATATCATTTCTTCTTCACAAATCACTGGTCTCCGATTTTTGGCTACACTCTTTTCTATACTTAGGATGTCTGATCCTAAGTATAGGGGGGACCGAGTGATTTCGATGATCTCGTATTTTTATTCCTTTTGAGCTTTCGTTATTTATTCTTTTCACTCAGTCATCCTGTTTTTGCTCTCCCATTATACTTACGATTACCTGATCGTAAATATAAGGGGAGGGTTGACTGACTTGTTTTCGTATATTCTTTTTCACCCACTTTTATTTAGCATGAATTATGTCCTCCTTTTTCTCTCTTGACGCTATGGGGACATAGCTCAAGCTAAGTATAGGGGGGAGCGCATATATTGTATATATACTTTTGTCCATAACTCGCACTTTTATGTATTTTCTATATCTATAAAAACCATAAAAAATGGGTGAGGGTTAATTTAAAATATATTTATAAATTTATTTAATATTTACAAAATCCTTGTAAATAAGTAAAATATATCTAAAATCTATAATTAAAATTTAAATTGAAAATTTGTATAAACTTTGTATTTAAAAATTGTATAATACTTATTCAAAATCCTATTTATTAAAATATGTGTAAAAATCATTTAATCCTTGAAAAATTCCTTGTAAATAAAATCTGTAAAATACATTAGATATTTAACCCAAATAAAATATATCTTGTAAAACCCGTGTATCAAAAGAACTTGTTTATAAAAACCAGAAAATCCATAAAAAATATAAAGTCCTAAAAGTCATAAAAATTACAAAAGCCGTAAAATCCATAAAAATGAGTAAAATTCAGAAAATATACTTCACAAAAACATGGAGTCTAGTCTTATTTTTAGAATAAGTTTGATTTCTGGAGCTAAGGATTGAGTCTAGTCTAAAGGATGGAGCTTGATCACGGCTTTTAACTTCTGTTGTAAGGAGCCTAGTTAGGATCTGGAATTTAAAATCTTCAGGTCTGTGACTTAACCCAAATAAATGTGCTTAAGTAGACCATAAGACCATTTTCGGGAAATCAAGTCATATGTGCTTAAGTAGACCATTTGGTGTCTTTTGTACGACTCTACACCAGTGAACCAATCTTGAACACATGCACTCTACACTTAGCTCGACTTGCATGGAGTTGCGAAGGGCAGTACATCTTGGTAGTGTGTTTCTATCCTTGTCTTTACAGCATTGAAGTCTAAAGACGAGAGAGATTAGGGTTGCGATAGTCGCTTCGGATGAGGGAAGGATCTACTGACACAATTTTTCTAAAAAAGGGATGGAACCAAAGGTGCTATATCCGTAGAGGCACAAAGAGATGAATGCAGTGCAAGCAAATTACAAAGTCAAATCAAAGAAGAAGCCAATAAATACAAATACGACCACAATGGTCCAAGCTTCCAGCAAAAATGCCTGCACATCTTAGTGAAGACGACCACAATGCGTCTACACTGGTTGCACTCCACTTCTTTTCTCATCCTTCTATCTTCTCTCTATATTCAATTGTGGACATAGCACGAGAAGGGAATACCTCCCTCCTCGAGGAAATAGTAGCTGGATGAGGATGCAATAGAAGTGTATAGCCGGTATGGACGGTTACTTCGGTTCTTTAAGCAGGAAGAGCTAAATCAATTCCCACACTGTACAAATTGACTTCTAGGATGATAGAGTTTGTGATATGAATAAGTGAGTCCGAATTAGCCGATGAAGTGATCTCTAATAAGGATTTGGGGAATCTGAAGACTGTTGAGGATAAAATCCTAATCCTAGTTAAGGCTCCGACAAAATGCTTTATTTCAGGCCCGATCAAGCTTTGTCCTTTATCTGTTCTCATGAATTGGTTTAGGAAAACAAATTCATTCTAACTTTCTTTCTTTTTAACTTACTTTTTTAAATAAGTGTTTGCTAAGGGACTAGCAAAGTTTAAGTATAGGGGGTTGATGAATCCATGATTCATTAACTTTTCTATCACATTTTGTCTTAAAACCCTTAAAAAATACATGTAAATATTCATTAATTCCCATCTTTTATTAAAATTTCATTCATGAATAAATATTCACTTTTATGTATAAAAACATGTTAATAAATAAAAGAATAAAAAGAAAGAAAAGAAAAGAAGGCAGATTGTGAATATGTAAATATGTACAATATGACTTACAAATATAAATATAACTGTAGGGTATATTTATATAACCTAAACCCCGAGACCAAGTCAGTATGAATTGGTCGACAAACCAATAAATAGGGGGAGATAAGGAAAGAAAACTATAAAAATAAATTAAAAACACAATTCACACTTGTCTCACTATTTATCAAATAAATACAAAACTTCAATGATTTTTAATCAATTAATATGTACATATTTCTCACCAAACTCTTTTCCTAATTAATTCTTTAAATATATCTAAAAATAAAAAATTAAGTTAAAAATATTACCCTTTATATATACCAAGAAATCCTACTTATAAATTGTCAAAATCTCAACATCCGAACATCATAACTTTTTCATACGAACTCCAATTTCAATCTACTCACCTTTAAAGTTCATGAAATGATATTCTCTAATTAATAGATGTGGTTTCATCGAATTCGGAGTCTGTTTGCAAAAAGTCGATTTTGGGACCAGATGACAATGGGGTCTCTCGGCTATTTTTTTATGTAGAACACATTATTTATAGTTTTAATAAATTTATAATTTCTGTATATTTTCATGATATTTTAATTTAACCCTAATTTATTTCAGAATTTTTTGAGCTTATTTATTATTTTAATAAAATAAAAAATCCTAAATTATAGGTAAAAATGAACTAGATACCTTATACCTATATTTATTAATATATGTAAACTAATTTATTAAAATCCATAAAATTTCACACAACCCTTATTTATTATTCTAATAATTAAGAAAATATAAAATTAATATTTAATTATTTATTTATTAAATTAGAAATCGAAACCTATTTATCTATACATATTTGTTAATATAATATTTATATTTCGAATAATATTTATTATTTATAAAAAGTAATTATTCCATAAATCATATAATTTAATTATCTTCGTTTCTTATTTTTACACCTCATTAAAATAATACTATTTATTATTTAATATTGAATTTACAAGCATTTTTTCACATCTGGCCAACCAGGTACTGACACTTGTCAGCACCAGGTTCATCTTCTTCAAGAATGCCGAACTGGAAGTTTGTTCTGACCGGCTAGCTTCATCTATTTACCCCGCGCATGTCCTAACCCATTCTGAAGATCTAAACCCTTGATTTGAATCCCCTAACAACCAAGATTCTCGCCAACACTCAGATCCGACATGGGGATCACGAAATTCTTCTATAAAAACCTTCAAAGTTCGCCATTTCCAACTAACTCTCCTACAACCACCCGAAGTTCTAAGAACCTGTGGCCGACTCCCAACTTCTCCACCTCGCTCCGCCTCATTCCGGTGGTGACAGCAGTCAAAGGCGATCCCGCGTGGAAGAAGAAGCATCGGAGGAGAAGTTCCAAGGTGAATCTCAGCCTTGCATCGCCGCCACCGCACGTTCAGCTCCGACGAAGATCGGCCATCGAGCATCCATTCGAGGTAATACACCTCTGTTTTTCCCAGATCTAATCCTTCATCTCTAACGAATTTTGTCTCGAACATCGTGCCACGATTAGCATGGCTAATTCCGTAATTAGATCGCCTAATCACTCATCTTAAATGCCAATCGAATTCCAAACCAAATCATTTCAAATCAACCTCGAATCGTGTTTCTTTTCATACATTTTCTCGCATCCACTTATAAATATGGAAGCTCCATTTTTGAAGCTTGCAAATCTATAACCCTTTGGTCGATTCTTCGTGAATCGAGCACATACAGTTCTCATTTGCAGGTTCATCTTTAATCAAGAGCGAACTCAAGTTCGTTGGAGTTTTCATCTTCAAGAAAATCACAATTCAAAAGAAGGTGCAACAAACTCCCTCATCTCCAGATCATCAAGGTCCGCCACCTTCCTCGAGCGACCACCGCCGCTTAGAGTCATCGTTGACCGCCACCCACTTCGGGCGAGCTTGAGGGTTAGAGGAGCTAACCCTCTGGCCCCACCGGAGGTCCAAGTGCATTGCCGTTCGCCTGAGATAATTCGGAGAAGAAGTAACTTTCGCCAGCCATCCAACGACCCAAGAACACTTGAAGAACATGCGCAGTACAAGCTGTTGACACGTGGAGGGAGCGGACGGCCAGGATCACCTTTCAAGTTCTAATCACAGCCGTTCAAACTGAATCAGTAGCAATTTTGCATAATCAATCTTGAAGACTTCCAGCATTTCAGACCACTCCAGAACTTTCCAGTATTTGCATTTAGGTCCCTACGCGGGGACCTAAATGTAAAACATTTTATTTCTTTCATGTTTAAGTCCCTGTTAGGGACTATTTTGCAGACTCTTTTCTACTTTTTCTTGCACTTATACCCCTGGCTTGTAGGGGAGTTCTGGACATATCTTTGATACAATGTTTCGTAGATTTTCTTGGGGTAGTTACACAACTACCTTCGCAAGATTTTCAATAATTTTCGTGTATTTTGTCGTGTTTTTATTGTGTTTTGAATCATTGTAAATAGACTATGTCTTGATTTGTTTTCACGTATTGTTCGAGCCCGTTGCTCGTCCCATTTTACCTACTATATAGTATCATCTATTTTCACCCATATTCCACCTATTATATCGTAAATAAATTGTGTGAAAAATACCACTTTGAAAAATAAAATAAAATTGAAAAAGTATAAAATCAAATAAAAATTAAAAATAAAAAATCTCCTAAAATTATTGCTTTTTCTGTGATTGCTTTAAGAAGAGATAAAATAATTTCAAAATATCTTTTCTCCTAAAAATTCAAAATACCCTATTCTGCCTCCTTGTGCCTCCTAGTGTAAGGTTTTTCTTAAAACCGATCTTTGTTTAATTGACTAGGATCCTTTCGCGGCTTTTCTACACTGACAATGTTTTCTTCTAAAAGTTGTAAACCGATTTTAGCTCGCATCATGGACCAAAAACCCAAACCCTAGTTTCAGGATTTCGGGACTAAAAACCTCATATCTTCCTCAAACAGTGTCCATTTTAATCCTACTCACTTTTGAACTAATGTACGTTCAATTACCTTCAAATAAAGACCAAGTTCAAGTGAATCGGAGCTCATATGTGAAAGTTGGGTTTTGGGCCGCTTTTGTATATTCTGTATTTTAGC
Organism: Ottelia alismoides; assembly: GCA_037367405.1. Lineage (NCBI taxonomy): Eukaryota > Viridiplantae > Streptophyta > Magnoliopsida > Alismatales > Hydrocharitaceae > Ottelia > Ottelia alismoides. Next base: position 420,907 of record JAZKJV010005939.1, read on the forward strand.
GGTTTTTAACCTGATATTTTATGAAAATATTTTATCAATTGATAAAAATCCAAAAAAATAGATTACTGTATAACTATTTATCTCTGATTTTATCATATTTTCCTGGATTTTTGTCTGGTTTAAAAATGACATAAAAATTACAAAACCCAAAAATCAAGGTATTCTATGTACATGGAATACCCCAAAAATATCACTTTGTGCATTTGATCGAATTTGGTTTTAATGTCTTCATCAAAGTTGTAGATCTCATCGAGACGAGCAATTTTCGTGAAGAAACATTTTTGATACGAGGTCATTTGCTATTTATTTTGGATTTTATAGAGAATTTATTTCTCGAATTTTGTGGTGCTGACACATGGCAGCTCCAAGAGGCGCCACGTGTCAACCAATATTTGCAATATTTTTAACTCATTTTATATAAAAAAGGGCACGCACGTGCGTGGCACATGCCTTCCAGGCACGTGCGCCGCACGTGTGCCCTGCTTACGCCCTTTGTGTCGCCACGTGTCGCGTTCCGGGTCGCCCAATCTCGGCCAATCAGACGGCCAGGGTTCAACTTCTCCAAACTGCACCACCTTTTCTCTTTTGCGTCGCCCGCCGTCGCGTATCTCTCCGGCCGAGATCCTCGCCAAATCTCCGTCCAAGATCTTCTCCAACCTCTGTATATCTCGCGCCACCTCAAATCCCCATGAATCTCGCCGTCACCGATACTCCCAATCTCATCAAATCCATCTCTCCGCACCTTCCATCGCTGGCCCAAAACCCCATCCCCTATTTATACGCCGTCACCTCCTTCCGATGCTCCCATCCGCCGATCAACCCGAGTTTCGCTCCAGGAGTGACAATCCGACCACTACCTTCACGGCGTGATCCGAGATCTCATGCCTCGTCGCAACTCCCTAAGCCCTGTAGCCGCTCTGCTCCGTTCGATCTTGCCGTTGAGCCCAACCAGGTATCTCCTCCTCCTCCGCAACTTCACCTCATCTCATCCCCATATTCGATATCTCCATCACTCCCTCTCGATCATTATCCTCTCCAACGCTTCCCCACAACTTCGACTTTCATCTCCGCCCTACCGCAAGCCCTCCTCTACCGGCTGTCACTCCACGCCACCAACAACTTCAACCACAAAGATATAGCTATGCCTCCGCCTCTTCTCCGACATCTCCAAGTGATCCTCCATCAAACTCGCACCTCCAGCTACGTCTCCGACCAACATTTACTCGATGTCATCCATGAGCTTCTTCATCAGCCTCAGCCGGCCGTCCCTCACGCCCACCGTAGCACCGGCCTTGCTTTGTCGATTCTCGCCATCGTGGGCACCGTGGGGAGGCCACCCATCCTCCGCACTTCTACCACCGCCTCGGCCGGGGGCCGCCCACTTACGAGCCACCGCCACCACCCATCGGGCGTGATGCCCGAGGCCCCGCCGCACGTGCTCGGCACGTGCGTGGGGTAATTCCCTTGACCTCAACCCCAGGTCATGTGCATTACACGTGACCTTAAGAAAATACATAAGGCGCCGCGGAGATCTTTGAAATTGCAACTCAGTCCATCTACTCCAGGGGTCACGTACATATCACGTGACCTATTAGGAATTTTGAAGATTTACCCCCCGACCTTTTGGTAATTATATTATAACCCTATTGCATTTTCATATTTATCTTTTACATATTACAGTTATGCACCTGTGTTCCCCCTTTGTTTTGAATCTTTTCTCTACATCATTTTATTTTTCAAAAATTGGCATCTTGTTCTACACTTAATTTTCTACATTTTGACATATTGTGGTTATTTTTGTGATTGATGGTTCTGTAGAAATTTGCATATTTTGCCCATTTCTTTCTCTGAAAATTACATCTAATTAACCGTTGCTCTAAAAATTCCCCAAAAATCACATATTGTAGAAATAATTATGTTCGACATTGTACCCAAAAAGAATCTCATTTTCATGCATAGTTTTCCCTGTAAAAATCATTTTGCATATTTCAGTGTTTAATTTTTAAAAGGTAGTAGACCTCATATTTTCGAGGATTAGGATTTTTCTGAGACAAATAACCTAGTAATAGATCTTAGATAATTTTGTTCCTTGGAAATAATTAGGTTTAGAATTTATTATAATTAAATATTGAAATTCATTCTGTTTGCCTATGAAAATTCAAAAAAAAATTATATTGCATCCAAAAAATCCAAAAAAAATCACAGTGCATTTATTTTATAATATTTTGCATTGTGGCCAAATTTCATATTTTTCGGACATCGTTTGATCGTAATTGACATTTTTGTCCCTAAAATAGGCCAAAATTACATATTACATCCTTTATTGCATTAAAAATTCCAAAAAAAAGATCGTCTCGAAAGCCGCAAACGAATCTTGATTGACATAATTCTAGGTTGTTCCTTTGCCTCCTTGTGTTCGACCTTGGGACTTGCCTAAGTAAAATTAACATAAAACCACATTGATTAAAATTGACAAATATATTGTGCGGTAATTTTTTTGACCGATTCCGATTTACGCCTACAACGAACAACAAATCATTTTTACGCACGACGATAAAAACATCTTATTAACAAGCACATTTTCGGAACTGTCAGATGGCGTCGTTGCCGGGGACGCAAACAACTTAGATTTTCGTCTTACAAAATTTTCGTTCGATTTTCGCATTCGGGTAGTCAGACCCCCGAATTGTTCATTGTAAATTTCATTTGCATTTATTTTCAGCATTTATTTTTTTTATTTTATTTTTGAGTCACTCTCTTACATAAATCTCTCTTATTTTTCTAGCGAGGTACCCGGCGTACGTGGAGCGGTTTTTCAAGAACCGATGCATCTTCACCAACTTCCAAAAGACCGCAATTAATTTAAGATCGAGTCAAGTTGTGAGAGAATGTAGAGTCTAGTTTTTTTAATTTTCTGCAATTTTTAAATTTCTTTAATTAATTCTTTTTGCAACGGTGTCCGTTTTGACTCTCACGTGTGTAACAAGACCTCTAACTTTATTCTGTGGTGTGTCGCGGCCTGTTTCACTCTCCGGTGAGGGTGGGGCTCGACTTGAGTGGTGATTAGAATATACTTGCACATATGGCTCTCAGAGCATTTAAATTTTTGATTGTGCTAGTAGAATTAAGCCACACTTCACTTTAATTGAGACACACATAGATCGTTCAATTTAACCAAAATTTAACTCATTTATTTCCCGCTAATAGAACTTTCTGCTAGGTGTGGTTTTCATCGCTTGCATTCATTTAGAATAATCTTTCAATTTCTGTCTAGCATCCCACATGGAGATTGCGAGGATTCACTTTAAGTCTTCTAACTGAGCATACATCACTATTTTCGCGTGCATCGACTTTTCCCAAATTTCTCCCCCCTGTTTTGCCACATAACTCTAAAGGAAATTGGCACTGGACGGTAGACGTATATTTGTACTCATTTAAATACTTTAGTGATCACCTAATTAAAATTGGGACTGCTAAATATAGCCGATCTTAAGAACCAATAAAATCAAGAATTCTTGCGGGAGAACAACCCCGGTATTGTTTGTTTTTATCTTGCAGCGAGAAGAGAGACACATACTAGGATAGAACCAAGCCAAGATTTTCATATAGACTACTGATTTTAAAAAAACGAATAGCTACTTCTCAGTGAGGAATACGGGTAGCCGGTAAACAGTCTGGACTTCCTTAGCAGAGTGGGTGGTTTAAAGGACACTACATAAGGCTCTCTCCTTAAGTAACACGGGTAGCCGTTTTACGGTCCGTACTTACACATATAATGGCTGAAAGTAGATGCAATTAGTTATACGAACTCGGGAAAGTCTTTAAGGAAATTTCAGCACCCAACAACTCGTTAAACGATTTGCAAGATTTGATTTCTCACCAATTAAAAATCAACAAGATAACTGGTCGAACTCTTACGACCATCACTGAGTGAGTTGGTGAAACAAAACTTTGAATTGTGTTTGATTTGTGCGTAGAACTTAATTTATCATAGAGTACCACACACTTGTGCCTAGATCATGACTCGTACACATCTTGTTAATCTTTTGAAATCGAGAATGGAAGATTGTGGTAATTTTTGTTCGGACTCCGCGAACCCTTCTCTGTCCGCCACAAACTTTCCAGTCTCAAAGGTTCGGAGGCACTCTTACTCAGGACCACCTTTGGTTCAGGGACACCTCTCCCGAGAATCCTCCTCATATGATTCTTTCATCTTCCAGGAACAAGGACAAACTCATACTCTTTCATTATCTCAAGATCACATTGAGGAAGACTCTCACCTCGATAACTCTGATTCTTTCAAAACTATTGACTCCGATTTTGCACAATCTGAAGGTGAAGAAAAGAAGAAAAATATGCCTCCCAAGATGTCATCCAAGAGAGATCATGAAGATGAACCCAATGAAGATCCAATGTAGATGATCTTTGCAAGACGAGCTGCATCTGAGCAGCAGCAACTTTTACTGAGAGAGCAACTAGACGATTTGAATGCTGGGGGAGAACCACCAATGGAAGACGCATACAATCTTGGGCAATACAGAGTTAGAAATTATTTGCAGTCACCTCAACTAGAGGTTCACCATGAACTGAAGCCACACTTCCTACGTCAATTACCACAATTCCATGGTAATGCAAATGAAGAACCATATGAGTTTTTGCAAGATTTGGAGCTGGTATATTCTAATCAGAGGCACCTGCAAATCAACCAAGACTACATTCGTCTCACTGCACTACCTTTCGCCTTGAAAGGTAAGGCAGATTACTTGATGAAAAACTTAGGAGTGACTGTGACTACTTATGCTAGGTTCAAAAACCTATTCTTGAAGAAATTTTACCCTCTGAGTCGGACTAGTCAAATGAGGACTCATATCACCAGTTTCTCTCAGCTACCTAATGAACCACTTTATGATGCATGAGATAGATTCAAAGATCTGCTGCAGAAATGTCCTTGTCAAGACCTGGATAATAACATCCTAGTATAGTCACTCTATTCTGGCCTCAACTACGAAACTCAAGGTTTAGTCAGCGCTGCTTGTGGAGGCAATTACACATCCCGAGGAGCTGAGACCTTCTGGAAAATACTGGAGCAGATGGCGAAGACAAGCCGTTCACAAATTGCCAGTAGAGCTTACACTGATGCCTTGAACATCTATCAAGCCAAAGGAGGGAAGCAAACTCTCGCAGAAATAGCAGAAGATTTGATTCCCAACATGAACATCATAGTAGATAAATTAACAGTTGGGGATCAAATTCATTTGAGGATGAACGACATCGACAACCGGATCACCCTATTTCCAAAGCAAATGGAGGATCTAACTGAGAAGGTATCCAATATAGGGATACCCAATGCTCCTACGACCCCAATCTATCATGTACATCATGTCCAGAAGCAGCCAGGATCAGGACAACAACAACCGTGGGCTCAGGACCAATCATGTGCCCATCCTTCCCAGGAATCACCTCCACTAGCCGAGATAGTCGAAGAAGCTCCACCTCTGACATTCGAAGTAAATGGCATTTGGTACACACAGGACACTACCAGAAAGGGTAATATGGGGGACCGTCAGCAATATCAACATCCAACCACCTTCTATAATGTCGCATTTCCTATAGCTCCACAGCACACTCAGAACAATGCAACATTCCAACACTCGAGGCAGCCGTAGCCATACAACCGCCAGACCCAACCTCAGCAACATCATCAGCAATATCAAGCTCTGAAACAAGCATCTCAATCATCCAACCCTCCAAAAGAATCGGTAGATATTCAGAGACAAATGTCGGAGGAAATTCGCAGCTTCCGAAATGAGCTGTACGATCTACGGGTAGATGTTCATCTTTTTTCCCGTTGGAAGGATTAACATGCAGCCCCAGCCACAGCTGTTCCAACCCAAGTTCAAGCTAACCCCAATAGATTGAACAAATCTCAATCATCTCAATACAATGGCCAGGTATACTATTCAGTTTTTTCCACATCTAAACATGAGATCCTTTCGTTTGACAATATCAATGCCATGTTACTCAAGAGCGGAAGGACCGTGGTCGTACCTGAACGGGCAAGGGAATCGGACCATCAAGACTCGAAAGATCAATCGGAGGATGCTTCTGAGGATGAAGAAGAAGGACGCCCGAAGATTTCAGCACGAGATAAAGGAAAGGCATCTATGGAGTCCACAATGGACCTTGAACCTCTAGTTGCTGCAAAAATACCTTTGTCATCATTTCAGCAATATAATTGTTATCAGAAAAATTATGATTGTAATAAGAACTCCAAATCTAATAAAGATGCTCTTATTTATGATTCTGGCTCTCTCTCTCTCTCTCCTGTCTCAAATGCTTCTATTCCTTTTCCCCATGCTCTTAAGAAAGGAAAACAAAAGAAAAACATTCAGAATGACCCAGTGATGGAAAAGTTCTGCCAGCAAAATATCATAGTCAAAGTACTCTTTGATCAGTATGTGGCCAGTAATCCAGCATTTCAGAAGTACTTGAAATTGAAATGCACTCTCACCAGGACTCGTACAAAGAAAACAAATCAATTTATGGAGACTCATATCCTGACAGTTTCCACTACCAAATGTGTCAAAAATCAACATTTTCCAAGAAAGAAAAGGGATATGGGTGCTCATTATGTGGAGAGTCGCATTGGCGGCATTGCGTTCGCACGCACACTTCTCGACAATGGGTCTTCCATCAATCTTCTTCCCTTAGCCTTATATTACAGATTGGAGTTAGGTCCTCTCCAGAAATCGTTATCTTTACTCCAATTTGCTGATAAATCAACTAAAAGACCCAAAGGAGAAGTGAATAATGTTATCATCATGGTCGAGGGTACATAATACAAAGTGGACTTCACTGTCCTTGATATGGAGACCCCGAACCATTGGAAGGAATCACAAATCATTCTTGGAAGACCATTCTTAAGAACCGCCAAAGGTGTATTTGATTACATCACCGAAATTACGAAATTCCGCTCCCCATATGGAGAAGTGGATCTGGAGATGAAACAAACAAAGCGACAAAGACCAGATTCCGAATCCACCATTGAAGATGCCAAAACATCCGAATGTAATCTCATATGCACTACTGGGCCGTGGGACCAACTGCTAGACCTTCAGATTGATAATACCACATCAGAAGAAGAAATAGTGCACCGCGCAGTATGCGAGATGTTGCCAAACAAATCTAGACACCCGGATGCTTATAACCTTGATGACATAGAAATCCTTTCGGATTTGTCCATTCCATCTTCTTTGAGAAAATAAAAAATATCGATGCCGAGTCGGACGCGACTTTGGCCGAACTACCGCACTTCTTTAGCGATCCGACTCACCTTCCTTCGAGATTAGTGGCTAACATATCACAGACTGATTCACCGCCAAACATCATAGAGCCAGATTTAAAAGACATTCAGCCAGACTTGATTGATGATTTAGATTTGCCACAGCTGAAACATTTCCCTCTCATACAGAAGTATGCATTTCTTAACATACCCAAAGAAAAATTCCCTATAATCATTAGCTCATCATTAACCATGGACCAAGAATCTATTCTTCTCGAAGTCCTTGAGCGAAATCGAAAAGCCATCGATTGGACTATGTCAGATCTCGTAGGACTCAACCCCGCTCTCTGCTCGCACCAAATTTATGTTGAGGATAACGCAAGACCTTCCCGTGAATTTCAGAGAAGATTAAACCCCAATCTTCGGGAAGTAGTTAAGAAAGAGATAGAAAAATGGTGCAAAGCAGGGTTTAAATATCCCATTTCTGATTCCAAGTGGGTGGCCCCCCTTCATGTCGTCCCAAAGAAGTCGGGAATCCAGATGGTCACCAATGAGGAGGGGGTAGAGATCGCGACCCGAGTACCCACGTCGTGGCGCGTCTATGTTGATTACAGGCGCCTGAATGCTGTGACCAAGAAGGATTACTTTCTACTGCCATTTATTGATCAAATCTTGGAGAGACATGCAGGGAAATCATTCTTCTATTTTCTTGATGGGTACTCTAGCTATAATCAAGTAGCTATCGCTCCTGAGGATCAGGAAAAGACCACATTTACATGTCCCTTTGGTACCTACGCATTCAAGCGCATGCCATTCAAGCTTTGTAATGCCCCAGACACATTCCAGCGGTGCATGATTGTCGTATTTGCCGAAATGGTGGGTGATTTCTTGGAAGTCTTCGTGGATGACTTCTCGGTACATGGTGATTCATTTTATACATGTTTAATGCACTTGGACCGAGTCCTCAAGAGATGCAGAGAGGTTAATTTGGTAATCTCCTAGGAGAAGAGTCACTTTATGGTGACTGAGGGTATCGTGTTGGGGCATGTCATCTCCAAAAAAGGAATGGAGGTCGACCCTGCCAAGGTGGATGTGATCAAGAAACTTGAGCCACCAACCAACGTCAAGTCAGTGAGGTCCTTTCTAGGGCATGTCGGATTTTATCGAAGGTTTATGCCCGATTTTTCAAAGATCGCCCGCCCACTAACTCAGCTCTTAGGAAAAGATGTCGATTTTATTGTGAATCACAAGTGTCTTGAGGCCTTCGAGCTCCTGAAAAAATGTGAATCAACGATATTACGAGCTCCCAACTGGTCTCTTCCCTCTGAGATCATGACTGATGCATCGGATTTTACTATCGGAGCTGTGCTTGGATAAAGACGAGATGGAATTCCTTATGCGATTCACTACCCGAGCAAAGTATTGGATCCTGCACAGATAAATTATACAACGACTGAAAAGAAAATGCTCGCGGTTGTTTGGGCCCTTGAAAAATTTCGATCATATATATTGGGCTCCAAGGTGACAATTTTCACTGATCATACGGCAATTAGATACCTCATGGATAAGAAAGATGTTAAAGCAAGGCTTTTGAGGTAGATCTTGTTAATCCAGGAATTTAATTTGGAGATCACGGATAAATCTGGAATAAAGAATGTTATTGCTGATCACCTTTCCCGAATTGAGCAAAACGATTATCCTGACACTAGACCTATTAAGGAGACTTTTCTAGACGAATCTGTTTACATTATCGATTCAACCCCATGGTATTCCAACATCGTGAACTATCTTGTCTCCAAGAAAGTTCCCTTTGTTTGGACCAAGAGAATGATTGATCAAATGAAGTCGGATTCGAGAAAATACCATTGGGACGATCCTTTCCTTTTTTATGAAGGAGCGGATTGTGTCTGGCGAAGATGTATTCCTCAGGAGGAATAGCAGAGTGTCCTCACACATTGTCATTCTCTCGAGGCTGGAGGACACCATTCGGGAAAGAGAACCGCGCATAAGGTACTCCAATGTGGATTTTACTGGTAGACCATATTTCGAGATGCTAATGAATTTGTACGGTCTTGCCCGATTTGCCAAAGGATGGGAGGGACTGTTGATTATAAAGATGAAATGCCCATGCAACCAAAGATTTTCTGTGATATTTTCGATGCATGGGGGATTGATTTTATGGGTCCCTTTCCCAATAGCAATGGATTTGAGTACGTCTTGTTAGCAGTGGATTATTTATCAAGTTGGGTAGAGGCTATTCCAACCAGAACCGCAGATAGAAAAACTGTCTGTATGTTTATCAAGGATAATATCATTGCAAGATTAGGGATACCAAAAGTTTTGATTTCTGATGGAGGAAGCCACTTCGTGAATAAGAAAATGAGATCTTCGGCAAAGGAGTATAAATTTGAGCATAGAATAGACAACCCATATCATCCACAATCTAATGGCATGGCAGAGGTTTCTAATAGAGAGGTGAAGGGTATTCGTCAAAAGTTGGTTCGTCCAGATAGGAAGGACTGGTCAAAACTATTGGACCATGTTCTATGGGCCTTTAGGATAGCCTATAAGACTCCACTCGGTACTTCACCTTTTAGGATGATCTATGGCAAGCCATGACATCTACCTGCAGAATTAATTCGCAAGTCGGAATGGGCGATCAAAAATTTGAATTGGAGTTTTCACCTTGGGAAATTATATCGAGACTTAAATCTGAATGAGCTAATTGAAATCCGAAATCGGGCATATGACAACAGTGTGATCAATAAGGACAAGGTCAAGATATGGCATGATAGACAAATTCGAGATAAAACCTTTGTCCTTGAACAGAAAGTGTGGTTGTTTAATGCTCGGTTAAAGATTTTTCATGGGAAACGTAAATCAAAATGGACGGGTCCCTACATTGTCATCGATGTGCATACCAATGGAAGTGTGGCTATTGCCATACTCAAAGATGATGCACAACCTTTCTCAGTGAATGGACAATTGCTGAAGCCGTATATAGAATCACCCAAGGAGCAGACAGTTCAAGTTGAGGTCATCTACTTCACGCAGAGCGAGGACATTGAAGATTTATCAGATCAATCCCACCCTCCATACCGACCACATCGATCGCCTTGTATAGCTTCTTCCTCTACTTAGGCCAAGGCCTAAGTATAGGGGGGGACCAAGGCCATATGTACATACCATTCTTCTCCTATCTTCCGATCGCTCCATTTCCACCCTTCTCCTATACTTAGGCTGACCATAGCCTAAGTATAAGGGGAAGCGAAACCCATCTATATATACTCTCCTCATTTACATACCCTAACTGCTTCTTTTGCGCTCTTCTTCTATACCTAGACTGTTCACAGTCTAAGTATAGGGGGGGCGGACCATTGTATAACAATTTTCCACTCTCTTACGCTTAGCCCGAGCTATGTCATCATTACGCTTCTTGTGCTCTGAGGACACAACACTCGCTAAGTATAGGGGGGGTCTGTATATATACTGTGTATATATTTTAGCAATACCTCGTACTTTCGCGTATGTCTATATGTATTTACGGGGGGTAATTAAAAAAAAGGAAAAGAAAAAAAGAGTTTTTCTACTAACACTGACTATGCCCAAATTTTTTTTAAAAATGGCTTCTTATTCATTTTTGAGTAAAAAAAATCCCTTGCATAAAAATTCAAAAAAAATCACAAATAGAAATAAAAAATATGTGTCTGCATTTCACACACCTGCACTACATCCAGCATTACATTCATTCACATGAAAAGTCTTTGGGTTCTGAACCAATTTATAAGCAGAAACTGAGAGTGGTCTGGACTTGACCTTAATCCACCCAATTTTAAGAGGAACCTCACCGAGAAATAGGATTTTAAAAGCTTCAGGTCGTTGACTTAATTCTTTGAGTTCAACATGACAATGTGCAGCATTTGACTCTTAGTGTCTAACCGGGTCTCTTCATTCTGGGTACAACTCTGGAATAAGGAATTAATTTGTACTCTCGCATTATGCACTTAGCTAAACTTAGACGGGATGTTGGAAGACTGTGTGAGTTTCTTTTCTGGTAGCGTGGAAATCTAAAGACCGGAGTACGGGTTGAAATAATGCTTCAGAAAAGGGATGGACGACTGGACACAATTTTTTCTAAGACTCCAAGAAATGTATAGAAACAAAAAGATTCTATATCCATAGAGGCACAACAAGATCCAAGCAGAACCACCAAAAATTCCAAATACAAAGAAGCATTCTACCAAATAAATATCCGACCAAAAAGATCCAGGCTTCAAAGAAAACCTGCAGATCTTGGTGGAGACTCGGCTACACTGGCTATCATCACAAGGAAAGGTGACTATACTGGCTACCCTCCAGTTCTTTTCTCCTTCTTCTAACTTCTCCCCCAATTCGATTGTGAACACGACACGACTGACCTTAGAAGGAAATACCTGACTTCCTGAGGATGAGTTACTTGAGAGGAGGTTTGCACGGTAGTCTGGCATTATGGGTGGGAAGAGCTAAAACCTTTCATACACATGACTCGATGGTACAATGTTCATAGGGTATGCTTTGGGAAGAGGATTGATCTAAGATGACTTCTGAGCCGAACTGTAGCAATGTTTTGTAGAATTCGAGGGCTGTTGATTTTAAAATTCTAAGTCTCACAGAAGTTTCGCCTCACTAATAATCCAAAGGTTGAGTCTAGATTCATTTTCACATTTACCTCATGGTCTTGGTATGGAACACAATCTCATTTCACTTCATGGCATTTCTTTTGACGCTCAGGGACGAGCATGCTTTAAGTATAGGGGGATGATGAATCTCGAATTCATCACTCTAAATCTCATTTGTTAAGCTCAAATCCCTCAAAATTAACAACATTTCTGCATCTATACTGCATAACTAGCATTCATGCATGTTTTCATAAGAATTGCATTTTAGCACTAATTTCTGCACAAAATAAGAAGCCAAAAATCCCATCCATAATTGATCTGTAAATAGCCTAACTTCCCCGATTTTTAACTCATTCTTGTTGACCCTGAATGACTCAAAACCATCTCCACTATGTACATATCACTAACAAGAATAAATGAAAAATACAAAAAAATCACTAACCCAAATAAGTGGACCAAAAAACCCAAACCCTAGTTTCAGGATTTCCGGACTAAAAACCTCATATATTCCTCATACAGTGTATGTTTTAATCCTACTCATTTTTTAACTAATGTACATTCAATTACCTTCAAAACAAGACCAAGTTCAAGTGAATCGGAGCTCATATGTGAAAGTTGAGTTTTGGGCCTCTTTTGTATATTCTGTATTTTAGCGGTTTTTAACCTGATATTTTATGTACATGGTTTATCAATTGATAAAAATCCAAAAAAATAAATTAATGTGTAATTATTTATCTCTGATTTTACCATATTTTTTTCGGATTTTTAGCTGGTTTAAAAATGACATAAAAATTACAAAACCCAAAAATCGAGGTATTCTATGTACATGGGATACCCCAAAAGTATCACTTTGTGCATTTGGTCGGATTTGCTTTTGATGTCTTCATGAAAGTTGTATATATCATCGAGACGAGCAATTTTTGTGAAGAAGCTTTTTTGATACGAGGTGATTTGCTATTTATTTTAGATTTTATAAGGAATTTATTTCTCGAATTTTTGGTGCTGACAAGTGGCCGTTCCTAGAGACGCCACGTGTCATCCAATATTTGCAACATTTTTAACTCGTTTTATAAAAAAATTAAAAAGGTCACGCACGTGCACGGTACGTGCCTCCCAGGCACGTGCCCCGCCCGTGCCCTGCTTTCCCACGTTGTGTTGCCACGTGTCACGTTCCTGGCCGCCCGATCTCGGCCGATCGGACGACCAGTGTTCATCTTCTCCAAACCGCACCCCCTTTCTTCTTTTGCGCCGCCCACCACTGCGTATCTCGCAGGCCGAGATCCTTGTAAAATCTCCATCCAAGATCATCTCCAATCTCTGCATATCTCGCGCCGCCTCAAATCCCTGTAAATCTCTCCGTTACCGATACTCCCAATCTCATCAAATCCATCTCGCCTCACCTTCCATTGCTGGCCTAGAACCCCATCCCCTATTTATACGCTGTCGCACCCTTCCGATGTTCCCATTCGTCGATCAACCCGAGGTTTCGCTCCAGGTATCTCCTCTACAACTGATGAAACTCGATTTCATCGTCTTTATTTTCCATTATTAACCCCCTTGCTTAAAAACGTGTCAATAAAATCCAGATAATGTCCTGTAATTAACAGAGTCTCAAATAAATTAAAAATCACAAAAAAATGACAAAACAAAAATCTGTGGTATTTTTAGCCTTAAAAGTACCCTTAAAAATATTTCGAGTCTTTGTTTGATCTTATCTCCAGTTTTGGATCAATATGAAACATGTAGATATCCTCAAGATCTACAACTTTCATGTTTTGAGTTTTCTCAAATTCGGCCATTATCATCCTCAAAAACCAATTTTACTTTTGCAATAATCTGATTGGGCCACGTGGCCCGTTCTGGGAGAGCCACGTGGCCGCTCAGCCTTGTCTTATCCGCTCGCGTCCTCAGCCGTAAGATCTCCTCCTGAGATCCAACGACCCCAAGCTCTCTACGTCCGCCCTTAGTTACAGCCATCTGATCCTTCCTTATCTCTCATCTGCACCGCACGTCAGCGGCCTTCCCTCCTCATGCCACGTGGAGCATTGGTCGCCTTCCGATCTATTCTTCATCCCTTTGATCACCGCTGTCCAGCCCGCATGTAATGACAACCATTCGATCATTCTCCAGAACCGATCTCCACCGCTCGTTAGCCCTCTCACTAGAGCTTGCCACGTGGCGCTTTTTGCGCCCTTTGATTGTGTTGTCATCTTTCCATCACAACCGCTTCTTCCAGCCCCACACCACAACCATTTGATCGTCCTCAGATATGATCTGGACCGCCCGCTCGTGCTTCGTTCCCCACCGTTGGATCTCTAGATCCAACGGCCAGATGGTCATCGTCAACCTCCCGCAACCTCCGCCTGAGACCCACGCCTCTCTGACCTCCTCCACTCTTCTAATTTTAGCATCTTCGCCTAGCACCTTCTCCACGATCTAACACCGAGACCACGTAGCGCTCACATCCCCTATTCTCATGCGACCCTCAATCACGAGCACCCTCTTCTCCTCCGATCAGCATCTGCCTTCGAAAACCACGCCTTCACCAGCCCTTTGCCATCTCCGCCCCTTAAAAAACCCCGTCACCTCCCTCATTCCTCCTCGTCCACCAACCAAGGGGCTAAGGCCCAGCCCTCCGTCTCCTCCCTGTGATAGGGGGAGGAGCTCGGATCGAGCGACGATGACCCAGAACCCCGGTGAGACCCACCGCCGATCACGGCGGTGCTGCGGAGGCTCAAATCCACGCCTGAGCTCGCTGGCAAGGCCGTCCAGCACGTGCGAAGACCCCGAGGTCCTCCGATGACCTCGAGCCTAGGACACTACCTCCATCTCCGTCCAGGTAAGGCTTCTGATCTCTTCTGTATTTTTCCTTGATTTTCTCGTAATTTAATTGGTCACTATCTTCTTCTTCATCGCCACCAGATCATCCTACGAGCTTCACCGCATGCCCTCCACCTTCGCCAGCTACTCCGATCATCTGCGCCCTCCTAAGCCCTTCGCTCACCTCAACCCACATGCACACACGCTGCGAATTCCATCTATACCTTTTTGCAGGTCAACCATCTTCATTGGCCGGACCTCGGGCGGAGCCGAGTTCTAGAGCTCCGCCTCCGGCGATCAGGTGTCAACATAGGATTCCAGGCACTCTGGCAGCTTCTCCGACTTCGGTTCTTCATCGCCAGACCTTTAGCATCCTTCCCCGAGCTTCACCGAGCACATAGAGATGCGGAGGAGCTCCAGGCCTCACGCCGGAGCTCCGATAGCGCCACCACCTTCGAGGAAGGAGGAAGAGCAGATACCGTTGGATCTCGCCCCACGACGGAGATCCAACGGCCCTGGAGCAGCCACATCGCCCTCCCAGAGCGCGGAGGCTCGGTGGGACCGAGCCTCCCTCGAGGCAACCTTGAGCCACCACATGGCCGGAGCCACCTGCTACGGCCATCTGATGCTGCACCGAGCCTCGCCCCCACCCGAGCCTGAGCTCACGTGCCTCACGCACGTGGATGCTGGGCTTTTGCATCGGTGCCCTCGCAAGTTTTGCATATTGCATCCAGGTCCAGCGTCACGTGCATTACACATGCACCTGTGGGCATTTTGCATTGATATCCTCGTGGGTTTTCAAATTTGCAAACATGCCCCTGTGCATTTGGGGTATTTACAAGGAAGGTCCTGGTCTTTTTCATAATTACATTTTATTCCCTTCCAGGGACCTGTCTGCAATTTTATTTCATGTTTTCTTACAGTTATGCCCCTGTCTTCTTTATTGTATATCTTGAGCATCATATGTCCGATTAAGTTGATTTCAGTTTCATTTCGAAGCTCTTCTCGTTGTCTTTCTAAGGGCATGCTTAAATTTGAGATTAGAAACTATGAGATTTAATGCATTATTTTATTGTCTAAGTTCCTGGCTTTCCATGTAGCTCATGTCTAATTTCCACTAGAATGAATAGTGCTTCTTTAGTTGACACTGATTTAACTCATCTTTTTAATGGCTCAAGTAATTATCATCTCAGGCATATGTTCATTGCATCTCATTGCATTTATTCGCATGATAAAAATAAATAAAAAATTGCATGTTCATTCTTTCCTTTAATGCAATGTCTTGTCTTGTGTCTGCATTCATAATTTTACCTATATATCCTTTAACTCAACACTTAGTAAAATAGATGGAAATCTGGATAATTAGAGAAAGGCTCGTGTCCCTGAGTTTGACCTTGGTATCTTGCCAAGTAAAATATAAATTACGACCATCTCATTCTTATTTGATATATCAATCAGATGTTTTTTGATAGACCAAATTCGGCCCGACTGCTACGACAATTCCAAGTGTCAATCACACTCTTTTAAAGGGACGAATTTGCGGTTCGTCAAATGGCGCCGTTGCCGGGGACACGACTCATTTCTTTTATTTTTTGGAGTTTTGTTTATTTAATTTAGCGTTCATTTTATAGGTCAAATTGTTCATCTATTTTGCACTAGAAAATTTTCTTCTCTATCGATCTCTAACCATTGTTTTTGTGGCAGGCCCTTGATGATTCAAGGAGGCGGGGAGCAGGATGCTACCCGCTTTGAGGAGCTGCAGAAGCACGCTTGGAGTACGTCGAGAAGAAAGAAAAAAAAGCGTCTTGCAATTTTATTTATGTACATGTAATAGCCGTCTTTACAACGGTCTTCAATTGAAGACTCACGTTTGTAAATGAACGATTATATGTGGTTGTGTGGGGATCGACCCCACTTGAGTGTCGACCTAGGACCAGGCACGCGAATCTCCGAGCCTAGTTTCAAATTCGTATTTTTATGTGCTTGTTCGTAGTAGGACACACCTTAACTCAAGACGCACATAGTTTCGCTTCACTTAGCCAAAATTAATGGAAATTTTCCCCGCTAATAGAAGCATGATTAGGTGCGGTTTTTATCGACTTGCATACATCTTGATTTTGGTTTTCAAAACGGTCCAAGTTTTTCACGGATTTATCGCCAAGTCACTGCACAATTTCTCGCTTAGCCTAGATCGTGGTTTTTATCGAATACACGTTTTTTTTCTTGGTTTCTCTTTCCTAGCTTGATCACCTAGGTTAATGGAAAATGGGAATGGACAATAGACGATGATTTCTTGATTTATGTGCTAACCTTAATTCAGTGGCAACATTAAATAAAAATTGGGATTGTTAATTGCAAGTGAACACAAAATGGAGTAAAACTTTGGTTTTGGGAGAGCAACACCCTTGCGTGCGCATTGATTTTCATTTCACAATTTTTTTTCTCCGCATAAATATCAAATGTTTTATCACCAATAAAACCGACAAGATAATAAACCAACTTCGGTTGGTTTCATGTGTGAGTTGGTGAACTTGAGGGTCTTGCATGCTTGATTGAGCCATGTTTGATTCGGTACACTCCCCAATACCTTAGTCACTACATTCATCTCCGCAGATTCATCCACTTATTTGTACATCCATCCTTCTTCTTCGTTCACCCTGGGTCTCTCCAAACATCAAATTTTATCTTTATACTTAGGCTAATCTCAGCCTAAGTATAGGGGGGACCCGAGTCCCTGTGACTTCTCTACTCATCTCTCCTTGCCTTTATATTTAGGTTATTTCTAACCTAAGTATAGGGGGATCCCCTCTTAGATCCCGTATATTTCTCTATACATAAATGGAGCTGTGGACTTGTATCATCTAGTGCTATGAGGACATAGCAAAGTTTAAGGATAGGGGGTACACCGTATATACAGTATACTTACTTTAGCTATAATCTGGAAAATTTGAAAAATTTAAAACTTTTTGGCTAAAGTAAAATTCTTTGAACTAAGAAGACTCAAATGTTTTCAAGGCTTTTCTATACTATGTTACACTATTTTGATAAAAATATTTTCAAAAATGATTTGAAAAATGAGATTTTCTTGTTTTGAAAAATCGTTTGAAAAATGTTTTGAAAATTTTTATTTGTGTGACATGGTTTTGAAAATTTTCTCTCTTTTCAAGGAAAGTTGAGTCTAACAATTGTTTTAACCTTTAAATTAAAATCCACAAAAATGAGAAAAATCCAAAAATCCTTTTGGAGTCATTAGTGACTATTAAGCCCAATTAAGTAGCCGTGTTCAGTGAGGATTCGCCCTTAGTAGAGTGGATGGTTTAAAGGACATCGCGTAAGGCTCCGTCCTTAAGCAACGGGCTCTGGCCTGTACTTACATCCATACTGGCTTTATGTAGATGCATATACTCAATTGAGTTTAGGCAGTCCTAATATCTCTTGAAGTTTCAAAAAAAATTGTGTGTGTGTGTTTTCTGAATGAAGGAGTTCGATTAATCCTCTACTTTCACACTTCCACCCAGGATCTGAAATGATCAAGGAAACTTAGTATTGTGAGGTCTTTGAGATTTGAGGTTAACTAGCCTTAGCCATCAGTGTCTTAGACTTAATCATCCACATTCCCCTAGGCTTCTAGATTCGCATGCTATATTCCATGCTTAGTCTCAGACATAAAGAATATGATCAGCACATCACATGCACGACTGCGGTTTTGATGAGATGAGTTGAATTTTCACCTGAGGGGTTGGGATGAGGGATTCGAGTTTGGATTTGATCTAATGATGCTCGAGGATGGGATAAAATCTTTGGAGGCTTCAGGAAACCTGAGTTTCAGCAAATATTAGCCAGTATGAGAACTTGGTTCTTATACTAATCTTTTGATATTGACCTAAGTGCCAGGGTGTGAATAAATGTTGATCAGTGTGCGCCAACTCTTGGTAAAAGCAGTGGAGCTAGCCACAAATTATACAAGTCAATGAAATTTCAAAGAAAAGATCTCATTCCACAAAGTTACATATAAAAGAGATTCCACCAAAGGCGAGCGCTCCCAAACTTTTCAAAGTGTCCACTTGGACCACCGCTATTAGGACCAGGAGTCGGACTTGCACCAAAAAAGGGCTCTGCATCATAAATGCTACAAGTCTGGGTGTCGAAGGTATGATAGGTACTCAAAAGAGACACACCCCGGTGTATTCTCAGGAAAACAAGTGCAGACGGCTCCAACTTCTTTTGACAGACACACTGATCAACACCAAAAAAATGTGTTGCGTAAAAGGCACTAGAGAGAATCCTTGTTCCAATGAGAGGGAGAGAAGAAATGACACAATCCCATGCCCTCCATTACTGGCCATCCATCAACATTTTCTAAGTCTGACAACGAAAGAGACGGTGGATCGAATGCAAGATTTGATTTATTCCCTAGTGTTGAGGATTGGGTCCTTAGGAGAATTTCTTGGACCAAGACTTTGTGTGACGATTTGACTCTACTCTCGGAATTGCAGTCAACACTAAATGTCATATCTTTAGATTATATGTACATCAGAGAGAGTCTGGGAAATTAGAGGAATTGGGTACCTCTTGGTTAAGGCTGGGTTGAACTCGAGAATTTTGGACCTCTAAGGCTGAGTAGATTTGACCGGATCGGATCCTGTACTCACATGCACAAGGGGGTTAATCCAGCTTAATCATTCTCTTTGATGCTTGAGGACGAGCATAGTTTAAGTATAGGGGGGTGATGAAACTCGATTTCATCATATTTATGTTCCATTATTAACCCCCTTGCTTAAAAATGTGTCAATAAAATCCAGATAATGTCCTGTAACTAACAGAGTCTCAGATAAATTAAAAATCACAAAAAAATGACAAAACAAAAATCTGTGGTATTTTTACCCTTAAAAATACCCTTAAAAATATTTCGAGTCTTTGTTTGATCTCATCTCCAGTTTTGGGTCAACATAAAACTTGTCTACAACTTTCATGTTTTGAGTTTTCTCAAATTCGGCCATTATCATCCTCAAAAACCAATTTAACTTTTGCAATAATCTGATTGGGCCACGTGGTCCGTTCTGGGAGAGCCACATGGCCGCACAGCCTTGTCTTATCCGCTCGCATCCTCAGCCATCAAATATCCTCTTGAGATCCAACGGCCCCAAGCTCTCTACGTCCGCCCTTAGTTACAGTCGTCTGATCCTTCCTTATCTCTCATATGCACCGCACGTCAGCGGCCTTCCCTCCTCACGCCACGTGGAGCGTTGGTCGCCTTCCAATCTCTTCTTCTTCCCTTTGATAACCGCTGTCCAGCCCGCATCTAATGACAACCATTCGATCATTCTCCAGAACCGATCTCCACCGCTCATTAGCACTCTCAGCAGAGCTTGCCACGTGGTGCTTTTTGCGCCCTTTGATTGTGTTGTCATCTTTCCATCACAGCCGCTTCTTCCAGCCCCACACCACGATCATTCGATCGTCCTCAGATATGATCTGGACCGCCCGCTCGCGCTTTGTTCCCCACCGTTGGATCTCTAGATCCAACGGCCAGATGGCCGTCGTCAACCTCCCGCAACCTCCGCCCGAGACCCACGCCTCTCTAACCTCCTCTACTCTTGTAATTTTAGCATCTTTGCCTCACGCCTTCTGCACGATCTCACACTGAGACCACATAGCCCTCACATCCCCTATTCCCGCGAGACCCTCAGTCACGACCACCCTCCTCTCTTCCGGTCAGCATCTGCCCTCAAAAACCACGCCTTCACCAGCCCTCTGCCATCCCGCCCCTTTAAAAACCCCGTCACCTCACTCGTTCCTCCTCGTCCACCAACCAAGGGGTTAGGCCCAGCCCTCCGTCTCCTCTCTGTGATAGGGGGAGGAGCTCGGATCGAGCGACGACGACCCAGAACCCTGGTGAGACCCACTGCCGATCACGACGGTGCTGCGGAGGCTCAAATCCCCGCCCGAGCTCGCTGTCAAGGCCGTACAGCACGTGCGAAGACCCCGAGGTCCTCTGATGACCTCGAGCCCAGGCCACTACCTCCATCTCCGACCAGGTAAGGCTTCTGATCTCTTCTGTATTTTCCTTGATTATCTCGTAATTTAATAGGTCACTATAGTCTTCTTCACGGCCACTGGATCATCCTACGAGCTTCACCGCATGCCCTCTACCTTCGCCAGCTACTCCGATCATCTCCGCCCTCCTAAGCCCTTCGCTCACCTCAACCCGCACGCACACATGCCGCGAATTCCATCTAAACCTTTTTGCAGGTCAACCATCATCATTGGCCGGACCTCGGGCGGAGCCGAGTTCTAGAGCTCTACCTCCGACTATCAGGCATCGACATAGGATTCCAGGCACTCCGGCAGCTTCTACGACTTCGGTTCTTCATTGCCAGACCATCAACATCCTTCCCCAAGCTTCCCCGAGCACATAGAGACGCGGAGGAGCTCCAGGCCTCACGCCGGAGCTCTGATAGCGCTGCCACCTTCGAGGAAGGAGGAAGAGCAGATACCGTTGGATCTCGCCCCACGGCAGAGATCCAACGGCCCTGGAGCTGCTACGTCACCCTCCCGGAGCGCGGAGCCGCCACGTGGCCCGAGCCACCTGCTACGGCCATCTGAAGCTGCACCGAGCCTCGCACCCACCCGATCCTGAGCTCATGTGCCTCACACACATGGATGTTGGGCTTTTTCCATCGGTGCCATCGCAAGTTTCGCATATTGCATCCAGGTCCAACGTCACGTGCATGACACACACACACCTGTGGGCATTTTGCATTGATACCCTCGTGGGTTTTCAAATTTGCAAACATGCCCCTGTACATTTGGGGTATTTACAGGGAAGGCCCCGATCTTTTTCATAATTACATTTTAGTCCCTCCCAGGGATCTGTCTGCAATTTTATTTCATGTTTTCTTACAGTTATGCCCCTGTCTTCTTTATTGTATATCTTCAGCATCGTATATCCGATTAAGTTGATTTCAGTTTCATTTCGAAGCTCTTCTCGTTGTCTTTCTAAGGGCATGCTTAAACTTGAGATTAGATACTATGAGCTTTAATGCGTTATTTTATTGTCTAAGTGCCTGGCTTTCCATGTAGCTCATGCCTAATTGCCACTAGAATGAATAGTGCTTCTTTAGTTGACACTGATTTAACTCATCTTTTTAATGGCTCAAGTAATTATCATCTCGGGCATATGTTCATTGCATCTCATTGCATTTATTTGCATGATAAAAATAATAAAAAAAATTGCATGTTCATTCTTTCCTTTAATGCAATGTCTTGTCTTGTGTCTGCATGCTAATTTGACCTATATATCCCTTAACTCAACACTTAGTAAAATAGATGGAAATCTGGATAATTAGAGAAAGGCTCGTGTCCCTGAGTTCAACCTTGGTATCGTGCCAAGTAAAATATAAATTACGACCGTCTCATTCTTATTTGATATATCAATCAGATGGTCTTTGATAGACCAAATGCGGCCCGACTGCTACGACAATTCCAAGTGTTAATCACACTCTTTTAAAGGGCCGAATTTGCGGTTCGTCAACAACTTCACCTTTTATCATCCCCATCTCCGATATCTCCATCGCTCCCTCTCGATCATTTTCCGCTCCAACGTTTCCCCAGGACTTCGACGTTCATCTCTACCCCGCCGCAAGCCCTCCTCCACCGGCTGTCACTCCACGCCACCAACAACTTCAACCACAATGATACAGCTACGCCTCCGCCTCTTCTCCGATAGCTACAAGCGATCCTCCATCAGACTCGCACCTCCAGCTACGTCTCCAACCACCATTTCCCCGACGTCATCCATGAGCTTCTTCATCAGCCTCAGCCGGTCAGCCCTCATGCCCACCGCAGCACCGGCCTTGCTCCGTCGATTCTCGCCACCGCGGGTACAGCAGGGACCTTGCCCCTCCTCAGCACCTCCACCACCGCCTCGGTCGGGGGGCTGCCCACTTGTGAGCCATTGCCACCAGCCACCGGGCGTGAAGCCCAAGGCCCCTCCGCACGTGCTCGACACGTGCGTGGGGGAATGCCCTTGACCTCATCCCTAGGTCACGTGACCTTAGGAAAATTACATAAGGTGCCCCGGAGATCTTTGAAATTGTAGCTCTGTCCATCTACTCCAGGGGTCACGTGCATAGCAGTCACCTACTAAGAATTTTGCATATTTACCCCCCGAACTTTTGGTAATTACATTATATCCCTACTGCAGTTTTATATTTATCTTTTACATATTACAATTATACCCCTGTGTCCCCCCTCTGTTTTGAATCTTTTCTCTGCATCACTTTATTTTTCAAAAATTGGCATCTTGTTCTACACTTAATTCTCTATATTTTGACATATTGTGGTTATTTTTGTGATTGATGGTTAATTAATAATTGATTGTTCTGTAGAAAATTGAATATTTTGCCCATTTCTTGCTCTGAAAATTACATCTGATTAACCGTTGCTCTAAAATTCCCTAAAAATAACATATTGTAGAACTAATTATGCTTGATATTGTGCCCAAAAAGAATCTCATTTTCATGCATAGTTTGCTCTGTAAAAATCATTTTGCATATTTCAGTGTTTAATTTTTAATAGGTATTAGACCTCACATTTTCGAGGTTTAGGATTTTTCTGAGATCAATCACCTAGTGATAGATCATAATTTTGTTCCTTGGAAATAATTAGGTTTAATATTTATTATAATTAAATATTTAAATTCATTCTGTTTGCCTTTGAAAATTCATAAAAAAATCATATTACATCCAAAAATTCCAAAAAAATCACAGTGCATTTATTTTATCATATTTTGCATCTTCGTATTTTTCAAACATTGTTTGAACGTAATTGACATTTTAGTCCCTAAAATATGCCAAAATTACATATTGCATCCTTTATTGCATTAAAAATTCCAAAAAAATACCGCCTTGAAAGCCGCAAATGAATTTTGATAGACATAATTCTATGTTGTTCCTTTGCCTCCTTGTGTTCAACCTTGGGACTTGACCAAGTAAAATAAACATAAAAATTGATTAAAATTGACAAGTATATTGTGTGGTTATTTTCTTGACCGATTCCGATTGCTGCCTACAACGAACTACAAACCATTTTTACGCACGACTATAAAAACATCTTCTTAACAAGCGTATTTTCGGAATTGTCAGCTGGCGTAGCTTCACTTTGGCGACAAGCTTCTTTTTGTTTTTTTCTGATTTTTTTGTGCTTTTTGTTGGGGTGGATGATGATCAGTGGCAACTGGAATGGCTCCTCCTTGTTCTTCTTCCTCATCTTTCCCTGTAGCTGGCACGATTGATATAGAAGATGACGATTCAAGTGAAGCTTTATCATCCCCTTTCTTGCTGGCAGGCGGACGCAAGGTCGTACTGATCCTGTGAGTAACAACATTAGAAAAAACAATATTATGATTCTTTAACTCTACATGCATAGATGGGACATCATATTCTACCTGCTCCTTCTTTTTGAAGCTATTGGAGTTAGCTTCAACCTATGCTAGAATAGTAGTCATGGTCGCGGTCAGGTCATCTAACTTCCTGGTCATATCATCTAGGCCTTTGACAAGATGGGTCAAGCAGTCTAGGGTCGGGTTCACAAGAGTTGCCTCAGATGATTCATCGTGAAGACCATGTTGTTGCTGCGGCTGTGGAAGCTGAGGCAATGACTCTTGCATGTGTTGCGGTTGCGGAGGAAGCTGAAATTGATGGTAAGAGGGAGGAGGATACTGCTGGTATGGCTGAGGTGGGGCAACTGCCTACTAATGGAATGGCAGTGATTGTCGGTATTGTGCTTGCTAATAATGTTAATTCTGCCTCCATTGATTTCCATATTGGGGAGGCTGATGGTATTGTGGCAGTGACTGTGAGGACTGCCCAAAATGACCACCCTGTGGTTGGTGGTATAGCATGTTGGCTGGTAGCTGGCCCTGAGGGTGTCTAGTTGGGCAGGCATGTTGCGTGCCATTGCTCCAAACTCCATTAACTTCTTGAATTAGGGGTGGTGGTGGGAATGTTGGATAGGATGGTGATAGGAAATACGACTGGTATACAACCATCTGTTATTGCGGCTGGCCCTGGTCGGACGCCTACACATAGTATACGTGTTGGACTATCGGTGGCTACTGGCTCGGCAGAGGCTGATGCTGCGGTGATGGATCGTCCTTCTTCTCAGCTGGAGCATCTGTAGATGGTGGTGCCGACTCGACAGAGTTGATGGTGCCCACCAGCAGTTCCATATGCTTGGTGATCTGATCCAGTTTGTCAAGATTCTACACCCTCCTTTCGATCATAGTGAGTTTCTCGAGGTCTTGTGATCGCTTCTCAATGATGTCAACCTTCGAGACATGGTCCCCGATAATACTAAGGCTAGAGCTCTCATCTCTCTCCGCCTCGCAGGATGCTGCCATGTGTACTTGTTTCTGGAGGATATGAGGTTGCTTCTGGTCTGCCTTAGATGAAGAGAGGGCGGCCTCTCCTTCGGCCATTTCCTCGAATATTTTCTTGACTATGTCTTCATCTTTATTGAAATGGAGTCCCTACATGTTGCATCAACGAGCCTGTGACTTTCTACATTCAGGCCCCCAAAGAAATGTTGGACCAAACTGGTCTTCGAAATCTCATGGTGAGGGCAACTTTTCTGCAGATCTGTGAATCTCTCCTAGGCTTCATGGATGGATTCGTGCGCTCCCTGATAGAAGTTGTTGATTCGAGCTCGCATCTGGTCGAGCCGATCGAGAGGGTAAAACTTGTGCAATAAAGTGGACTTTAGTTCCTCCCAATTTGTCAAGACCTTCCCCAGATGATTAACCCAGTAGAGGGCTTTGTCTTGTAGGTTGAAGGGGAATGCCATCATTTTGACAAAGTCCAAGGGGACGTTAGGGTAGTAAGTAGTATGACAGATGCGGAAAATTTCTTCATATGAATGTAAGTCTTTTTATTGGGTGTTTCCATGAATAGAAGGTATAAGAGCGAGAAACTGGGGCTTTAGCTCAAAGTGTGAGTGCACCGGTGGAATGATGATCCACTCGGTCATCTGGTTGTCTCCAGGATTGTATGTCTCTTTCAGTGTAGGTTTGGGCCACTCTAGTTTAGGCTCTTCCTCGTCATTTGAGAATCCTCATCCGCCTCCTCCTCCCTCATGTCTGTTCATCACATCATTGAGCATCTCTTGGAATGCAGTCTATGCTAGGTCCTGCTCTGTCAGCTGCTGTTGGATTGCCATTATAGATGCCAGCAACTGTGTATTGACTAGATACTGATCAGACATCTATTCTTGCTCTGACTCAGGGGGTTGCTGACCCTTGCCCTTTGGAGGAGCCATATTAGGGTCTGAATTCGAGGATATGAATTATGGGTTGGAATCCAGGCCTCGATTTTGCTTCTATCTGCAGAATGAGAGGATTCTAATCAGACCTCTTGCAATTGAATTACATCTTCCATGATGAATCTGGAATCAAGGTCGATCCCAACTTGTTGTGAATGAAAAACGATATGGATTATAATCGACTTTCATCCACAACGGCGGAGATGGGACAAGTGTGGTCCCTGTTTATTAGGTGGTCAAGAAAGGTAGAAGACGAGGAGTCTGGAGATGGGTCCGTAAGGTTTGGATTGGATTCTCGAGAATTACCTCAAATTATTGACGAGGTCGAGTCCATGGAATCGATTTGGGTGTCGGCAGGATCTCGAGTAAGCCATCCATGGATCGATGTTGTGGAGCTGGAAGGAGATCGGTGCAAGCAAAAGTATACGGAGGTCAATGAGGAATAAAATGGAGTGTAAAAAAGTAGAAGGCTCAAACTGAGCGGAGGTCAAAGGGAGAAACAAATGACAAAATTTGTGCAGGTGTGCAGGACTTAATCTTAGAACCTTAATCTAGATCCATATAAACACAATACAAAATTGGGTTCACCAACTCACGCTTGTGAAGCCGTGGAGGTTCGACTAATTATTATCTTTTTAGTTTTAGAGTTGTTATTTCAGGCATATCTTATAACAAGTCATTAGCATGCTAATCCTATAGGAGAGAGAGTATTGCCAGAAAAGTATCACGTACTTGTCCTCCTCCTTTGTAACATGTACTCTGCACTTTTTGAGGTCCTTGTAAACCTTCCTGGATCTCTACTCAGCCAAAGAAATAGAGACAGGAAGCCAATAGGCAAAACCAATACTTCAGGTCTCGCTCGGAAAGGAATCACCCATGAGCGTGCAAAAACCTACTCTAATGCAAACCGATGAGACAAACACCCTCGTGAAGGAGTGGTCTAAGCTCAGTACCTCATACCATGCCGGTGTTCCACACAAGGCGGGAACTACCATCTTTGACAAGGCCCTACTCGGTCACGTACGATAGAAGCGCCAATACTTCAGAAATTCAGCGATACACAAGGCAGTTATAGACTAGTATTTGGGCTCTAATCTTTAGCGTGTCGTGCCTCGCTCATGGGAGGGGTTTTCGTCCCCTCTTAAGGTACCTGAAAACAATGAGGGCTTTATGAACCCAATACAATGATAGTCCATTACGAATTTTAATTACGGTCAAAGTTTATTTAGTAGTCCCCTAGTTTTATTTTTTTTGGGTTTTCACTTTTTTGGATCTATTTCATACCAGCACCTAACATTTTTGTAGATTTTCATTTAAGTCCATGGTGCTCAAAATAAGAGGGAGATAGCGAAAAAACCGTGCAAGTTGATTCAATGGTGGAGATCTCACCATTGAACCTAATGATGCATGCTGAGTTAGAAGACCTACAGTGCATCCTAGCTCTCTCCATGTGGTATGCAAAATAGAATTTTTAAAACTATCTACATGGAAGTGGAAAATTGACAAAATCGTCCTAAACAATAACTGCTATTAATTGTGAAGAACCATATGTTAGTTATTTAAAGACTAACCCTATAGTCCGATCTTGGAAATGTCTCGATGCCCACCACAACGGGTCCTGCCAGCATTGTATGACGTCCCTCACTGCACGTGTGTCTAAATTTAAACAACTAACATTTATTAAATTTGACTAGATCCATACGTAATAGACTATAGGAACATGCATTCTTATCAAGGTGTGGACCTAGTTACCGAGAAGCCTAAGTCTAGGGGCTCCATGCACACAAAACAAAGAAAAATAAGGCAGAAAGCTCAAATCAGTGGGAAACAAAGAAAAGAAGATGAGAAAACACGGAAAACCACGAAAAGGCCCCCAAGTGAACATACACCTAGGCACTGGACCTCATTGTGAAGAGTAGAGTACACGTTATATTACATGCTGAAATTGCTCTATCTCTCACCATAAAATTACAAAATTTCTTTTTTTAAGATAATCTAATCCCTCATCCTGCTTCTCTGGTGCTCTCTCCAACTGGTTAAGAAGAGAAGACCAGCCTCCTCCAAGCTTGGCTGCATCGGTCTCCCAAGAAACCATCATCACATGGTGATCCCTCGCATCAAAGTTGCAAAATTATGGTATTAGCTCCAACAATCAAACTAATAAATATAGCAATGAATATTTACAACAGTGATCAACGAATTTCTTGTAGAGTTATTCAAACACTATACACAATAATGAATCCATAAATCAAATAAATCATTATACAAAAATGACTGGCAAAAATAGGCTACGCTCATTGCTCCCTGGCAACGACGCCATATGATAACTGGGGAATTCCAAGGGCCTAGATAAATATCCAATCACTGAGATGACCTTTCAGAATTCCTCGGTTATACACCAATTAACCCACAATAATGAATAAAACTTCTAAGCTCCAAAAATGTGGTATTAATATTTATTTACTCTACCATAAAATGCATAGTGTATAAGTATGAAGAGGTCGAACCACAGAGAGCAAATAGGTAGCCTATGGTTATCTATATACAGCCAAGCCATTTGTGTACATTATGCTTTTTGTTGGTGTTCAATTTTACATTTTTTTATTTAACTTTTGGTTTTATATTTTTTATTTGATTTTTAATTTTCTGATTTTATATTTTTCCTTTAATGTTTTTATCTTTTTATATTTTCTTTTTCTTTAATAAAAACAATATAGCCTATATAAGGCTTTATTTACACAATATATAGAAATATATTTATAAATACTATTAAATATAACCAAAAGTCAAAAAAATTGTTTTTGGGATTTTTATATTTTTCTAATGTTTTTATATTTTTCCAGGATTTTTTGCTAATTTTTATTTATTTGAAAGTAAAAAATATCCCAATAATGGAGTTGATACATAATCTGAAAATAATTTGGGTTTAAAAATAGTAAATAGGTCCCAAAATTACCTAATATAATTTTAGTACATAAATAATAATAATAGATAAATAATTATAAAATAAGAAAACATATTTTTGGTATTTTTAAAAAGTTTTTATATTTTTTTAGGATTTTGGAGCTTCTTGAAATTTTTATATTTTCTTTTTCTCATTCTTAGTTTTTTTTGTTTTCTGGACTCAATAATATCAAAATACATCATATATAATTTTTAGGTTTTTATATTTCTTTGGTATTCTATAAATTAGACATTGACTAATTAGGCTCCTTTTTAATTTTTAGAGTTAGATAAAATGCAAAAAAATGTTGATTAAAAATAGGTGCATGAAGGTACATAGCGTAAAGCATTTATCCCTATCTTTTCGAATTAGCATGAAGCATTTATCCCTATTTTTTCGATTATTTTGGAGCACTGTAACTATTTTAATTAAGTAGATAAAGCACACGAAAATTGATGTCCAAGCAGGAGCATATTTATAAACTAAATCTATAGCAAGGGCAGCAGTGCAAATATCCAAAAAATATACAATGTGAATAACAGTTTATCGAACTAAATTACAATTACAAAAACCCACTAGGGTACTTATGCAGTTTTTTTCATTTTGTCACCTCACGTGGGAAGACACGTGAGGTGACGTGGATTGGACCTATTTGTAATATCAAGAAGTTCAAGGTTCTACACGTAAAATATCCACTTTATTTTTCACGTAATATTTTACTTACAACAGTAAATAATAAATAAAAATGGCAGAGGTATAAGTGCAATTTACCCCTTTAATAGCCCGTGGGCGAACGATCTGATCTTCTTCACTTGGACACGCGTCGTCCATCCAGGAGCCGATGACATTTCATTGTAGATGGCAAAGATTAGATCTCTGGGCGAGATCTACGTTGAAGGTGCTTTGCCATCCAACGGTTGGGGTGGTAACTGCGGCCTACATCTGGATCAGACGGCATTGAAGATGTTGGACATGCGAGCCCACGGTGAGCCATTATGCAATAAATGTTATTGCAAATATCATGCATTGATCTGAAATGAAGAATAATTAATTTGCATAATAGGGCTCTCTGTACAATTAGGGTTATGTACCATGGCAATCTTGATGATCATATAGTTGTTGATTCATTAAATGAATCATAGAGTCTGGTGTTTGGATGAATATCTAAAGAGTTAGATAAAGGACTCATCAAGCACTGTCAAATGATTATTAAGAGATGATCTCCAGCCTGAGTAGGAGATGGCAATCCATTCTCACATAGGCTGATATCTGACCGACCTCTTGATGCAGGTCCTCTATATGGGAATAGTGATTCGTAGGTGTCAGATTAGTTATGTGAAAGGGTTGACTTAACGAGATCGAAATAAGCGATGTCCTATGTTGAATATTGTCACTGCATAGGCACACATCCTCTGACAGGAGACAGATGTGATACTATATGTCTGAGTTTGTACATTTGGCAGACAAGTAGGTTGATGACCTAACCAAGGTCTATATCCAGCGCGTTGGGGTGCATGTAAGCACATATGAGTAATACGATCTCTCAAAGGGATCATACAGATTCACTTATGAACCGGAAGACATGAGCTCACTCATGAGGTATTGGGACCGATCAAATTCTGCATTATCGTCGTATTTGGGAAGCATGGCAAGAATTTGAAGGTATTATATAAGCTTTGGGAAAGCATAGATCGATACCGATTCCCAATGACCAAGATTGAGAAACTTGGTGATCAAACCCTGAAGAAGACAATGTAAAAGTGATCTTAATCTTCAGGTTGATCATAGATCTTCCAATATGCAGGATGTACAGGTATTGGGATTACCTGAGTTTTATGTGACCATAAACGATTGTATAACCATGACGCTTCCATTCCGAGGGAGTGATGAAACATGTCTGGATTTTAGTGACTCCTCTCAGTAGAGAAGCAATTTAATCTTGGTCCAAGTGTTGGACATTGGTCTGAATGAGATTAATATGCAATGAGAAGATTAGATTTGTCGTCTTGATTTAATCAAGCATATGTGGGAGGTACGTAAGATCTGGATTTGAGATGAGATCTCAACATCCAAGTCACAATACGTGAAACAATACAATCGCCATGTCCTTATCTCCAAGTACCTGCGGAGAAAGCACATTATTCTTGAAGGAGTTCAAGGATAATTCATTTGATGAATTATGTATCCAAGCAACAAGATGTTGATAATTAAATGAGATTTAATTATCAATACTAATATGAATGGGATTCATATTATGAGAATGATTATATGAGATAATTAAATGGGATTTAATTATCAAGGAATACAGATTGTGGATAGTGCTTCCATAATATCTGTGTATATATATTATAAATATGATTTATAATATATTAGAGAGAGAGCACCTTTGTAAATAGCATTTGTCAATTGTTAATGTGAATTGGATTCACATTAAGCAATTAATTGGAAATGTAATTTACAGTTTAGTTTCGTCTGTGAATATGATTCACATATTTTAAATGGCATGATTGAAATATTCACTAATTGATTGGGAACTAATATAGTGGATAATTTTGCAATAGATATACACTAATTAATTTGGAATTAATTTAGTGGATAATGTTGCAAGATAAATAAGAGATAATGATATAAATTAAAAAGAGGATAATCCACCAAACAATAATTATATTTTTAATTAAAAGGTGGATAATTATCTTTTTAATTATCATATCATTATCTTATGATTATTAATTAATTTTATTGAATTAAATTATGTTGATGATAATGCAACATATATTTAATTTAATATAAATTAATATGTTGTTGTTTTTGAAGAACAATTATCGTGGCCATTGATTTAATATACATATCAATCTAACCATTGATTTTGTATATGCCATGGATTGTGATCCATGGACTTCCAAACTAGTATATAAAGAGGGCAACCCTAGCCTCTTCAAGATACAATATACAACTTTAAGAGTACACACCTACTCTATCTCTCTCTCTCATTCTCGTCCTCCCTCTCTCTCTCTAAGGAGGCCGTCCATCTTATGCTTTGAGGGAAGAAGCAATCATCTCAGTGTTAGTTCGTTGTTGCTTCGATTGCTAGTGGATCTCCATCGAAGGATTTCATTGGACGAAATCAGGAGATTCAAGGCTTGGATCTTCAACGAGGATTGCGGGAGGAACGTGTCTCATCATCGCACCCACAAGTACCATCTTCGTAGATTAGACTTGAGTCAGGAGGATCTGCTGCTTTAGAGATCTTGTGATCGCAACCACACTTCAAGAGGTATTTCTAATACTTTGTGGTTTGATGAAACGATCCAAGAAATGTTCTTGTGATCATGTGGTTTCATCACTTGATTTAAAATTTTTAATTTCCACTGCATCTAGCGACTACTGTGACTAGTCACCCCAATCGCATGAGATGCAATCAACACGCTTCCGTGATGTGCTTGAGGATTTCTCATATAATTAAAGTGGTATCAGAGCCTTAGGTTGGAAAGGTTTTGGATACAATCCGTAAACCTAGGATGGCTTGGGTTTGAAAGGGTTGCGAAAACGATTACTGCATTTCAATTTCGCACCTCTGTTTAATTGAATTTTTCGGCACTGTTTAAATTGTTTAAATACGAAATTTTCAATTGGATTTTGTTTCCCATTAAATAAGGAAAACATAGGATCTGAGTTTATGTAATTTGGATTTCATTTGCTCAAGATATGGCCCTTTGAATAAACATGTATTCACTGTTGCGGGAACTGCGAATCTAAACATGATTAATGAGTTAATTACTGTTATGATGCCCTTGAAATGCGTCAAATATCACTTGGGTTCTATCATAGATCAAATTCGAAATCTTAGGAAACTGCTTTTGCATATATTGGATTTAAATTGATCAAGATATGTTGATTTTAGTGAGTTGGGGTCACTGCTGAAAATTGACGAATTTGATCATGAACCATGTGATAGTCATTCAAAGAAATTGGTGCAAATTAATTATTAATTTTCTGAAATTATTATTGATAAATATTTCTGAAATATTTAAAGAGATAATTATTTCATTGAATGACATTTCACTAACCAAGATGATAAGATAGTTGATCTTGATCATTAATTGGTTGCTATGAAATCATGAACCAACATTGTTTTCATACAAATCCTTTGTTTATCTTACAATAGTTGTAGGACAACTTTTACATGAAAACCCATATTTCTTGAATAGTATTGGGGATTTGTTTAGCAAATCTCCTTATAATATTATCAAAATGGTTTTGATGAATATTATATGGTATAATTTCGGTTGAAAAACCGATGAGCATCTCAAAGTACATAATGATCTATCTGGTATTATTCTTTCCTGAGGTGGATATGGTGCCTAGTCGGGAGTGTTGTGGTAGCGGATGCACCGGATGTGGTCCGTACCACTCCCGTTGGTACTGGCCATGACAGCGGGTAAGGACTCGATAATGTCGGAGAGAACGAAGTGTATTTTTCCAATTATTAAAATTCGAATAATACGTACTTTGATATTATACCTACTATTCAAGTAATAATCAAGTTTGTTGATTGAAATTGGATTGATAATTAATTTAATGCGATTAAATTGATTATATCCAATTAAAAACACTCTATTATGAATAGATGTGTATTTCCCTTGGAAGAATTAATTTTGTGAATATGATTCACGATAATTAATTATTACAATTTGAATATGAGGTGGAGGATAACATAAGTGACATCCATGGTCTCCCGTCAAGGGAATGGATTCCGTCGCCAGATGTTGTATATAGGAGACGCCTGTCCGAAGTGACAGATCCTGTAAATGATTTATTTGGATCATGTTCTTTGCTTCTCGAAAGAGTAAGGCCGCATACGTAGTGACCCCAATATCAGGTCCTCATATTATTGGGGCAATATTAGATTGCGTATAGCGAGTATTAAGCATGTTGACTGTTGGTTCAATTAAAACGGGTCAACATTATCTTAGGGGTGGTGGGCCCGGGTGTTAAAGATTGAATTGGGAAATGCAAGTTGGACTTGCAAGGCGGAATGTGTTCCCGCTTCTCTTTATTCGAGTCGTAGGTTCTCATATTATTGGGATGTCATAAGGATAAAGAGGTGATCCCAGATCTTGCTTGAGATATAGTGGTAAGAATATCTCTTACATTGAAAGTGATTAAGGGAATGAACTTTCATTGTTAACAAGGCAAGACAACTTTGATATAAAATTACTAAATCAAAGTAAAGCATGTATATATAATATATATACCCTTATGCAAATTTCTTATTTCAGATAATCCTTCATTAAACCCACTCAATGTTATACTCAATAATAACTAGTAAAATATCATGGATTGGACTCATGATCCAGATATTGTACTTGCAATTGGACACATAATGTATGTGGTTGCAATATGCAAGTTTCCTCAACATAATGAGGAATGACAATTAAATAAGACAATAAGACATCACCTTAGGGTTTGTATGTCTCTATAGTCTTGATCATTCATCGAGTGTACTTTGGAAGTGACATGTCGATAATGATCACAATTGTCAAAATAATCCTTACAAAATCTAAGAAGATGTTATGGCATACATATATGCTCTAGACATTTAATCATGTATGACATGGTTCTCTGCATTATGTAGAATGGTAGCTCGAAAGAGATGATGTATTCAAAATGTTTGAATACCTACCTGATCCTAAGTCTCTAAGAGTTAACATGTTTGTAGATATGATGAGTGTCATCATTATACTATCTATACTCAAGTCATTCGCGAAGCTTCATAATAATCAATTTGTATGAATTTAATGAAGCATGTATAAATGTTGAAGTGCTCTTGTATTGAAATCTTTTGAATTCAACATAAGAGATCCTTTGTCTTGAACAATGGTTGTTTATAGATGAAGAGAGAATAGTGGAAGCGTAGGTCGGACCCATGTGAGAAGGAAAGTCAAAGAGTTGATTATACTTATGCGACTTCCATATGACATCCAAAGAGTTGGATGAATGCTAATAATGCAATAAGTTGATATGTTGATAGTATGGCTATCAAATCTACCTAAAATCCTTAGTGAAGGACTCAGATAGAGCATCGGAATAATCTACATATAATCATTGGCTTTGACTTACTTATTTCATAAGATAAAGTCCGATAGTTGTATCCTAATCTTCTAATGACACTTGCAATTGGTTGCATGTATATATTAGAAGATTAGAAATTTGATCTTAAGGTTTAATAGTTATCTACGTGGATACAGATGTAATTATTGCAGCAATCTCTGTTCGATAGATTGACTTCATATTCTCAGTGGGAGAGCCCTTAGACTTAGAGAATGTCTCTATGACCTAGATATTAGAATACACTCATTGTTTGTTTCTAAAATGTTGGAAATAAACATTAATTCTGAGACAGAACTATCATAAAGAGTTATGATGGATATATTTCAGATAGTAATCTAACATCTAGTGGACTCCACAAAATTAGAAAATTAATTAATGGTTCATTAAGATTTCTTATACTGAAAATTAAAACCTTTATACGATCAATAGGAGGATAAAAATCATTTGACAATGATATGGCATCGAGTCTTGGACATATATCTATTTATATGATCAATAGACTAGTAAGAGATTGAAACTTTAGAATGTCTAAAATTTCAAATCGTACATACTTATGAATATAGTATTAAAAGTAAAATGTCCAATACTCCCTTCTTTTCGAAAAGGTGTAGATGTCAAGGTATTCGGGATCTCATACATATTGATGTATGTGGATCATCTATATCATAGTGGAACAATATGGATAAGTGATATCTACTGATGATTATGTATGATATGAGATTTCCTCTCTTCACCTGAGAAACCTTTGAAATGTTCAAAGACTTCACAATTTTTCTTTAGAACCAAAGTTTGAAGGAAGAATAAATGAATTTTATCTAACCAAGGTAGCAAGTACCTTAGATGATTTCAAATAATACCTTATGAAGATATGGATATCATTTCTATCTCAATCCTCCTAACACTCCTAAACTCAATGGACTTGTAGGGAGATATAATTGGATCATGTGTGATATGATTTGATCAATGATGAATTTTAGCATAATTAACCCTTAGTTTCCAGGTATATATGTGTAGTAAAGACTACAATATATATCCTTAATAAGGTTCCATGCATGTAAGCTGGAATCGAGCACTGGAGAGTGCTATATCATTAGGAAAATAAAAGATGGTATTGGATGCCTACTTTATAACCCTGAGATTTTTAAAAGATCTCATCTCTGAGAATGTGATTCTTAGAGGATGAATCTCTTGAGAATCAAGATGAAAATGAAGTGTAGGAACTCATTTAATCTTGAGAAGATAATGAGGCTCCTGAAATCAGAAACTAAAAGGGAAAATTTAAGATGAAGCACTAATACCTCTTCAAGTGAGTTTGAGGATGTATTCCATGTGTCGATTAAGTCTGACAATGATCGGACATCGTGTAATGAAGATCCTGAGGATCATGACATGGAAAGATGGATATTAGTAATAAAGTCTAAAGTAGACTTCATATACAAAAGTATAAATTATCCACCTATAATGGTAAGACCCATTAAGGTGTAAATGGATCTTCAAAAGAAGAGGGAATCTGATTAGAAGTTAGAGGTCTCAAAGCACGATTCATAGCCATGATCTACACACAGGAAGAGAAGACATTGCTTGCAATAAGACTTGCTCTTCATTGACCATGCTTAAAATCATCAGAATATTACTAACCTTAGCTACACAACTTGACTATTGCATCTTCAAAATGTAAGTCAAGATTGCATTCCTCAAAGAATACCTCTCTAAGGATATTCACATGAAGTAGCCCCAGGGCTTCATAATTGGGGAAAGTAAGGTGTGAAAGCTAAAGAGATCCATATATGGACTCAAATAAGCTTCGTGTTGTTGGAACATAAGATATGTGGGAGATCATAAAGGGCAAGGCCACCATACCCGCTCAGATTGTGCCCAATTCGAATAATTAGAAGAGAAAGTTTGAGCAGGTACAGTTCACAGAGACCACCACTCCTAGTGATTCTTTGGGTGATATTGCTTCATATGCTTTGATGCTGACTTTATCACACTTAGGAGTGGTAGGATGCCATCCGACAGCACTTCGTTTGCGCGATGACACCACGAGGACTCAGGAGTGCCAGATGAGGAGGAAAGCGGTGCTGATGCCGCTCGTGATGGGGATGATGATGGTGGTGTTGACGCCACCAAGGATGTAGATCCAGTCGATGGTACTGAGGTCTTCGCTTCACCAGTTGCAGGAGGTGGTACTGATACCACCAGCCATTCAGATGCTAAGCCAGAGAGCGGTGTTGATGACGCAGTTCATGATGTCGTGGGTGGTACTGAGGCCTCCCCTTCTATTCCTATTGCATCTCCTACTATTTCTGCATCTCGGGACTATTCAGAAAAATCCAAAAAAAATAATAAAGTAGAGGGTTCTTTATCTTCGATTCCATATGCAATGCATGGTGATATTTGTATGGATTCTGTTTCGTCTCAACAGTAGGGACATGTTCCTTGCCCTCCATCTATGAAGGGCCCGGCCATCACTTTCCCACAAGTACTATGCTTGGATAAGGGGAATAAAAAACAAAATCCAAAAAAAACCTAGCAGTTAGAGTTCAGCCAGTAGATGATAGAAAGATTTCATATTCAGCTGACTCTACAGGAGGCACTTGAGCACATCCCTCTCTTCCAAAGGAACCTTAGGGAGAAGACTACCATTCGCAGGAAGAAAAGGAACCATCATGCAGAGATCCATGTGCTTACCCATGCCACCTTCTTCGCCATTCAGAATCGTCTGCCGGCCAAGAGGCCCGATGCATGAGCTCCCTATGTCAGATGTCATATTCATGAGCAGAGATTTGATCGTACTCTATTAGACAATGACTCTTCCATCAACCTACTCACGACAACCTTATTCGACCGATTCGAGTTTGGCCCTCTTCGACATAGCAGGATAGTCCTTCAGTTTGCCGATAGATCTGTCAAGAGGCTGAAGGGTTTGTTGAAGTATGTGGTTGTCACAATTCAAGTCCTGCAATTCCCCGTGGACTTAGTTGTGTGGGACATGGAGATCCCCGAGTCTGTGACTAATACCCCCATCATTTTAGGATACCCATTCTAGGCCACAGCCAAGGCAGTGTCCGATCATGATAGTGGGAAGGTGTACTTTCGCGTTGAGGGTGAGAGTATAAAAATATAGACGATCGACGAGACCTGAGCACGAAATTTGTCTTGCTCAGAGCAGCTCAATGATTCAGACCAGATGATATACGTGGTGCGAGACGTTCACCAAGAGTGTGATTTCGTGATTATGTTGGTGAAGCAGCTTGGTCTAATCTCGCTTCACGAGCCATCATCTCACATTCAGATGTCGTATAGTCACAGATTTCTGCAAAGGAGAGATTGGAGAGAATACTCTTGGTAGAGGAAACATTCGAGGCTGCTGACCACTTTCTGGATAGTGAGGCAATTTCTTTCCCTTGTGATTCAGATTCAGATCCCTCGGAGTCAGATATCACTAGGGAAGAGCTTATTAGTTGATACCGTGTCTGATTCCTATAGAGAAAGCAACTAGGGTGGAGACTGATCCGATACAGATTACAGATACACCAGCAGAAAAGTCTACACCAGATTTTCATGAGTAGCGAGAGTTCTCCCACGCAGATTTGGTCGCCTTCACTCAGTCTTTTCAGAGGCTAAATTTGCTAGCTCCCAGTTGCCCGAAGTTGAATCCCTTACAAAAGTCGATGAAATATAGATTCCTTGCAGGTGAGCGTGAGATGTACCCAATCATTATATCAGCAGACTTGACTGGAGAGCAAGAATCTTGATTGATGCAGGTTCTTGAAAGAAACTGCATGGCCATCACATGAGTTCCAGTGATGGTTGAACCCGAACCTTCGAGAGATTGTCATGAAGGAGATCTCGAAATAGTGGCGTGACGATTTTATCTACCCCATCTCTGACTCCAAGTGCGTTAGTCCATTACATGTGGTGCCCAAGAAGATGAGTATTGCTACATTTGTGAGTGAGTCGTGAGAGGAGATAGCTGTACGAGTACCCACTTCTTGGGAGGGTTTGTGTGGACTACAGACGATTGAATCAGGCCACCAAAAAGGATCATTTCCCATTACCTTTTATTGATCATATTATAAAGAGGCTAGCTGGGAAGAGTCATTACTGCTTCATTGATGGATACTTCGGCCAGAACCCGGTGGCCATTGCTCCAGAGGACTAGGAAAAGACGACTTTCACCTGTCCATTTGGGACATATGCTTTCAGACGGATGCCCTTTGGTCTATGTAACGCTCTGGCAAAATTCCAAAGGTGCTTGTTGTCCATCTTTTCGGACATGGAGGGTAACTATTTAAAGATCGTAATAGATGATTTTTCGGTCTATGGCAATAGGTTTGATGCTTGTCTTAACTACCTAGACTATGTCCTTCAGCACTGCAATGAGGTCCATCTTGTTCTATATTGGGTGAAGAGTCACATCATGGTGACTTAGGGGACGGTGCTTGGTCATGTCTTCTCTAATAGGGGCATGGAGGTTGATCCGGCCAAGGTGGATATCATCAAGAAACTCAATCCACCGTCCAATCTGCGACAGTTACGGTCTTTTCTGGGGCACGTCGGTTTCTACCACGATTCATTCATACTTTCACCAGGATTTCCTGGCCGTTTATTGATTTGCTGATCGAAGACACCGAGTTCATTGTAGATGATAAGTGTCTTGTGTCTTTTGAGACTCTCAAGAGTCTAGTTATCGAGGCTCCTATCCTTCAGCCGCCTGATTGGTCTCTCCCATTTGAAATCATGACGGATGCCTCCGATTTTACCATAGGGGTCGTGCTGGGACAGAGGAGGGATGGAGTGCCTTTTTCCATTCACTATGCTAGCCATACATTGGATATCGTGCAGTGGAAATACACCGTCACTGAGAAGGAGATGCTAGCCGTAGTGTTTTCCTTGGATAAATTTAGATCATACATCATTGGATCCAAAGTGACAATCTTTACTGATCATACCGCCATCAGGTACCTCATAGCAAAGAAGGATGCCAAAGCAAGATTGATTAGATGGATCCTTCTACTGCAGGAGTTCGATATTGAGGTTAAGGATAAACCTGGAGTCAAGAATGTGGTGGTGGATCATCTCTCCTGATTAGAGAATCTTGAGGAATCTGAGCAGACTGATCCCAATTCTGAGACCTTCCCAAATGAGGTGATCCTTTCTATCGCCTCACTCCCATGGTACACCGACATTGTAAGCTATCTTGTTGCCAAGAAAGTTCCACAGGTTCGGCCCAGGCAGCGACTTCAGACCTTCCTAGAAATGGCCAAGTCTTACCATTGGGAGGATCACATCCTTTATCATGGAGGGGATAGTGTCCGACATTGGTGCATTCCTTAGGAGGAGCATCATAGCATCCTCACCAACTTCCACAAGCTGGAGACAGGGGGACATCATTATGGGAGGCGAACGACATAGAAAGTGCTCCAATCTAGTCTATGGTGTCCTACCCTCTTCAAGGATTCCGATGTATTCGTTAAGAGTTGTGCTGACTATCAGAGGATGGGCACTTGTGGACAACGTGACATGATGTCGATGTATCCCATTCACTTCTGTGATGTTTTTCACGCATGGGGCATCGATTTAATGGATCTCATTCACTAAGAGTCGGGGATTTGAGTACATTCTGTTGGTTGTGGATTATGTTAGTCATTTGTTTGAGGCCATCCCCACCCGAACAACGTATGCTAGGACTGTTTGCAGATTTTTGAGGTAGAATATCATTTCACGGTTCAGGGTGCCTAGAGTTTTGATATCTGATGGGGGGTCTCATTTCGTCAACGACAAGGTAAAGGCCCTTGCTAGCGAGTTTAGCATAGACCATCGAGTTGCCACTCCATATCATCCTCAAACTAATGGTCTTGTTGAAGTGTCGAACAAGGAGATCAAGATGATATTGCAAAAGGTAGTCCACCTAGACCGAAAGGATTGGTCATAGATTTTGGACTCGATCTTGTGGGCATATCGGACTTCCTTCAAGACTCCTTTGGTTACATCTCCCTTTTGTCTCGTTTATGGCAAGCCCTACCATTTACTTGTTGAGATTAGGCACAAGTCACTTTGGGTTGTCACAAATATATTATTGGATCCAGTGAGTGTAGGAGATCAAAGGAAGGAAGAATTGGTAGCCCTAGAGGATCTTAGAGATACAACCTTTTCAAGCATCCTACATTACAAGGAATGAGTAAAGGGATGGCACGATTCTCATAACATCCATAAGCATTTCGATCCAGATCATAGAGTATGGTTGTTTGATGCCAGACTTAGATTATATCTAGGGATGTTGCAGAGCAAGTGGAAGGGACCATACCTGGTCCGAAAGGTGCATGACAATGGGAGTATTGGCATATCTGAGATGTCATCTGAGTCTACCCTTCACGTTAATGGACAGCGACTCAAACCATATCTAGATCATGAGCCATTGGTCGTTGACGTTGCCCTGATTCATTTTGCACGAGATGTGGTCTTTGACTCACATTTGTGGTATCTCATGCCTGATCATCACTGTCTTCCGCCTTGTATAGATCTAGATTTCCATATCATCTCATTCTTTAGTCCAACACCCCATTTGCATCTCATGATTATGATGTACTTAGGGTGCACTTTACCCTAAGTATAGGGGGTGTCAGACTCTTGATTATTCTTTTGATTCTTTTCACCTCTATTTTGTTGTCTATACTTAGGGATATTTCACCCTAAGTATAGGGGAGGTAAACCCTGTACATCCTATCACTCAGATATCCCTTTATATATAGTCTGCTATACTTAGGATTACTTGATTCTAAGTATAGGGGAAAACACCAAGTTCTTTTCATTCTACCCTTTGATTCGTCATTGTTGTATAGCTTCCCTTTTCACTTCCCTATACTAAGCACGAGTTATGTCTTCTTCATCGATCTTGATCCACTCTGAGGACATCGTTCCAGCTAAGTATAGGGGGTGTCTATATATTACATATATACTTTAGTCATAACTCATACTTTGTGTAAGTGTGTTAATAAATAAAATGACTAAAATACTTCATTAAAAACCGTAAAATTTTTAAAATGTTTTTCTTGTACATAAAATCCTTTCTTGCACATACATAGCTATAAAAATTATTTTGGTACAAATGTTTGTAAAAATATTTTGA
The DNA here is from genome assembly GCA_037367405.1 of Ottelia alismoides. Lineage (NCBI taxonomy): Eukaryota > Viridiplantae > Streptophyta > Magnoliopsida > Alismatales > Hydrocharitaceae > Ottelia > Ottelia alismoides. The sequence goes on from JAZKJV010005939.1 coordinate 463,173, forward strand.
TTGTAAAAAGTTTTTAAATATTTGGATATCAAAAATTATGTATATAGTACAAATTTTTTTGTAAAATGTTTGAAAAACAAAAGTCTGCAAAACCCCTTGTGTAAATATTTGACAATAATTTGCAAAACTTCAGCATTCATACATACATTCAATCATTTTCCAAAAATTTTCCCATTTTCAAATTTTTTTTGCATAAACAGTTTTTTTATATATACTTGTACATTCTTTTGAATCATGATTAACATTTAAACTAGCCTGGAATTAAATGGGAAAATGGAGCTAGGATAAGACCTTAATCCACTCAATTCTAAGTGGAACCTTATATGATTTATGGTTAAGACATTTCAGGTCCATTGGTGACTTAATTCTTTGAGTCCACTAGGCTATGATCACATGTCATCTCGATGATCCTAAGTAGCTTTAACAATGCACACGTGACTCTTACTTACAATGGCTTTACTTGCACCAGCACCTTACACATAGTTGTCTATGGACGACGTGGTGAGGAACAGTTTCCTTTGGGTTGGGGTAGCATACGAGGGTAGTACTTCTAGGCGCAACCTCTCATCTTCTTTTAGTGAAGGAAGTGTGTCTCAACTCGGTCTGGTGGTGTTGAGGTCTAAAGACCGGAGTTGTGGGTTGCAATAATGCTTCAAAAGAGGGATAGTCCACTGACTTAAGAGGAAAAAGCCCTTATGTATATATGTTGCACCATGTAGATATGTTGTACATATGCACATAAAAAAATAATGTGCAGAAGAAAGAAAAACTCCAAAAAAGTGGTGGGTCTGATTGAAAATAAAATACCCACCGGAGTGTATATAGACAAATAAAGCAAAGCTTATGTTACCCATTCTCATCTCATGAAGCCTAAAGCGAGAGACTTAACTACACTGGTTAGGATCCCAGGGATACATGACAACACTGGTTATGGTCCATCTCTTCTTCCTCCTTTTGTTTAGCTGGTTGAACTTGAAATTAGAAGGGAATACCCCGCTCCTTGAGGAAAGAGCTGCTGGAATAGGGCATTAGAGTTACCTTCTTAAGGGGGGGTTGTTACATTGCCATTTCTAAGGTGGGGAGCTACATATCACTTACACGGTACAAGAAAAGATTCATGGTCATTAGAGTTTGTGTATGTAGATTGTTCTGATCTGGAGAATTAAGAAGTCTTGGCCATAGTTTGGTGGAACTTAGTGACTGTTGAGTTTTAAACTTAGGTCCAAATAAGGTTCCCACAAACTAATAATCCAATGATCTGACTGAGCTCCATACTCCAATTTAATGAAGACAAGTTTAATAATCCACCTTGATTCTCCTTCTTTTTCTTTTTCTTTTCTTTTCTCTTTTCACTTCTTTTTCAAATAATTGTTTGCTAAGGGACTAGCAAAGGTAAAGTATAGGGATGATGAATCCCTGATGATCACTCTTTCTTCTTTTATTTTAGCTAATATTCTTGGCAATGCATCATGTAAATAGATGTAAAGATAATAAGTGTGCATTATGCATGCATGCGTTAATATTATACAATTAACATGTATTTGTGTAAAAATAACTGAGTAAAGTAAAAGGAAGAAGGAATTTAGAATAAATACAGAGTAACTCGAACCCCTAAGAGAGAGCCAAGCATTGGCCCGATCACCAAATAAATGAGTAGAGAGAGATAGGGCCTACTCTATGTTGTACATATCATGTGTGTAAAATAAAATAAATTATTTTTGCCAAAGTAAAGATATTAATAAGTTCTTACCTTATTGTGTATATTTCTAAAAATAAAATAAAAATCAGAGAAATAAAAATAAAAAAGAAAATAAAATTCTCTCTCCTTTGTACATAATACATGTTTGTATGCTTTTTCCCCAATTTATTATAAACTTTTAAATAAATAATAAAAAACATTTTATACTCAAAAAATTATTTTGTAAATAAATAAAATATAAATTTTGGGAATTTTTGTCAAAAAATAAAATAAAAATAATTGTACAAAATACATAGGTATATTATACATGTATATAATACAATATACTATATATAGAGTAATTTATTTCTCAAAAAAAATGACAGAAAAAATCCATGAAAAATAATAAACATTTCTTCTTTTAATCATTTTTTAAATTTAAATTCATTTATTATTTTTAATTTATTTATCTTTCATTTTCCTTGCAATTTTGTCATGTAGCAAGTTTTGTCTTTTCCCTTGCCGCTCCTGATTGGTCCACGCAGGATTGTTGACTTGAGTCAATGCCATCTTCTAGGCTTGACCTGACCCGTTTTTCTTTGTCGGACCTTCTTCTCCCATTTCTCCCGAGCGAATCGTGCAACGTCGTACCCAAATTCTTTGCCCGCACCTTCCCGGTGGATCCATGACCTTCACGGATCCCTCTAAAGGCACGTATCCTTCTCGGTTCGCATGCTTCCACCCGATTTCTCCAGCCACCTAGGAGTCCTATAAAGCGTCTCATCCATTTCCCCGGGGCGGCAGCTCATGCCTTGCCCCCTCTTGATACCTTGGACACCTCCGGTAGAGTGACAACTGTCTGAAGCCCCGCCTCGCGTTCGATTTGGTGTAGTGAAGCCGTAGCTCAGCCGTCGTGGCCGGATAACCGTCGTGAGTTGCCTCCCTTGCTTGACGTCGCTCGGTTGAGGCCCTTACCCCTACGACTCCCTTCTCGTGGAGCTCAAGAGTTTATCCAAACCTTCAGGTACCCCGTTCATCTTATTCACTTTTCTTTTCGATCCAATCTCTCATTCGATAGTCGATGCACCTCCGCATGCTCTGACCAGCCGGTCGGAGCTCCCTCACTCACTTCCACCCGCTCCGATATTACCGAACACTCACCCTCCATCTCGCTCCGCACCCTGATCACCCTGACCCTCATCCATTAGGTTGAGATTAGGATTCGGATCTTCTACCTCGCTTCCGCCGGAGATCGACAAGCATCCCACCTTGCTTCTTTCGTTTTTATACAAATAACCAGGATTGGAGTGTAGCTTTGACTCGTATCTCTCCTTTGTAGGACCCTGAGCACGTTGGGAGCCTTCCTTACATCCATTTCAGAGAGCGTCGGAGCATCTCCAGTGCTTCACCGTCACCACGCCTACTCAGCCATTGGAACCTCCATCCGAGCTGACCAGCTGACACGAAAGATCTTCACGATCCATCCAGTGTTTTTCGATTGATCATCGGGGTTGAGGATCTCGTCCTTAGCTCCGATGAAATCCTCCCAGGCATTGTTCTTCCATATGGATCCATCACCGTTGGATTGTCCAGAGCCCTCCAGATTTCATGTTGATCGTCCATCTAGCCACCTGGTGATAATTAGGGTTTTGAGAGTGATAAGATGTCGGTATCGGTGTAGAAATTGCTCCGAACCAAAACCCTAATTGATCAAACAAAGATCAATAAAATATGAGAGAGAGGGAAAAGTGAAGTGAGAAAACAACTTCTCTCAGTTTTTATCTTACACTTTTTTATTTAACCAGGTAAGTGTGCATGGGTCGAACTCAAGGAGGTAGAATAGAAATATTTCAATTTGTGCGGAAAAAGGTATTTTTTTATTTTTTATTTCTTCTCGAAGGAAGTGAGAAAATGAGAAATCCTTTTTATCGGTTTTTTATTTTTAAATTTTTATTTGATATTTATCTTTTTCAATTTTTATTAATTTTTCAAAGTGATATTTTTAAAATGATTTATATACAATATAGTATGTGAAAAATATGTAGGATATAGGTCATACTATATAGTAGATAAGTCGCTCGAGCAACGGGCAAAAGAAAGGCACTCAAAACAAACTCGAGACGGAGTTAAAATGCGACGAATCAAAACACGACGACAATGTGATGAGATTACACGAGGAATACTAAAAAACTTGCTAGGGTTGATGTGTAACTATCCTAAAAGAATAGATGAAAAATAAGGTCAAAAAGAGGTCCAAAGTTACCCTACAGCTCAGGGGTATAAGTGCAAGAAAAGAAACTAAAAAAGTTATGCAGAAAGGTCCTCAGTCAGGAACTGAAACATGAAGAAAACTAAAACTATTACATTTAGGTCCCTATGCAGCAACCTAAATGTAATTCTGGAAAACTCTGAAGGGCGTCTGAAACTTTCGAAGTCGGTTGTTTTTAAGTTGCAAAAATCACACCGTTTCGGAAGAAACGGCCTGGATTAGAAGCGGGAGCTTGATCAGGACCGTCCATCAGTGCTACTTGTCGCACACCTGTGCATTCTCACATTCTTCTTGTTCTTCAATTCCTTCGCGCTGCTGACAAAGGTGCTTCCTTCTTAGATTTATCTCTGGCGGTCGACATCGATATTGTGCCTCCAACAGGGCCAGAGGGGTGACTCCTTCACCCCTCGACCTCGCCTAGGGTGGAGCTTCTCCAAAGGTGGCAGAAGGCATGTTGATCGGCGATGAAGGTGGCGGTCCGGTTGTCTTGGAACTTGATGTCGGTGATGATGTTTTGACTCCTTTCTTTGGATTTCAAAGCTCAACTTGAATGCTTAAATGTTCCAGATGAATATTGGACCTGCAAAGAAAGATTTATTGCTCGATTCGTGCGAGAATCGGCCAAAAAGATTAAAGAATTTGCAAGTTATTACATGTTGCCAGAAACTGTGAACTAGTGAAGTTATGGGAAATGGGAAATGGATTTGGAATGAATCAAGACGGGTTTTAAGGTTGAAATTGGTAAGCGTCTAAGTTTTATTATTAGAATCTCTAATGAGGTGATTAAATTCTCTAATTGATACTCGAATATCGAGAAAGAATTAGTTGAAGATGGATGAGTTACCTGGGAATTGTAGAGTGTATGACTCTACAGGTCTTCGCTCAACGGGCGGCCTTCCCAGAGCTCCACACGCGCGATGGCGCGATGCAAGGATAAGGATAGACCTTCGAAAGTCTCTCCGATCTCTAAGCTTCCTCGCGGGCACCCGTGAGCAGAGTTGTCAACTCTAGGTCAGGCGGAGCACGACGGTGAAGGCGCGGACTCGGCCACATTAACTGGGTTTCAGGGTTGGTTAGGAGAGTTAGTTGCGACGAGGCAACTTTAGGGACTTTTATAGGTGAAATGTCAGGAGATTTGGGTAGATCTAATGGTAAGCATGGATTAGGGTAGTTAGGAGGAAAAAATTAAGGGTTAGGATCGAGTAAAGGGATTAGGAGTTTAGCGGGAAAATTTGGTAAAGTTAGGCTGGCAGAACAAAACACCAATTGAGAGTTCTTGAAGAAGAAGAATCAGGTGCTGACACGTGTCAACACCTGGTTGGCCAGATGTAATAAATACAATATAAATTAAGTACTAAATAATAAATAACGTTATTTCAAATAGGTATAATAATGAAAACTAAAGATTTTCGTTCATGTCTATCTTTCATCTGGAGCGACATCATAACATTTGGAGCTTCCTAACGCCAAGAAATTCACAATCAAAGCTGGTGCAGCATCAGATCCAAGTCAACCAGACCGCTACTTTCATCGGAGGAGAACCATCACTTCTAGACACCCTTGGAGGAGATCCACAGCGGGCGAGCTCGACGGGTGAAGGCGTCACCCCTCTGGCCCCGCCGGAGGCCCAAGAGTTGCATCGTTAGCCGGAGATAATTCGGAGAATAGGACCTCGTCGTTAGCCACCCGTCGAAGCTCAAGAACAGGAAGAATACCAGAACGCACAGGCTGTCAACACATATCCCCTTATCGATGGTCCAGATCGCGCCTGAACTTCTAATCCAGACCGTTCATTCTGAAACGGTGTGAAAATTTCACGCTAAACCCAGTAAAGTTCCATATTTTCATACGTGCCCCAAAACTTTACAGAAATTGCATTTAGGTCCCCGTATAGGGACCTAAATGTCATTACATTAATTTTCTTTTCATTTCAGTCCTTTTCAGGGATCTTTTTGTAATAAAACAATGAACTTTTCTTTGCAGTTATGCCCCTTGGCTTGTAGCGGTTGTTTGGACCTCGATTTTTTCCAATTTTTCCGCGATTTTTTAGGGCATCTTGATAACTACCTGAGACATTTTTCTACTTTTTTTACAAAATTTTTCATTGCTTCATTGTGTGGTTTTGAATTTCTCCATCTGGAGTTAGTTTTAAGCCAGATTTTTTTGGATTTCTTTCTTTATAAAATAACGAATAAAGAAAATTTTTCTGGAATTTCGTTCTTGTGTCAAAAACCGAAGTTTGAATATTCTGCCTCCTTGAGTTTGACCCAGGCACTTACCTGGTAAAATAACTAGTGTAAGATAAAATAGGAGAGAAGCTGCTTTATTCGATTCACTGTTTTCTCTCTCTCTCTCCTATTTTATCAATTTTTTTATCAACACGGCTCCCTTTCTGTGGTTTTTCCTCTACACCGACATCTTTCTTAATTGTAGGTCAGAACCGTGTTATCAAAATGGCATCATTGCCAGGGAGGTGTTATTTCTACATCGGTTTTTGACTCGATTTTCTTGAAATTCTTGTTATTCTTTATTTTACAAGTTTTCGCGATTTTTTCTCTTTCGCAATTTTCTATTGGTTCCTGATTTATGACTTTCTTTGAATTTTTGTTTCCGGATTTTTCATGTGTTCTTCTAAGTGATCTTTGTAGGGTCTACAAGTTCAATCGGCTTCCTAGGAAGCCGAAGTAGTTGAAAGTGCAGAGACCGATTTTTTCGGTTACTGAGGGCAGGATTAGTTAGAGTCTATATTGTAAATTTTTGTTATTTTTGTAAAAAAATAGAGAAAAAAGGGCATTTTCCAGTGTTTTTGTATTTTATAGAAAGGGGGCCCATAAGGGCATCCTGACTTGTACCTCCCCTCCCCTTTTTCTCAGGGTTTGATGCATCGAGTGTCGTCCATTCGGGGGATCAGGGCACCCACCGTGATTTTTATCGTATCATCAGTTTTCCACGATTTTTCATGAGGCTAGGTGCATGCTTAGGAGGTTTCGTTTTTATCCTATCTGATTGTGCCTTCATAGGTAGTCTTAGGACTTGCAACCTAGGTGCATGATTTTAGGTTTTATAAAAAATAAAGACATTCTTTAGAGGCTTCTCTGAAAAAGTTCCAAAAAAGTATAAAACCAAAAATAAAATCGGGACTGCTTAAGCATCTGACCTTAAAATAAACGTAAGGATCAATTGATTTGGCAGTGCAATCCCTGCACTTCAACTGCAGGTACTTTCCAGAATTTTTGAGTGAGGGACGACACTTAAGGATAGAACCAAAGTCCTTGTTTCTTTCAAGATACTACTTAGTCTATACACCTAATCATTGTTTTTCAGTGGATACGCTCGTGTAGCCGGAAACGATCCGAGTTTACTTAGAGGAGTGAGTAGTTTAGAGGACACACTGTAAGGCTCCGTCCTCAAGCAACACGCGTAGCTGGAAACGGTCCGTACTTACTCCCATACTGGTTGAGAACAAGTGGTTTTTTGTAAGGACTCGGGACAGTATTGAGGGGAAATTCCGGCACCTATCTGCTCGCGATAATTGGTGAATATACTCGTATTTTAAAACTACCCTAAAACCGACAAGACAAACGGCCGAACTCTTACGATCATCATCGGGTTGTGTTGGTGAATACGTGGTTTGTTTTGTGTTTGCTTGTGAAATGTGAGTACCGCGTCTTATACGCACTTCCCATCTCACTTGACTCAATAACTGTGCTCTCCCGATTATTCTCTTGACTTCGAAGATGATGACTCAACGGTTATTTTGCTCGGACTCCGTGATCCCTCGATCTTTCACCGTCCGTCGTACATTTTCACAAACTCAGGATGACCCTCTTCCCGAGTTGGTCCCATCTGATCTCGAGGAGAGTCATACCCAGACTCCCTCGCCTCCCAGCCAGTCTTTTGAGGCAGACCCTTGTCTCAATTTATTGTCACTTTCTCCAAATGATTTTTCGCTAAGTTCTTATGAGAAGTTTTCCTTCGCATAATAATTAAAGCATATAGCTCGTGGAAAAGGACCAGCAGAGGAGAGGCCAGCTGAGGAGCACCATGTTGATGGAAGACCAGATCCAGCCGCAAATACTACAATCTGTTTTCTCGACACACTACAACAGATGAATATCCAGATCCGAGAACAATTTAGAACTCAGAATGAGTTGCGAGCTGAGATAGCCGTGCTAAGGGCACGAGCCGGGGACCCATTGCCACCTGCAATGGTTTACGCTACTTTAAGAGATGAGTATGACCCGAGAGCTAAGACGCTACATCATTGGATTCGGTTACCGCCGAATCAAGGGCCATACAAGTTGAGACCGTCCTTCATTTCTTTACTTCCCGAGTTCTATGGGAATGCTACAGAGGAGTCGTTTACCATTCTATAGCAGTTTGAGATAATTTGTGCTATGGCTAGTTATCTAGGAGTTATGGAGGAGGTTGTTCGCCTCAAAGTTTTTCCATTCGCCTTAGCAGATAAGGTACTTTACTAGATAAGTCACTTAGGGAGGGAAATTTCTACATGGGACGATCTGAAGTCCGCATTCCTACGTAAATATTTTTTCCTGGGAAGGACGAACATGATGAGGAGTCAGATCTCCAACTTCACGCAATTACCGAATAAATATTTCCATGAGGCATGGGATTGATTCAAGGATCTTACGGAGAGATGTCCTCATCACGAGATACTAATGAAGATGTTTATACAGAATTATTTCATAGGACTCCAACCGGACATTTAGGGGCTGGTAAGTGCCGCATGTGGTGGCAGTTATATGAATAAGGATGCCGAGTCTGTCTGGTCCATCTTCTAATGGATGGCATAAAATTCAAGAGTCGTCGACTCTACTCGGGCATTTTAGAAGATCCCTCAGCCACTACTTCACCGAGAGCATCATAAGGTGGCAAATATTTCAGATTCTGAATCTAATACCAACATGGGTTTTATCAGTGAGAAGTTAACATTGGTATATGTTATTCAGAAGCAAGTTCATGACTTGCAGCCGCTGCGAGAGATAGAGAAAATCTCTTCTCTGCCTCAACAGCTGAGTGATCTTACAAAGAAGGTAACGAAACTGTAACTTCAGTATCAACAGGTTCAAGACCAGGTTTTATATGGAGTAACCGTCAAGGAAACAAAAGTACTCCTTCCCTGCCAACCTCTCTATGATCGGGTCTATAAAAGTCAAAGGGAATTGATCCTTCTTCGTCGCGACGTTCAACATCCTGTAATCAACGCACACACGCCATGACATGGTTACTCTCTTTGGAATCTCCTCTCCACTCTCATTCATAACCATCTGAATTCCCAACTTCTTCGGGACAACATGTAATGGGCTAACCCATTCAGAGTTGGAGATGGGATAAATAAGCTCTTCGTTGCACCATTTTGTAATCTCTTTCTTGACAACATCTCCTAAAATCAGATTCAGACTGCGCTGAAACTCTCTAGAAGGTTTGATGTCATTATCGAGATAGATATGATGAGAACACAAAGCAGGATTTATCCCACAGAGATCGGATACAGTCCACCCAATAGCCTTGCGGATTCTTTCAAGAATCTCCATCAGACGAGATTCTTTCTCTTCGGTCAAAGATGCACTAATAATTGAAGGATACAGGAAAAATCCTCAAGCGCATCACGGAAGCATGATGATCGCATCGAATGCGGTCGGAAGCGACTAGTCGTACTAGTTGCTCGATACAGCGGAATTTAAAAAATTTATTTGATGAAACCACATGATCTAAGAACACTTCTTGGATCGTTTCATCAAAACCACAAACAACTAATAGAATTACCTCTTGAAGCGTGGTTGTGATCCAGTCTCTAAATGAAGAGACCTCATGTCTCAAGCCCGATCCAACGGAGGAGACACCTGCGAGCGCGGGGATGAATCGCCTTCTCCTCGCAATACTAGTTGATGATCCAAGAGGCAGATCTCCTGATCTCGTCAGACGAGATCCAATATCTTCTTCATGAGCGAGACGCACCGAAGGAGATGGAGATTCATGAGTAGATGATCTGGCAGCATAATGACGCGTCTGCGTCGATGACGACTCTCGCAATGGTTCCGTTGTGGACGACCACTATAACAGAGAGAGAGCCTTGGTGTGTAGAGAAGAGAGAGAGAGAGAGAGAGCATTCATAATTCACATTATCTCTATAGAAGAGCAAGGGGTGCCTCTTCTTATATAGGGTTTTGGGAGTCCATGGATCCCAATCCATGGATAACAAACAATCAATGGTTGAGATTGATTTGTGTTTCTTTCAATGGCTATGATCTTATCGTAAAAAAACAACAACAATTAATTTAATTTAATTTAATATATATATATTGATAAATCAGTATATTTAAATACAAATCAAATTAATTAATTATCCTTGGAGATAATGAGGAGATAAACCACATCCCCTAAAAAAGGGGGAATGCCTACCAACATCTCATGAGATCTCATTATCTCATAAGATACATTATCTCATGATATCTCCAGCATTTAAAACAACAATTGTTACAAATTATTTCACTAAAATATGAAATATTGCAATCATGCCATTGGAAAAATGTGAATCACATTCACATCCCAAAACAAAATGTGAATTATATTTTAGTTAATCATCCAATGTGAATCTAATTCACATCACTAATTAATCAACAAATATAAATCACAAATAGCTCTCTCTTATATATTATAAATCAGATTTATAATATATAAGATTAATATGGATAGTGCTATCCATATTATTCATATCTATGATAATTAAATCGTATTTAATCATCTTGGATCTCTATTCTCATTAGCCAAAGTAATATGAATCACATTCACATTATTCACATCTTTGATAATTAAATCACATTTAATTATCTCAGATAATTCTCCTTATAATATGAATCAAATTCATATTATACATGATAATTAAATCACATTTAATTATCAGTTTTCTTGATTCTCGGAAACATATATCAACAATGAAATTATCCATGAACTCTTTCAAGGATAATGTGCTTTCTCCGCGGATACTTGGAGATAAGGACAGGGCGATTGTATTGTTCCACGTATAGTGACTTGGATATTGAGATTACATCTCAAATTCATATCTCGGGCCTCCCATAGATGCTTGATTAAATCAAGTCCGTAAATCTAATCTTCTCATTGCATCTGAATCACATTTAGATCAATGTCCAACATTTGGACAAGATCAGATTACTTCTCTACTGAGAGTAGTTACTAAAATCCAGACCCGTTTCATCACTTCCTAGGAATGGAAGAGACATGGTTATACAAACGTTTATGATCACATCACCCTCAGGTATTCCTAACACCTGTACATCCTGCGTACTGGAACAGCCAGAATAAACACGAAGTATTAGATCAACTTTATATTGTCTACTTCTGGATTTTATCAGCAAGTTTCTCATTTGATCATTGGGAGATGGTATGTATCATATACTTTATAAAAGCATATATCATACCTAGGTCTTGATCATATACTTTCCAAAAGTATATATCAAACCTACAAATTCAGTCAAGCTTCCAAAGCGAGACGACCGTGCATGGAATTTGATTCTTCCCAATATCTCATGAGTTATCTCATGTCTTCCGGCTCATTAGTGAACCTTTATGATCTCTTTGAGAGATCGTATTACTCATATACCCTTATATGCACACCAACGCGCCAGTGTATAGACCTTGGTTAGGTCATCAACCTATTGGTCTGCCAAATGTACATACTCATACATATAGTAACACATCTGTCTCCGATCAGAGGATGTGTGCTTGTATCGTGACAACATACTATATAGGACTTTGGTTATCTCGATTTCGTTAAGTCAACTCTTTGACCTAACTAGTCTGACACCTCCGAATCTCTATTCCTATCCTGAGGACCTGCATCAAGAGGTCGGTCAGATATCAGCTTATGTGAGAAAGGATTGCCATCTCCTACTCAGGCAGGAGATCACATCTTAACAATCAATTGACAGTGCTTGATGAGTCTTCAATCTAACTCTTTAGATATTCATCCAAGCACCAGCCTCTATGATTCAATAATTGAATCAACAGTTGTAAGATCATTGAGATAGCCATGGTACATAACCCTAATTGTAATAAGGGACCTATTATGCAAATTACTTATTCTTCATTTCAGATCAGGGAATGATATGTGCAATAACATTTATTGCATAATGGCTCGTTGTGGGCTTGCATGTCCAACAATCTCCCACTAGTTCAAAGAGCCATTAATGGGTTAATCATTTAAACCCACACTCATGTGACAATCATAGGCTATTTTAGAAAATAGCTAGGTAAGATAACCATTCACTATGTTCCCAAAAGACTATGCCAAGTCCTTTTACGGCACTTGCATATCCCTAGGTAACAGTGCTTACATCCAATGTGAATGTTGCATCTATGCAACCAATACTCAATCTTGATAAAGCGATTATAGTGTCCTTGACACTATTGCTCAGTAATTATTATAACCACTATTTACATAATCCATATCAAAATACCTTTATTCCTGGAGATCTCTATCTCCTAAGGCATCTACAGTTAAGACTCTTATAGATCTCTATCTATAAAGGTTAAGTTTTTGAAGATAAGACTTTGAGATCGCTATATCAAAAAATATTGTCATCTATGAAGATTTTGTTATTACTGCAATCAAGTGTTTTCTCTCTTTAGTAGGATTAGCAACACTTTACTACTCCCACTACGTGGTAGATATCTGGCTTTTGTATACGCTTAGCATACACTCAGCTTCTCGTAACTGATGCACAAGTGCAAGAAGTTCTAGCATCCACTTCCTCAGCTCTTTGAGGTGCTATCCCGTTAGATAGTTCATTACCATATATTAAGTAAAGGAAGCCTTCCTTGGGATTTTCCAAGAATGGAACATGTCCAAGGTGTACTACAAATGTGACAATCCCAATACCCTCTTTTCTTTGCTTCTGAACAACTTCAGAACTAAGATCTAAGAGGTATTCTTGAGATCATATCTCAAGGTATGGAATAGCCAATCTATAAAACACTTATTATCATCCTTATATTATTCCAAATGATTAGGATATTATCTACATTTAGCAAGATGAATACAATGGCATTCCCACCAAGCTTCATATGGTTCATCAAGATTCTATCTGAAATCATAATATTTAGAATTTCATCAAATCTTATGTTCCAACAATAAGCTATTTTAGTCCATAGATGGATTTCTTTAGCTTTCACACCATGAAGCCCTAGGGCTACTTCATGTGAATATCCTCAGAGAGGCATTCATAGCGGAATGCAATCTTGACATCCATCTCGAAGATGTCAAAGCCAAGTTGTGTAGCTATAGTTAGCAAAAATCTGATGGGTTTAAGCATGGTTACTGAAGAGCAAGTCTCATCGCAAGAGATTTCTCTTCCAGTGTGTATCTCATGGCTACGAACCGAGCTTTGAAGGTCTCTACCTTTTCATCAAATTCCCTTTCTCTTGAAGATCCATTTACACCTTTATGGGTCTTACCCATATAGGTGGATCCTTGAGGGTCCATATACAATACTTGTATATGAAGTCTACTTTATTATTGCTAATATCCATCTTTCCATGTCATGATCCTCAGGAGCTTCATCACATGAAGTCCAATCATTGTTAGACTTAATCGACACATGCAATATATCCTCAAACTCATTTGAAGAGGTATTAATGTTTCATCTTTAATTATCCTTTTAGTTTCCGATTTCAGGAGCCTCATTGTCATCTCAAAATTAAATGAGTTCCTTTACTTCATTTTCTTCTTGATTCTCAAGAGTCTCAGTCTCTAAGAATCACATTCTCAGAGATGAGATATTTTAAGAATCTCAAGGTCATAAAGTAGGTATACCATACCATCCTTTATTTTCCTAATGAAGTAGCACTCTCTAGTGCTTAATTCCTGCTTACTTGCATGTAATCTTATTAAGGATATATAGTGTAGTCTCTACTACATATATACTTGGAAACTAAGAGGTAATTATGCTTAAAACTCATAGATCAAATCATATCACACATGATCCAATTGTATCTCCCTACAACTCTACTGAGTTCAGGTTTATCAGGAGGAGTAAGATAGAAATGATATTCATATCTCCATAAGGTATTCTTTGAATTTTATCTAACCGGTACAAGCTACCTAGGTTATATCAAATTCATTTCATCTTTCTTTAAACTTTGGTTCTAAACCAAAAGTGTGAAATCTTTGAACATTTCAAAGGTTTCTTAGGTGAAGATAATCAATATTTATTATCACATATCATCAATGTTTATTATGATACAGAAGATCCACATACATCAATATGTATAAGATCATGAATACCCTTGCATCTTACACTATTCCCAGAGAAGAGTGTATTGGACATATTTACTTTGAATACTATATTCACAAGTATGTACGATTTGAATCTTTAGACATTCTAAAATCTCATATCTTACTAGTCTATTGATCAAATCAACAGATAAATGTCCAAGACTTGATGCCAGATCATTGTCAAATGATCTTCATCCTCCTACTGAGCTTATAAAGGTTTTAATTTTCAGTATTAGAAATACTAATGAACCATTCATTAATTTTCTACTTTTGCGGAGTCCACTAGATGTTAGATTACTATCTGAAATATATTCATCATAACTCTTTACGATAGTTCTATCTCAGAATTCATGCTTATTTCCAACATTTAGAAATAAAAAATGAGTGTATTCTAATATCTAGGTCATAGAGATATTCTCCAAGACTAAAGGCTCTCCCACTGAGAATATGAAGTCTATCGATCCAACAGAGATTGTTGCAACAATTACAGCAATATCCATGTAGATGACTACTAAACCTTAAGATGAAATTTCTAATCTTCTAATATATATATGCAACCAACTGCAAATGTCATTAGAAGAATGAGATACAATTATTAGAATTTAATCGTATCTTATAAGAAAGTCAATTTCAATGATCAAATGTAGATTATTTTGATGCACTATCCGAATCCTTCTCTAAGCATCCTAGATAGTCCAGATAGTCATACTATCAATACATCGACTCATTGCAGTATTGGCATTCATCCAACTATCTGGATGCCATATGGAAGTCACAGTAGTAGGTCAACTCTTTGACTATCCTTCTTGCTTGGGTCAGACCCATGCTTCCACTGCGCTCTCTTTATCTATGAACAACCATTACTCAAGACAAAGGTGATGTCTTATTGTCTTAATTAATTGTCATACCCCATTATGTTGAGGAATCTTGAACAATGCAACCACATACATTATGTGTCCAACTGCAAGTACAATATCTGGATCATGATTCCAATCCATGATATTTTACTGGTTATTATTGAGTATAACATTGAATGGGTTTAATGAAGGATTACCTGAAATAAGAAATTTGCATAAGGGTATATATAATATATATACATATTTTTCTTTTATTTAGGAATTTTTATATCAAAGTTGTCTTGCCTTGTCAACAATGAAAGTTCATTCCCTTAATCACTTTTAATGTAAGATATATTCTTACCATTATATCTCTATCAAGATCTGGGATCTCCTTTCCTATCTTCGTCACATAACAATAGTATAAGAACCTGCGACTCCGATAAAAAGAAGCGGGAACAAATTCTACCTTGCAAGTCCAACTTGCATCTCCCAATTCGATCTTTAATACCCAGGCCCACCACCCCCAAGGTGATGTTGACCCGTCATTAATTGAACCAACCATCAACGGGCTTAATACTCTCTATACACAATCGAATATCGCCCCAATAAATATGAGGACCCGATATTGGGGTCACTATGTATATGGCCTTACTCTTTCGAGAAGCAAAGTACCCGATCCAAATAAATCATATACAGGATCTGTCACTTCGGACAGGCGTCTCCTATATACAACATCTGGCGACGGAATCCTTTGCCATAACGGAAGACCATGGATGTCACTTATGTGATCCTCCACCTCATATTCAAATTGTAATAATTAATTATCGTGAATCATATTCACATAATTAATTCTTCCAAGGGAAATACACATCTATTCATAATAGAGTGTTTTTAATTGGATATAAACAATTTAATCACATTAAATTAATTATCAATCCAATTATCAATCAACAAACTTGATTATTACTTGAATAATAGTATAATCTCAAAGTAAGTATTATTCTAATTTTAATAATTAGAAAAATACACTTTAATTTCCCCGACATTATCGAGTCCCTACTGCTATCATGGCCAGTACCGACGAGAGTGGGACGGACCACATACATTGTAGCCTGCTACCCCAATGCTCTCCGAATAGTCACCATATCCTCCTCAGGAAAGGATAATGCCGGATAGATCATTATGTACTTTGAGATGCTCATCGGTTTTTCAACCGAAATTATACCATATAATATTCATCAAAACCATTTTGATAATATTATAAGGAGATTCGCTAAACAAATCCCCAAGTCATCCTAGGTTTGCGGATCGTATCCAAAACCTTTTCCAACCTATGGCTCTGATATCACTTGAAGGATACGGGAGAAATCCTCAAGTGCATCACGGAGGAGTAATGATCGCAAGTCGTACTAGTTGCTCGATACAGCGGAATTTAAAAAATTTATTTGATGAAACCACATGATCCAAGAACACTTCTCAGATCGTTTTATCTAAACCACAAACAAGTAATAGAATTACCTCTTGAAGCGTAGTTGCGATCCAGTCTCTAAACGAAGAGTCCTCCTGTCTCAAGTCCGATCCAACGGAGGAGATACCTGCGAGTGCGGGGATGAATCGCGTGCTCCTCGCAATCCATGTTGATGATCCAAATGATGGATCTCCTGATCTCATTACACGAGATCCAATATATTCTTCACGAGCGAGATGCACCAAAGGAGATGGAGATCCACGAGTAGATGATCCGGCAGAATAATGACGATGATGCATTGATGACAAGTATCATAATGGCTCCATTGTGGACGGCCATTAAAAGAGAGAGAGAGAGAGAGAGAGAGAGAGCCTTGGCATGTAGATAAAAGAGAGAGAGAGAGAGCATTCGTAATTCATATTACCTCTATAGAAGAGCAAGGGGTGCCTCTTCTTTTATAGGGTTTTGGGAGTCCATGGATCCCAATCCATGGACAATATGGAATCAATGTTTGAGATTGATTTGTGTTTCTTTCAATGACTATGATCTTGTTGTAAAAACACAACAACAATAAATTATGAGATCCATAAAAGGGGGGATGGTTACTAACATCTCATGAGATCTCATTATCTCATGAGATTTCATTATCTCCTGAGATACATTATCTCATGATATCTCTAGGATTTACAACAACAATTGTTATTAATTATTTCACAAAAATACTTCATAATTATCTTGTGAAATATTGCAATCATGCCATTGGAAAAATGGGAATTCACATCCCAAAACAAAATGTAAATTATATTTTAATTAATCATCCAATGTGAATCTAAATCACATAATAATTAATCAACAAATATAAATCACAAATAGCTCTCACTTATATATTATAAATCACATTTATAATATATATGATTAATATGGATAGTGCTATCCATATTATTCATATCCATGATAATTAAATCGTATTTAATCATCATGGATCTCTATTCTCATGTGCCAAAATAATATGAATCACATTCGCATTATTCACATCTTTGATAATTAAATAACATTTAATTATCTTAGATAACTCTCCTTAAAATATAAAGCAAATTCATATTATACATGATAATTAAATCACTTTTAATTATCAATTTTCTCGATGCTCGGATACATATGTCAACAATGAAATTATCCATGAACTCTTTCAAGGATAATGCGCTTTCTCCGCGGATACTTGGATATAAGGACAGGGTGATTGTATTGTTCCACGTATAGTGACTTGGATATTGAGATCACATCTCAAATCCTGATCTCGGGCATCCCATAGATGCTTGATTAAATCATGACCGCAAATCTAATCTTCTCATTGCATCTGAATCACACTCATATCAATGTCCAACATTTGAACCAAGATCAGATTACTTCTTTATTGAGAGGTGTCACTAAAATCCGGACCCGTTTCATCACTCCCTAGGAAGCGCCATGGTTATATAATGGTTTATGATCACATCACCCTCAGGTATTCCCAACACTTGTACATCCTGCATACTGGAACATCCAGAATAAACCAGAAGTATTAGATCAACTTTATATTAAGTTTCTAATTTGATCATTGGGAGTTAGTATCGATCATATACTTTCCAAAAGCATATATCATACCTAGGTCTTGATCATATACTTTCCAAAAGTATATATCAAACCTACAAATTCAGTCAAGCTTCCAAAGCGAGAGGACCGTGCACGGAATTTGATTCTTCCCAATATCTCATGAGTGAGCTCATGTCTTTCGGTTCAGTAGTGAACCTGTATGATCCCTTTGAGTGATCGTATTACTCATATGCCCTTATATGCACACCAGTGCGTCGGTGTATAGACCTTGGTTAGGTCATCAACCTATTGGTCTACCAAATGTACATACTCAGACCTATAGTAACACATCTTTCTCTGATCAGAGGATGCGTACATGTATCGTGACAACGTACGATATAGGACTTTGGTTATCTCGATCTCGTTAAGTCAACTCTTTTCCCTAACTAATCTAACACCTCCGAATCTCTATTCCTATGCAGAGAACCTGCATCAAGAGGTCGGTCAGATATCAGCCTATGTGAGAAAGGATTGACATCCCCTACTCAGGCTGGAGATCACATCTTAACAAGCATTTGACGGTGCTGGATGAGTCCTCAATCTAACTCTTTACATATTCGTCAAAGCACCAGCCTCTATGATACAATAATTGAATCAACATGTGTATGATCATTAATATAGCCATGGTACATAACCCTAATTGTACTAAGGGATCGATTATGTAAATTAGTTATTCTTCATTTCAAATCAGGGAATGATACGTGCAATAATATTTATTGCATAATGGCTAGCCGTGGGCTTGCATCTCCAACAATAATGACCGGAAACTGTCGATGTGGACCTATAAGGAAAGCATATTTCATGATTGGTGGCAATGTCTTCAGCTCTAGTAAGGTAGAATCTGGCTCTATTGTAACCTCATATGTATGTGTAATGGCATTTGTGCTGATGGTAGATGTGTCTGCAATATGGTTATCCACCATCTCAATATTCTCCAGAATCGAACTACAAAAGATGTCTAAAACATCATCCGACTCGCTACTATGCTCATCCTCATAATGACTAGAGGAAAATAACTCAGCTAAATGAAACACAATCTCTATATTATCTGAAGTGGGGGAATCGTGTAAATTCATTGAATCTGAAATATCTGTAATAAAATCCTCAAAAGTATGCTTCATATGCTCACATCATCCATACCAAATATAAAGTACCATCAGAAGAACTGCCAACTGTAGTCTCAAACCCATCTTCTGCTAGGAAATCCTAGGTCTCTACTCGATACCTTTCAAGTTCGTCAAGGCAAACCTCATCCATGTAATCACAGGTGGCTAAAGAACTCAAGATATCTGAATCGGTTGTAGATGTCGCACTGGATGTGTGTGATTCTATCACTATCTCTATATATACCTTCTCGCCCTCGATGTGAAAAGATACCTTCCTGTATCATAATCGAAGAGAGCCTTCACGGTCTATAAGAAAGGCCTCCCAAGAATGATCGGGGTGAGGTGCAAATATGTAGGGAAATCCATGTCTAGGACAGTAAAGTCCACTAGGAACTGCAGGCCTTGCGCAGTCATGATAGCATTCCTCAATATGCCCCTAGGTCTCTTTACAGATCTATCAACAAACTGAAGGATCGGGTGGGATTTGTAAAGAGGACATAATAAGAGCTTGTCGAGTAAACAAGAAGGTATAAAATTGATCGAGGAACCATTATCTAATAGAGTGCGATCAAATGCTGCAAGGGCAATCTCGCATCTAACGTAATGTGCTCCTGAATACTTCTTCTTCTTAGGCAATTTGTTATGTATAGCGTAGGATGTGGCCTTGGTCAAAATATGCTTCTCTGTACGTGATCTCTTTTTCCTACACGTGATAAATCTATTCTTCAACTGATTCTTGGGCATAGGAAAGTGATCCAAGGCATCATGAAGTGGAATCTTCAAAAAGATGTGATCTTTCAATAATCGCTCGGTCTCTGGAGTGATAACATTCTTGTTTGTGTTTTTCTTTCCTTTTCTAAATAAGGCATCAAGGAAAGTAACAATCTCTGGAATGACAAAATCAACATCTTTATTCAAATCAGAATTGAAATCAACATGTACATCAAGAGTCTTAAAAGTATGTGCAAAACTCTCGAAAATAAGAAAAGAAATAGGATCATTAGGAGAATCCGCATGATCGGGCGTGATATCATCGTCTGACTCGCCTGTGTCCATGTCCATTGTCTCTACATCGCTCCCCTCTCTCTGATCATCAAACTGGTCATCATGGTGGTCCTCCTCCTCAGCATCAGAATGTGTGTGATCAAGATCATCATGGATTGGCTCTCGCTCCTCATCACGTGCCCTCTCCTCTACTCTATCAGGTGCTCGTGGTGATGTACCTCTCCTGATATGAATGAAGTTAGATAAAAAAATCAAGAAAAGAGATTTTACCTCTAGTGGTGGTGTCTACCATATATGAATGCCTCCTCTTGTTGTTCGGATTCATCTGAGGCTGGGTTGGGAGAGTGGTCTTGGGTGCGGCTAACTCATCTAGACGACGGTTAACCCACTCCATCTCTGTCCTATGTGTGGTCTGGAGTGTGATCAACATATCCATGATGTGATTCAGTGTCAGGGCCTGTGAAGACATCTCAGACACTGTGTGATGACCCTGGCTATCTACTCTCTCTTGCCTAGAAGTATGTTGTTGTGATATGTAAGGATGAGCAGATCATTTAGGTGTAAAAGAAGATTGTTGCTGCTGTTGGTAATGATGTGTTTGTGAATGTGTAGCAGGATACTGGAAAGAATGTGGTCTCTCATATGCATGCTGGTGAGACTGCTGCGACATGTACGGCTGGCGGTGCTGGAAATGTTGATGTCCATGATGTGGATGACTATACTGCTGTTGTGGCTGGTGTACGCTCTGATGAGTACAGTCCAGCGAAGACTGAATAGGAGCGTAACATCTCCCATTGATCTCAAAAGTAGCATGAGAATCAACATCAGCATCTCCAGGGCTAGTGATCTGACTCGGGGCAAAGACATTTCCTTTTATTTTATATTTTTATTTATACATATTATAATATATTAAAATTAATTTGGAGAATTTTTTATACTTTTTCTATTTTTAATCGTCAAATCTAATTGTCATATTTATTTAATCCATGTTTTGGGATATTTTTAACTTTTAAAATACTTAAAATTAGCAAAAATATTTAAAATAAAAAAATAGAAAAAGTAAAAACATTTTATTCTGCAATTTTTTATTATTTTTAGGTGTATTTATAAATATATTTCCTTATTAAAAAAGGAAATTCAAACCAGAAAATTATAAAAGAAAAATATACAAAATAAAAAACTTAAAATTTTATAAGTATTAAAATTCATAAAAAAAAATTATATAATTAAAAACCCACAAAAATCCAAAACACCATTAGAATCCCAATATCATTTATCGTTTTTTTGAGTAAGTTTTTTATTGTCTATCCTCTGTTGTTTCATGTGTTCAGCCCCTACTATACTCCACTATACAATCTATTGTAGGATATAATAAATTTTGATTCATAGTGCTTGCATTGATTTTTATATACATTGTGTGGGTTAATTGTTGATTGAACATGGTTGTTGAGAGGTCGTTATAGTGACTGGGTCCTCGCCTTGTGACACTCATTTTGGACCACTCGATTTCGGCGTTTATCAATTTTATGGATCAACATTGATGATGGGCATTATACTATATATAGTAATCACTCGGATATTTTGGCATATTTAAAAAAAAATAATGATCCTAAATTTCTAGTCATATCAATTGTGCATGTTCTTGGTTTTGCATGTAAAAGTCACCCTACAACTATTGTATGATAAAGTAGGGTTTTCATGAAACATACCTTCAACAGATAATGATGTTTAATAATTTATTTTTATAAATACTAAAAATCATAATTAATCAATGTAAATTCATATATTGCAAGATTTCCATTGAATTATAAACACGTTAAGCATAGAGAATTGATGATGTAATCATCTTCGAGCACATCGTCACTAAATATGGTATATCTAGAGCAAAAAGAGACAAAATCGCACGAAATAAATTTGAGTAGTTTGGTAGTTTTATTATATACTTAATACAAGTGTTTAATTCATGTTGTGATGGAAAAATAGCAAGAAAAAATGAATTTCATACAGATTATGAATACATGCAAAAACAATATCGTGGTGGGATCTCTTCGAATCATATTCATGCACTTTTTGTAACAATATTTAAGTAATGTTTTGGGGACATATTTATATATTATAATTAAATTTTAATAAACAAAATAATCCAAACATTCCATAAATAGTTGGTTTTATTTTAGCAAAAGATCAATTCGAATCTTGCATCCAATGCGAAATTAATGAGTCTCGCGTATCCAAAACATGAACCTTGTTTGCTGAGAGTTTTGGATCTCATCCTAGACCTGACCATGGATTTGATACCACTTACAGATTATGGGAAAAACCTAAAGCACATCACATAAGCGTGAAGATCGCATCATATGCGATCGGGAGCAACTAGTCATATGTTGGACATGCGAGCCCACAGCGAGCCATTATGCAATAAATGTTATTGCAAATATCATTCTCTGATCTGAAATGAAGAATGAATAATTTGCATAATAGGTCCCTTAGTACAATTACGGTTATGTATCATGGCCATCTTGATGATCATATAGCTGTTGATTCAACTGTTGAATCAAAGCAGATGGTGCTTGGATGAATATCTAAAGAGTTAGATTGAGGACTCATCAAGCACCGTCAAATGATTGTTAAGAGATGATCTCCAACCTGAGTAGGAGATGGCAATCCTTATCTCTAAAGGCCGATATATGACCGTCCTCTTGATGCATGTCCTCTGCATAGGAATAAAGATTCGGAGGTGTCAGATTAGTTAGATCAAAGAGTTGACTTAACGAGATCGAGATAACCAAAGTCATCTATTGTATGTTGTCACGATACAGGCATGCATCCTCTGACCGGAGACAAATGTGTTACTATATGTTTGAGTATGTACATTTGGCAGACCAATAGGTTGATGACCTAACCAAGGTCTATACACTGGCGCGCTGGTGTGCATATAAGGGCATATGAGGAATACGATCTTTAAAAGGGATCATACAGGTTCAGTTACTGAACCGGAAGACATGATCTCACTCATGAGATATTGGGAAGAATCAAATTTCGTGCACACGACCATCTCGCATTAGTAGCTTGACTGAATTTGTAGGTTTGATATATACTTTTGGAAAGTGTATGATCAAGACCTAGGTATGATATATGCTTTTGGAAAGTATATGATCGATACCAACTCCCAATGATCAAAATGAGAAACTTACTGATAGAACCCTGAAGTTGACAGTATAAAGTTGATCCAATACTTCGGGTTTATTCTGAGTCTTCCAGTATGCAGGATGTACAGGTATTGGGAATACATGAGGGTGATGTGATCATAAACGATTGTATAACCATGACGCTTCCATTCCTAGGGAGTGATGAAACGGGTCTGGATTTTAGTGACTCCTCTCAGTAGAGAAGTAATCTGATCTTGGTCTAAATGTTGGACCAAGATCTGAATGTGATTCAGATGCAATGAGAATATTAGATTTGTGTTCTTGATTTAACCAAGCATCTATGGGAGGCCCACGATCTGGATTTGAGATACGATCTCAATATCCAAGTCACTACATGGAACAATACAATCGCCATGTCCTTATCTACAAGTATTTGCGGAGAAAGCTCATTATCCTTGAAAGGGTTCAGGATAATTTCATTGTTGATATAAGTATCCGAACATTGAGAAAATGGATAAATAAATGTGATTTAATTATCATGATTAATATGAATCTGATTCATATTATAAAGAGAGCTACCTAAGATAATTAAATGTGATTTAATTATCAAAGATGTAAATAATGTGAATGTGATTCATATTATTTGGGCACATGAGAATAGAGATCCAAGATGATTAAGTTATTTAATTATCATGGATATGAATAATATGGATAGCAATATCCATATTAATCATACATATTATAAATGTGATTTATAATATATAACAGAGAGCATTTGTAATTTACATTTGTTAGTTAAATGTTGATGTGAATTGGATTCACATTGGACATTAAATTGAAAATGTAATTTACATTTTATTTTGGGTTGTGAATGTGATTCACAAATTTCCAATGGCATGATTGCAATGTTAACAAAATAAATTGGATTCATTTTTGTGGAATTATTTGCAACAAAAGTTGTTGAAAATATTGGAGAAAATCATGAGATAATGCAATCTCATGTAGTAGAAAGGAGGCTCCCTTCCTAATAAGGAGAGGGGACGGCTACCAAGTCCTTATAGGACTCCTAGCCGTCCACCCCCTTTATGGAAGGAGTCTTGCCTCCTTCCTATTTCTCCAATGGAGATTGATTTGATATAAATCAAATTTATATTTATTATATATTTGATTTTTATTAAATTAATTGTTGTTGGTTTTTTTACAAACAAAATCCTAGACATTGAAAGAAACACAAATCAATGAGAGTCATTGGATTTGTGTTGTCCCGTGGATTGAGATCCATGGATCCCAAAATGTTATAAAAGGAGAGGCACCCCTTTGCTCTTCTTTACACAACAAGTGAGACAACAACTCTCTCTCTCTCCTTCTCTATTCACGTCTACTCTCCCTCTCCCTCTCATGTGGTCGTCCACCATGGAAGCCCTAGAGAGGTTCTTCATCGCCGCAGCGTCGTCGTTATGCTACCCGACTCTTTGCTCATGGATCTCCATCTCCTTCGATGCGCCTCGCTCGTGAAGAAGACGTCGTATCTTGTGTGTCGAGATCTGGAGATCCGCCGCTTGGATCATCAATATGGATTGCGAGAAGCACACGGTTCATCCCCACGCTCGCAAGCGTCTCCTCCGTCGGATGGGACTTGAGACATGAGGTCTCTTCGTTTAGAGACTCGATTGCAACCACGCTTCAAGAGGTAATCCTATTACTTGTTTGTGGTTTAGACGAAACAATCCGAGAAGTGTTCTTGGATCATGTGGCTTCGTCGCATAATTTTTTTTTTAATTTCCGCTGCATAGAACAACTAGTACGACTAGTCATTCTTCGTCATATTCTATACGACGCTCACGCTTCCGTGATGCACTTTAAGGATCTAATCATATCCTTCAAGTGGTATCAGAGCCTTAGGTCGGTGTTTTTGGATACGATCCATTAACCGAGGACGACTTGGGTTCAATAGGGTTTGCGAAAGTTTTCTTGCATTTTGTTTTCACATCTCTGTTTTGAGATTATTTTCGGCAGTATTTAAATTGTTTAAACACGAAAATAATAATTATATTTTATTCCCCATTAAATAAGGAAATCGTAGGATCTGAGTTTACGTGATTTCGATTCTGTTTGCTCAAGTTATGCTCATTTTAGTGAACATGTACACAGTTTCGGGGACAGCGAATCTCAACGTAATTAAAGAGTTAATTACTGATTTGATACGCCTTGAAATGCATGAAAATCACTTAGGTTTTGTTGTAAATCAAATTAGTAAACTTTAGAAACTTATTTTGCTTAATTTGGATTTTAATTGATTGAGATATGGTATTTTTAGTAAGTGAGGGTTACTGCTGGAAATACTTTCGTAATAAAGAACCTAGTGATTGTCATTTACTCAATTAGTGAAATTAAATTGTTAAATTTCCTGGAATAATTGTGCATAAATATTTATGAAATATTTGATTATAATTATTTTCTTAAATGACATTGCCTTAACTAATAATTGATTACATGTGATCTAGATCACTAATTGATTACATGATCTACATTCCAAAAAACATGTTTCTTGAATAGGACTTGGGATTTGTTTAACAAATCTTATTATAATGTTAATCAAAATTATTTTGGTTATTATTATATGGTATAATTTCAGTTGATGAACCGATGATCATCTCAAGTACAAGGTGATCTATTTTACATTATCCGTTCCTGAGGTGGATATGGTTTCTAGTCGCAGAGCATTGAGGCAGCGGGTTGCAACATACATGGTCCGTCCCACTCTCGTCGGGATTGGCCATGACAGCGGGTAGGGTTAGTATAATGCTTAAGAAATCATGATGTATTTCTAATTATTAAAATTCGAAATAATACGTATTTGAGATAATACCATAATTCGAGTAACAATTAAAAATATTTCTTGAATATTAATTGGATCAATAATTTAATATGATTAGATTAATTAGAGTCCAATTAAAATTAAAACACTCTATTATAAATAGAGATGTTATTTCCCTTGGAAGAATTAATAGTAATGAATATGATTCATAATGATTAATTAGAATTTGAATATGAGATGGAGGATCACATAAGTGACATCCATGGTCTTCGATCAAGACGGAGGGTTCCGTCGCTAGGGATTGTATGTAGGAGACGCCTGTCTGAAGTGACAGCTCCTACATGCAAGCGCATCTGGATCGGGATCTTCGCTTCTCGAAAGAGTAAGGACGTATGCGTAGTGATCCCATATCGGGTCCTCATAATATTGTGGCGATATTGGATTGCACATAGCGAGTTGTATTCCAGTTGACGGTTGGTTCAATAAATGACGGGTCAACATCGCCTTAGGGGTGGTGGGCCCGGGTGTTAAAGACCGAATTAGGAGATGCAAGTTGGACTTGCAAGGCGGAATGTGTTCCCGCTTCTTTTTATCCGAGTTGTAGGTTCTCATGTTATTGGGATGCAACAAAGATGAGGAAGGAGATCCCAGATCTTCCTTGAGATATAATGGTAAGTATATCTCTTACATTGAAAGTGATTAAGGGAATGAACTTTCAGCGTTGACAAGGTAAGACAACTTTGATATAAAAATTCCTAAATCAAAGTAAAATTGTCTATATATATATATGTGCAAATTTCTTATTTCAGATAATCCTTCGTTAAAACCCACTCAATATTATACTCAATAATAACCAGTAAAATATCATGGATTGGACTCATGATCCAGATATTGTACTTGCAGCTGGACACATAATGTATGTGGTTGTAATGTGTAAGTTTCCTCATAATAATGAGGAATGACAATTAAATAGACAGTAAATATACAACCCTGGGATTTGTATGTCTCTATAGCCTTGATCTCTTATCGAATGTACTTTGGAAGTAACATGTCGATAATGATCGCAATTGTCAAATAATCCTTATAAAGATTTAAGAAGATGTTCTGGCATACATATGTGCTCTTGACATTTATCATGAATGACATGGTTCACTGCATCATGGTAGATCTATAAGAGATGATGTATTCAAAATGTTTGAATACCTACCTGAATAATGTTTTAAGAGTTTAGATGGATGTAGATACGATGAGTGTCATCATTCTACTGTCTATACTCTAGTCATTCATGAAGCTTCATATTGTATAATGTTAATGAAGCATGTGTAAATGTTGAAATGCTCTTACATTGAATTCTTTTGAATTTAACATAATAGATCCTTAGTCTTAAGCAACGGTTGTTTATAGATGAAGGGAGCGCAGTGGAAGCATGGGTCGGACCTGAGTAAGAAGAAAAATCAAAGAGTTGGCCTACTTTTGTGACTTCCATATGGCATCCAGACAGTTGGATGAATGCCAATACTGTAATGAGTCGATATACTATCTAGAATCCTTAGTGAAGGACTCAGATAGAACATCAGAATAATCTACATATAATCATTGACTTTGACTTACTTATTTGATAAGATAAAGTCTAATAATTGTATCTCAATCTTCTTACAACACTTGCAATAGGTTGCATATGTTTTGGAAGACTGGAAAATATGATCTTAAGGTTTATAGTTATCCACATGGATATTGATGCAATTGTTGCAACAATCTTTGTTGGATTGATAGACTTATTAATTTCAGTGGGTGAGCCCTTAGTCTTAGAGAATGTCTCTATGATCTAGATATAAGAATACACTCATTGTTTGTTTCTAAATGTTGGAAATAAACATGAATTCTGAGATAGAACTATCATACAGAGTTATGATGGATGTATTTCAGATAGTAATATAACATCTAGTAGACTCCACAAAATTAGAAAATTAATGAATGGTTCATTAAGATTTCTAATACTAAAAATTAAAACCTTTATAAGATCAATTGGAGGAAGAGGATCATTTAAAAATAATCTGGCATCAAGTTTTGGACATATGTCTGTTGATGAGATCAATGGACTAGTGAGAGATGAAACTTTAGATTGTCTAAAGGTTCAATCTTACATACTTGTGAAATTCAAAAAGTAAAAAATGTCCAATACACCCTTCCATGGATTGGTGTAAGATGTCAAGGTATTCAGGATCTCATACATATTGATGTATGCGGATCATCTATATCATAGTAAACATTATGGATACGTGATATCTATTGATGATTATGTATGATGTGAGATTTCTTCTCTTCACTTAAAGAAACATTTGAAATGTTCAAAGATTTCATTATTTTGGTTTACAACCAAAGTTTGAAGGAAGATAAAATGAATTTGATCTAATCTTGGTAGCAAGTATCTATTAGATAAATTCAAAGAATACCATATGGAGATATGAATATTATTTCTATCTCAATCCTCCTAACACACCTTAACTCAATGGAGTTATAGGGAGATACAATTGGATCATGTGTGACATGATCTTATCAATGATGAATTTTAGCATAATTTCCTCTTAGTTTCCAGGTATATATGTAGTGGAGACTACATTATATATCCTTAATGTAATTCCATGCAAGTAAGCTGGAATTGGGCACTTGAGAGTGCTGCTTCATTAGTAAAATAAAGGATGGTATTGCATACATTTTTTATGACCTTGAGATTCTTAAAATATCTCATCTCTGAGAATGTGATTCTTAGAGGCTGAGGCTCTTGAGAATCAAGGTGAAAATGAAGTGTAGGAACTCATTTGATCTTGAAAATATAATGAGGCTCCTAAAATTGGAAATTAAAAGGACAATTAAAGATGAAACACTAATACCACTTCAAATGAATTTGAGGATGGATTCCATGTGTCAGAGAAATCTGACAATGATTGAACTTCATGTGATGAAGCTTCTAAAGATCATAGCATGGATAGATGGATGTTAGCAATAAAAGTATAATGTAGACTTCATATACAAGTGTTGTATATGGACCCTCGAGGATCCACCTACATGGGTAAGACATGTAAAGGTGTAAATGGATCTTCAAGAGAGAGGGAACCTGATGAGAAGGTAGAGACCTTCAAAGCACAATTCGTAGCCATAAGCTACACATCGGAAGAGAAGACATTACTTGCGATGAGACTTGCTCTTTGGTTACCATGCTTAAAACCATCAAAATATTGCTAACCTTAGCTACACAACTTGACTATTGCATCTTCAAGATGTAAGTCAATATTGCATTCCTCTATGAATACCTCTTTGAGGATATTCACAAGAAGTAACCCCAGGGCTTCATGGTTGAGGAAAGCAAGGTGTGCAAGCTAAGGAATCCATATATGGATTCAAATAAGCTTTGTGAAGGTGGACCATAAGATTTGATGAGATTATAAATGTTATGATTTCAGATAGGATCTTGATGAGCCATATGAAGCTTAGTGGGAGTGCCATTGTATTCATCATGCTAGATGTAGATGATATCCTAATCATTTAAAATGATATAAGGATAGTAATAAGTGTTTTATTATCTGGTTGTTCCATAACATGAGATATGATCTCAAGGATACTTCTTGGATCTTAGTTCTGAAGGTGTTCAGGAGCAAAGAGAAGAGGGTATTGAGACTGTCACATTTGAAGTACACATTGGACATGTTCCATTTTTTTGGAAAATTCCAAGAAAGGCTTCTACCCCTTAAGATATGTTACTAGATCTATGTCAAAGCAGTCTATAAAAGCCACTTAGGACAAGGTTGGATGGGACTGATTGGGTCAGAGCTCGGGAGAAAAATATGATCAGGAAAGCGTCAAGGCTTCGAAGTGCCTCTATGGTCGTGCCCGAGAAGCCTCCGTCAAAGAGAAGGGTAGCGGCGAATGCGAGAGGAGCAAAGCTGGGTGCACTGGAGTTCCCTTCACAGGTGAGTGGTGGGCGAGAGGCAGCTGATGTGGAGTGGTGTGAGGCCTAGACGAAGGAAGCATGCGATGCAAGTCTGAGCAGGACGAGCGAGGCGAGTAGAGGCTAAAAGCGAAGGGGAGGCAAAAGCCCTGCTTAGGCGATAGACGAAGGGGAGGCAAAAGAGTTAACACTCGTGTACGGGCTAATGTAGGCCACATTGGCCGGTATTCCGAGTGGGAGCACTAAGCAGGGGAGTTCCGGGAAAATGTGGTTAATGAAGTTGGTGATGGGACGTGAATCTCCTGTGTATAAGGAGGATCGAATTCTCGCGATGAATTGCAGGTTGGAATCTAATTTGTGAATCGGAAGTATCATTGGGAAGTGGAGCTAAGTGGACATGTTGGGAACTTAGTTAGGATGCATTATACCCCACCGCATGCCTACGGAGGCATCCCAACCCTACGGTGTTTTCTTTTACCTTAGAGTCATAGTGTGAGGTCTCATCTAGACCAAGACCACAGACTATCCACGAAGCTTGGTTATTCGTATCCATATCCAGATCAAATAATAAAAGTAAAAAATGTAATTCTTGGTGAGATCAATTACCCGATTTCTTTCTCTTTTGCACACATTTATCCTGCATTTCTTGTTATGTAGTTGTTTAAATCGGTATTGGGCAACTTTGCTCATAACGTACCTACGTATGGATCCGCAGGTTCGCAGCAGTGATTGTTGGAGGCACCACCACTTTTTGTGCAGCGTCACGAAACTTTTTGTGGTATAGTTGTCAGTTGTTTTACTATCCTTCTTTACTTGTATCATTTTTGTTGAGAGACATGGCATGTAATATGTATAATTGTGGACATGTTATTTCTGCTTACATGTATATTTTGTGGACATGGAATGATCAATGAAATGTGATTATGAACAGGTCATGAATGGAAAAAGAATACTGACCTATCTAAAGGGATAGAACCTCAAAGAGTTGAGGAAGTAAATGCTAAAACTGCTTGCACTTGTGCATTAGTTACGAGAAGCAGAGTGTATGCTAGATGTGTACAAAAGCCACATATCTGCCATGCAGTGGGAGTAGTAAAGAGTTTCTAATCCTACTATAGAGATAAAACACTTGATTGCGGTAATAACAAAATCTTCATAGATGACAAGATTTTTGAGATAGTGATATCAAAAGTCTTATCTTCAAAGGTTTAAGATTTTATATATAGTGATTTAAAAGGTCTTAACTATAGATACCTTAGGAGATAGAGATCTCCAGGAATAAGTGTATTCTGATAAGGATTATGGAAATACTGGTTATGATAATTTTTAAGTTGTAGTGTTAAGGACACTGTAACTAATAAGATTGAGTATTGGTTGCATAAGATGTAACATTCTCATTAAATGCGAGCACTGTTACTGGGGATATGCAAGTGCCGTAAAAGGACTTGGCGTAGTCTTGTGGGAACGGAGTGACTGGTCAACTTACCTAGCTATTTTTTAAATAGCGTATGATTGTCACATGAGTGTGGGTTAAAATGATTAGCCCATTAATGGCTCTTTGGGCTAGTGGGAGATTGTTGGACATGCGAGCCCACGGCGAGCCATTATGCAATAAATGTTATTGCAAATATCATTCCATTATCTGAAATGAAGAACGAATAATTTGCAAAATAGGTCCCTTAGTACAATAAGGCTTATGTACCATGGCCATCTTGATGATCATACAGCTGTTAATTCAACTGTTGAATCAAAGAAGCTGGTGCTTGGATGAATATCTAAAGAGTTAGATTGAGGACTCATCAAGCACCGTCAAATCATTGTTAAGAGATGATCTCCAACCTGAGTAGGAGATGGCAATCCTTATCTCTAAAGGTTGATATATGACCGTCCTCTTGATGCATGTCCTCTGCATAGGAATAAAGATTCGGAGGTGTCAGATTAGTTAGATCAAAGAGTTGACTTAACGAGATCGAGATAACCAAAGTCATCTATCGTATGTTGTCACGATACAGGCATGCATCCTCTGACCGGAGACAGATGTGTTACTATATGTTTGAGTATGTACATTTGGCAGACCAATAGGTTGATGACCTAACCAAGGTCTATACACTGGCACGCTGGTGTGCATATAAGGGCATATGAGGAATACGATCTCTCAAAGGGATCATACAGGTTCAGTTACTGAACCGGAAGACATGATCTCACTCATGAGATATTGGGAAGAATCAAATTTCGTGCACACGGCCATCTTGCATTAGAAGCTTGACTGAATTTGTAGGTTTGATATATACTTTTGGAAAGTGTATGATCAAGACCTAGGTATGATATATGCTTTTGGAAAGTATATGATCGATACCAACTCCCAATGATCAAAATGAGAAACTTACTGATAGAACCCTGAAGTAGACAGTATAAAGTTCATCCAATACTTCGGGTTTATTCTGAGTCTTCAAGTATGCAGGATGTACAGGTATTGGGAATACATGAGGGTGATGTGATCATAAACGATTATATAACCATGACGCTTCCATTCCTAGGGAGTGATGAAACGGGTCTGGATTTTAGTGACTCCTCTCAGTAGAGAAGTAATCTGATCTTGGTCCAAATGTTGGACAATGATCTGAATGTGATTCAGATGCAATGAGAAGATTAGATTTGCGGTCTTGATTTAATCAAGCATCTATGGGAGGCCCGTGATCTGGATTTGAGATACGATCTCAATATCCAAGTCACTATACGTGAAACAATGCAATCGACATGTCCCTATCTCCAAGTATTCGCGGAGAAAGCGCATTATCCTTGAAAGGGTTCAGGATAATTTCATTGTTGATATAAGTATCGAACATTGAGAAAATGGATAAGTGTGCTTTAATTATCGTGGTTAATATGAATTCGATTCATATAATAAAGAGAGCTATCTAAGATAATTAAATGTGATTTAATTATCAAAGATGTAAATAATGTGAATGTGATTCATATTATTTTGGTACATGAGAATAGAGATCCAAGATGATTAAATGTGATTTAATTATCATGGATATGAATAATATGGATAGCAATATCCATATTAATCATACATATTATAAATGTGATTTATAATATATAAGAGAGAATTTTGTAATTTACATTTGTTAATTAAATGTTGATGTGAATTGGATTCACATTGGACATTAAATTGAAAATGTAATTTACATTTTATTTTGAGTTGTGATTGTGATTCACAAATTTCCAATGGCATGATTGCAATGTTCACAAAATAAATTGGATTTATTTTTGTGAAATTATTTGCAACAATATTTCTTGCAAATATTGGAGAAAATCATGAGATAATGCAATCTCATGTAATATAGAAAGGAGGCTCCCATCCTTGTAAGGAGAGGGGATGGCTACCAAGTCCTTATAGGACTCCAAGACGTCCACCATCCTTTATGGAAGGAGGCTTGCCTCCTTCCTATTTCTCCAATGGAGATTGATTTGATATAAATCAAATTTATATTTGTTATATATTTGATTTTTAATAAATTAATTGTTGTTGGTTTTTTTACCAACAAAATCTTAGCCATTGAAAGAAACACAAATCAATGAGAGTCGTTGGATTTGTGTTGTCCCATGGATTGAGATCCATGGATCCCAAAATGTTATAAAAGGAGAGGCACCCCTTTGCTCTCTTTACACAACAAGTGAGACAACAACTCTCTCTCTCTCTCTCTTTCTCTCTTCACATCTACTCTCCCTCTCATGTGGCCGTCCACCATGGAAGCCCTAGAGAGGTTCTCCATCGCCGCAGCGTCGCCGTTATGATTCCCGACTCTTTGCTCGTGGATCTCCGTCTCCTTCGGTGCGCCTCGCTCGTGAAGAAGACGTCGGATCTCGTGTGTCGAGATCAGGAGATCCACCGCTTGGATCATCAACATGGATTGCGAGAAGCACGCGGTTCATCCCCGCGCTCGCAAGCGTCTCCTCCGTTGGATCGGACTTGAGCCAAGAGGTCTCTTTGTTTAGAGACTCGATCTCAATCATTCTTCAAGAGGTAATCCTATTACATTTTGTGGTTTAGACGAAATGATCTGAGAAGTGTTCTTGGATCATGTGGTTTCGTCGCATAATTTTTTTTAATTTCTGTTGCATGGAACAACAAGTACGAGTAGTCGTTCTTCATCGTTTTCAATACGACGCTCATGCTTCGCGATGCACTTTAAGGATCTAACCATATCCTTCATCATATTAGTAGCTCGGGGTAGCAGAAGTTGAAAAATTTTAAAAATGATGAAACTACATTATTCAAGAACACTTCTCAAATCATTTCATAAAGATCGCAACAAGTTAAAATAATACCTCTTGAAGTGTGTTTGTGATCGCTAATCTCAAAACAAAGAGACTCTCTTATCTCAAGTCCAATCAGATGAAGATCGTACTTGCAGGCATGTTAATGAGACATGCGCATCCCATAATACAGTTTATTGATCAAGCTTCAAGCCTCCTGATTTCAACCCATGAAATCTAACACATTCTTCTTGAGCAAGCGCACTAAAGAAGATGAATATCAACGAGCAATCAATTTGGCAAAATAATGGCATCTGATGACTGTGAGCTTCTTTAGGTCAACATGTGGAAACCAAATTCTGAGAGAGAGAGAGAGAGACGGAGAGGGAGTAGACAGCTTTGAGAATATGCAAAGAGAGAGAGAGAGAGAGAGAGTTTTGTTGCTCTTTTGATGTAGTAGAAAAGGTTAGGTCTACCCTCCCTTTATACAAACATCGATGTCCATGGATCACAATCAATGTGCACACAAATCCAATGGTTGACATTGACTTGTGCTTTCAGTCAATGACCATGATTTTGTTGTGTTTTAATTACCAACAACAAATAGTTGTATCAAAATAAATTTAATATATTTTATATCCATCAATATAATTCAATTTAAATCAAAACTAACAAACATGGATTAAATTGATCCTTCCTCGTATGGAGTGGACAACCACAACTTGAAAAAATAAGTGGTGTCGTCCACCCTCTATATTAGGAAGGGGCACTCCTCATTTCAAAATTATGTGATCTTATTTCTCACATAATATTCCGTATATGCAACAACGTTTGTTGCAAAATTATTCATCAATATAATTCCAAATTGTTTTGTGATAGTTTAAATCATGCCACTAATAATTATGAATTATACTCACACATCCAATATAAAATGTAAATTGTATTTACAATCCAATGTGAATCCAATTCACATCAACATTTAATTCATAAATACCAATTATAATTAGATATCTCTAATATATTATATATCACATTTGTAATATTTATGAGTAATATGGATAGTGATATCCACATTATTCATATCATTGATAATTTATTAATTATCTCGGATATCCATACTCATATGTCCAAATAATATGAATAACATTCAAATTATTCATAATCATTCAATAACATTTAATTATCAATTTTCCTCAATGGTTGGATATATTATCGACAATGAAATTATCCTCGAACTCTGTCAAG
This sequence comes from Ottelia alismoides, assembly GCA_037367405.1. Classification (NCBI taxonomy): domain Eukaryota; kingdom Viridiplantae; phylum Streptophyta; class Magnoliopsida; order Alismatales; family Hydrocharitaceae; genus Ottelia; species Ottelia alismoides. The sequence goes on from JAZKJV010005939.1 coordinate 498,906, forward strand.
AATAGCGTGGTTTCTCCGTAGATACTTGGAGATAAGGACCTGGAAATTGTGCGTTCCATGTATAGTGACTTGGATATTGAGATCATATCTCAAATCCACGTCAAGGGAAACTCCCAAAGATGATTAATTGAATCAAAGCTATAAATCTAATCTTCTCATTTTTTCTGAATCGTATTCAGATCAATGTTCAACATTTGGAGTCACTAAAATCCAAACATGTTTCATCACTCCCTCGGAATGGAAGTGCCATGGTTATATAATCATTTACAATCACATCACCCTCAAGTATTCCTAATACACGTACCTTCTGCATACTGGAAGACCTAGAATAAATCCGAAGTTTTAGATCTTATTTAGATTGTTTCCTTCAAGTTTTATCATTAAGTTTCTCATTTGATCATTGGGATTTGGTATTGATCATATACTTTCCAAAAGCACATATCATACCCGGATATTGATCATATACTTTCCAAGAGCATATATAAAACTTACAAATTCAGTCAAGCTTCCAAAACGAGACGACCGTGAATGAAATTTGATTCCAATATCTCATGAGTGAGCCCATGTCTTTCGGTTCAGTAAATGAAACTATATAATACCTTTGAGAGATCATTACTCATATGCCCTTGTATGCACACCAACTCGTTGGTGTATGGATCTTGACCAGATCATCAACATATCGTTATACCAAATGTACATACTCAAACATATAGTAACACATCTGTCTCCAGTCAAAGGGTGTGTTCCTATATCGTGACAATATAAAACATGGGTCTTTTATATCTCAATCTCATTAGGTCAACTCTTTGACCTAACTTATCTAACACCTTTGAATCTCTATTCCTATGTAGAGGACCTGCATCAAGAGGTCGATTAGATATCACCCTTTAGAGAAGAATTGCCATCTTCTTCACATGCTAGAGATCCTCTCTTAACAATCACTTAATGATGCTTGATGAGTCCTCAATCTAACTCTTTAGATATTATCCAAGTAGCCTCTATGATTCAACATTTGAATCAATAGTTGTATGATCATTAACATGGCCATGGTACACGACACTAATTGTACTAAGGGATCCATTATGAAAGTTAATTATTCTTCATTTTAGTTCAAGGAGTGATTTATAATTATATTTATTTCATTATAGCTTCCCATGGGCTCACATGTCCAACATGAAGTTCTACAGCAGCCTGCAACTCCTTGGTGGTGAAGAACCATCTGAGTCGATCTTCGAAATCAGAGCTCAACGAAGATTTCTGATCATTCAAGACATAAAGCACCTACAAGGTTTAACGTCAATCCATGGACAAAGGCAAATCTATTTAAAGGCTAATGAGATGAAATGGAGGGTTCTTTAAAGGTGAAAGAATTGAGACCTAGTTGGGTTCTTCTCCTTTCCGTGGAGATGAAAGGATCAATGTGAACACTATGATGGAGAAGAAAGTTGAAACACTAGAGGGTACGCATGAATTGGTGATGTATGGTGATGATGGAGAGCAAATCAAATCATAGATTAATGGAAAAGCAGATATGGAATAAAATGGTCAAAACAACACAAATAAAGAATCGATGCTTACCCGGAAATGAAGCTGAAGGTTGAAGAAGGAATTGATGTTGAATCTCAGCCCAATACAAAGCTTTGCAGCTTCGTTGATCATCTCTTAACGATTCTGCCGAAGAATCAAATCTCGAACAACGCATTTTGTGAAGGTTTGCATCACGTCAAGTCACACATGGATCACGTCGAGATTTCTATCTGTCATCGCTTACTTTCACCAACAACTATGTAGTATTACAATTGATATGCGAGGAGGAACCTCGTGAATGGTGGGATAAGGGCCACACGGGGTAGTGCTGGGGATTTGAGGGTGAAGGGGTGGAGGTTCCAGGTCGTTGTCGTGGTTGTTTCAACCACCTCGAAGTTAGTGCAGGTTAGTCAGAGATGGAAGTTGAGGGTCAGGCATGGGTTAGGGAAAGTTAGAAGGAGAGGAAGGTGGTCTTATAATATTGTCTGGTTGGATGAAGTGGTTGATGACATAAAAGGAAGTTGGGAGGTTAGCGAAGCTCACGACTCCTTGGACTGTAGGGAGAGAGGTTGAAGACGATAACCAAGTTGTTGGATCTTGAGATCCAACGATCTAGACCAAGGTGGAAATCAGAGTCTAAGATCAGAATATTAGAAACCATCCAACGGTTTGAAAAATGGTTGGAAAAATAACGAGCCGATGACGTGGCTCATATCGACCAATCAGAATTGAAACAAAAGAAAATAACTTCGTAAAATCCAAAAGGAATTAGTAAAAAAAGAATTAGGTAAAACATTCAACATCAAAGTTGTAGATCTCAACGAGATCTACAACTTTCATGTAGAACTCAAAAGATAAAACACTATGTATATAAAGATAATATTTATGCAAGTATTTTCAAAGTATTAAAAATAATTATTTTTATTTCTTTTGTTATTTTTTGGATTTTAAATTTATAAATAATGTTAAATTAATTATGTAAAATATTAAAATATTTTTATTTGATTTTAATAAATACGAAACACATAAAAATAAGCACAACAAAAATTAATATATATTAGGGTTAATTATTTGCAATAAGGTGACTGTTAATTAGACATAGTTATTAATTAAAGTTTGTGAAATAGTCAAGTATGAGAGATAATAATAATAAATAAATTTAATAATTTGGGACTTATCATTTTCCCTAGATATAGGAGTTGACGTTGCCAAAGGAAAGGCCAGCACCCTTTGGGCCCCAGGTAGAAGACTAGATGGTCGCGCTCTAAGTTTCATTCACAGGGTCATGTGTAGTTCTCGATGTTGCCCTAAGGTTATTGATGGGTGATAAATCTCATACTCATCATACTAAAATTGGTTAATTAGGCACAATTATCAAAATTAATATGCATTTAATAATTAATATAGCATCATTAGCACTCATACATGTGTAAATAATATTCGCATTTCATCATTCAAAATTACGTAAAATAAGTATTCAAAAATCCAAGTATAAATTGACCTAAAAAGCATCTAATTTCTCCAGTTTTTAATTAATTCATCCTAAATCCGATTGACCTAAAACTACCTCCATTGTGTAGATATTACTAACAAGAATAAATAAAAAAATACAAAAATTGCTAACTCAAATAAGTGACAAATAAACCCAAAGCCTAATTTCACATCACACAGAATAAAATACACATATCTTCCTCATACAGTGTCCAATTTCGGTCTACTTACTTTTAAAGTACTCCATTTTCAAATACCTTCAAAATAAGACCAATTTCATAAAATTCGGACCTCATATGTGAAAGTTAGGTTTTGGGCCTCTTTTGCACATTTTATCTTTTTTTCAATTTTTGACCTAAGTTTTTATGTGCATAATTAATCATTTTAATTTTATTTCTTATTCATTTGTTTTCTTTGATGAAAGTTTTATTACGATGTATAAAAATCCAAATTCAGATGACGACTGAAATCAAAGAAACTGTCTGTGTCCAAGTGTCCTTTGAGAGTGTTTACAAAATTTGCGTGTTTCGTACTCCTATTTTATTTCCCAATTTCTTATTTAGTAAAAATAAAATAATATATTAATGTTTAATTAAGTGTCTTGTATTTTATTGATTTTTGTCTAAAATTTTTATTCTCTTTTAAAACCCTAGAAATTGTAGAACTCCAAAAAGTCAGTTTTTTATACACATGGAGACCATAAAAAATACCACGTTGTACAGATGACCTCTTTTGCTGATGGTTCCCTCATGAAAATTATAGATCTCATCGAGGTGAACAATTTCGTGAAGTAAATTTATCGATCCAAGGTATCTTCTATTTCTTTTCTAATTTTCTTCCTCTTTTAAATTTGAAATTTTTTTGGGGGTGACATGTGGCAACCTTCTGGCGTGCATCTATTTTTCAGCATTATATTTTGCAGTTTATAACTACAAGGGACATGCATCTATTTTTCTATGCACTCCTATTTTCCCGCACTATATTTTGCATTATATTTGAAATTTTAAATTACAAGGGATTTGCATCCATTTTTCTTTTTTTATTTGCATTTTATTTTCGGCATTATAGTTTGCATATCTCTCTCTCGCTACATGTACTAACCGCTTATTATATCTTTGCAAATTTTGGAGCAAATTTTGGGATATAATTCTCGATGAAATTTTTTCTCGGAGATCGGACTCCTCTCTCTAAAGATTGATCAAGTTGGAATGTGGGAGAAGGAGCCATATAAATAGAAAATATGAAAATGAAATTTGAATTTTTTTTTTGAATTTTTTTTGATAAAGAGATAAGATAGATGAAAGATTGAAATGAGCTAAAGATAAATAGATAAAACTATTTACAAATTATCTATGTTTTTTTGAATTTTAGTCACTTTATTTATTTGAATTAAAAAATGTTATTTTTTATTTTTTATGATGGTTAATTAAAAATACCAACTATATACATATACTATATACATATATGACATTATATACAAGGGTAAATAAGGAAATTACCTTCTTTTCTTTTTTTGTTTTAATACTTTTTTTTTTAAATAATCGGTGAGAATAATTTACAAATATATAAAAATACAATACGCACAAAATTACATGGGAAAATACCCCAGAAAACTGACTTTTCAACCGTAACTCCAAAAATTATGAAATCAGAGCCATTTTGAAGATAATTTAATTTAGAATTCAATAGAAGTAATATTGGTTCAATTTGAGATCATATGGAGCCGGAATTGATATTTCAATTAGTGCTTAATGGCTTTTCCAAATGTGGCTACTTTTATTATGTACATGATTTAATTGTGCAATCATTTTTATTAATTAGGACACATTTTTATTTACAACTTTGGTTTTGAAAGTTATTCGATTTGAGGTCAATTAATGCACAAATAAATTAGTGTTAGTTTTATACAGATATACACAAAATAAGTGAGAAATATTTACATCAACACACACATTTTTTTGATTTTCTGCTTAAGGACCCTAATCTCCCCCTACTTTATTCCTGGTCGGTCAGGTCAAGTCTTGACCTTCTCTCGGGGTTCGGGTCAGCCTGTATACAGTCTTCCTTTTTTTCTTTGATTTATTTTTCCTTTCTTTCTTTATTTATTTTAGGTTAAAATTAGTAAGAAGTGTACGATATTTACATATGCAAGTTAGTAAGAATATGGAGTTAGTGTTATATGCAGGTGTTTTATAAGGGATTTTAATCTAAAATAAATGAATAAAGATAACGAATCGCAGATTCATCATTTACCTATGCTTTACCTTTGCTAGTCCCTTAGCAAACACTTATTTGAAAGAATAAGTGAAGAAAAAGAAAAAGAAAGGGAAAATAATGAAAGTAGGACAATATCGAGTATTAAACTTATCTTCATAAAATTGCAGTTTGGAGCTCTATCGAACCTTTGGATTATTAGTGTGTCAGAACTTCTGTGAGACTTAGAATTTTAAAACCAACAGCCTTCAAGTTCTACACATCATTGTCACAGTTTCGGCTCAGAAGTCATCTTAGATCAATCCTCTTCCCAAAGCATACCTTATGAACATTCAACAATCGACTCATGTGTGTGAAAGTTTTCAGCTCTTCCCATCTAGAATGCCAGACTAGCATGCAAATCTCCTCTCCAATAACTCGTCCTCGGGGAGTCAGGTATTTCCTTCTAAGGTCTGTCGTGCTGTGTTCACAATCGAATTGGGGGAGAAGTTAGAAGAATGAGAAAAGAACTGGAGGGTGGCCAGTGTAGTCACCTCTCCTTGTGAAGCTGGTCAGTGTAGCCGAGTCTCCACCAAGATCTGTAGGTTTTCTTGAAGCTTGGACCTTTTTGGTCAGATATTTATTTGGTAGTAGCTTCTTTGTATTTGGATTTTTGGTGGTTCTGCTTGGATCTTGTTGTGCCCCTATAGAATCTTTTTGTTCCGTACATGTTTTGGGGTCCTAGAAAAAATTGTGCCCAGTCGTCCATCCCTTTTCTGAAGCTTTATTTCAACCTGTACTCTGATCTTTAGATTTCCACGCTACCAGAAAAGAAACTCACGCAGTCTTCCAACATCCCGTCTGAGTTGAGCTAAGTGCATAGTGAGGGAGTACAAATTAATTCCCTATTCCAGAGTTGTACCAAGAATGAAGAGACCAGGTTAGACACTAAGAGCCAAATGTTGCACATTGTCATGTGGAACTCAAAGAATTAAGTCAAATACCTGAAGCTTCTAAAATCCTATTTCTCGGTGAAGTTCCTCTGAGAATTAGGTGGATTAAGGTCCAACTAAGCTCATTCTTCAATTTTATTCCAGACATAGTTTAAATATCAATACTATCCTGAAAAATTCACATGCAAATGCAACATATGAACAATGCAGAGAGTTTTTTTTGAAGAGGAATGATGCACATGTGAAAAGAACATTTTTTTTAAAGCAATTTTCTAATTTTGAACTTTTTATGCATTTTTTGGAGGAAAAATGCAGATGTGAAAGAAAGTTTTTTTTGCAAATTTTTATAGACTTTTGGTTTTGTAGTTTTTTTTAAAGAAAAAGGGTTAGTAAAATATGTACAAGTATATACAAAACTTTTTTTGTTTTTTGATTTATTATTTTTTGGTTTTTTGCATACGTGGATTTTACAAAATTATACACATAACCCCCCAAATAAACGTATTTAAAAGTACGAATTATGTCTAAAGTATATATACAATATATACGACACCCCCTATACTTAGCTCGAACTATGTCCTCATAGTGATCAAAGAGCGACAAAGGAAGACATAACTCGTGCTAAGTATAGAAAGGTGAAAAGACTCTCTATGCTACAACGACCCAAAGAAAAGATAAAAAGAAGAGAACTTGGTGATACCCCACTATACTTAGGATCATGTAATCCTAAGTATAGTAGAATGTACAAAGAGGAAAAGCGATGAAGAGAATGTACAGACTCACAAGGACACGATGTGAACAACATCACCCCCTATACATAGGGTAGAGTATCACTAAGTATAGGCAACAACAACAAGGGTGATAAACAGGTCAAATATGAACAACACAAATCCTCTACCCCTCCCCCTATACTTAGGATAGAGCACATCCTAAGTATAGCATATATACACACACGGAAAAGGGGTGAATGATAAAACAGGAGAAGAAAGAGTGAAACGAAAGGATATACAAGAGGAGTGGATGTACAGAGGTTAAGAAGGTCAAAAACGAACCTTCTTGCGGGACCGCTGAGGTATGGATTTGACAAGGTGTAGGTCGATATTGGGATCATCATTAGACATAAACTGAGTAGGATCGACCAAGAATGTATCCTCAGCGGTTTCAAATTGTGCAGGCCTAAACCGGTTATTGGAAGTAGCATGGTCATGTCCTGCCTGGGAAGTCTCGCAAACCTCAAAGTAACATGGCTCGTAATCATTATCAGAAAAAGTAGGATCAATTTCAGCCTGGCGAGCCTCTACCAGATCATCATCTTTATCAAAAGGCCCAAATTCCTTTATAAAAGTAATCAAATCAAATTTGGCCAGACAAGTCTCATCTGAATCAGGGTGAATAGGAACGGACTTATCAGTGAAAGTAGTCGAATCATGTCCGTCATGTCTAGTCTCAGAGTCTGCCTTCTGCTCTAGGGTGTATATCGTGTAAATCATGTGGATGTCATCAATGCATCGCCACGTATCAGAAGCGGGAACTTCAAGGTCTATGCTTTCCGAGTCCTCCTCCTTGAAGAGGAATTCTCGGGTCTCAGTATCATCCATCATATAGCAAAAATCTCTGGTAGTATCATCATGGTCAAAGTCCGTGGGGTTGGCTAACACGGGCGGGCTCTAAAGGGATGCGGGTCTCTAGACGGTAGTGGGTGTAGTAATTAACACATCGCTCCCTTCATTAGAACAGAAGCGAATCTCTCATGTACCATAATCAATAATGGCTCCTGCAGAGGCACGAAAAGGCCGTCCCAGGATGATTGGAGGGTGCTCCCCAGGGGTCAAGGTCTCCATGGTCATTAAAACAAAATCCGAAGTAAAATTCATGCCCTGAATGAGAATGACAACATTTTCTAGAATATCCTTCGGCCTCTTGATAGATCCATCAGTGAATTGAACTATCATCCTGGTTTTCTTGAGAGTCCCAAGATGAAGAGATTGTACCATAGATAAGGGTATTATATTAATTGACGAACCGCCGTCAATAAGAGTGTTATCACAAGAATAATCAGATATGGAGCAACTCACAAGAGGTGTGGTCGTGTTTCCTTTTTTAAAATACTGACGGTGAGAGATGGCGTAGGCAGTGGCCATGGTCAAGATGCGATGCTCAGATCTTCTCCTTCGCTTTCTCTTCTTGTGTTGAGGAGTAGATAAATCTGTCATGGCCTGTTGAAGTGGGGCTTTAATGATCTCGTGAAGGGTGGCCACCACTTCGGGTTTAGTCAACATTTTTTTAAATTTTTGGACCTCAACCATACAAGGGAGGAGGTCAGAATCATCATTTACACAAGGGTTGCCAAGAGCAGTCTGTAAAGTGGCATCCTCAGGGTCAAGATTGGGACATGGTTGTCTGGGTAATTGATCAGCTATTTGGGTCATCTCCTCACAAAATGAATCAACAACGTGTCTCTTGAATTCTTTTTGGATTTTTGAAAATTTTCATTTCTTGTATTTTGGATGATTTCAAGCTCTCGTGATTATCCTCAAATGAAACAATATCCTCAAATAGTGGAGCAGTGTTCTGGCTCTCATTTATATTAAATAGATTGGAAATCCTCAATTCATATGCTCCATCATCTGGTTTAATGTCTTAAGTGTGGAAACCATGAAAGGTGACTCCAAAAACACAGGATCGGGTGGGTTGAATGAGGGTGGTTGAAAATAAAAGTCCTCCGACTCCTGAAATAATGGGTTAGGCGGATATGCACAAACACCAGGAGGAAGATTCTCCTGGAAAAGGGAAGGTGGATCGTCTGGAGAGTACGAGGTATCTGCGAAGATCGGATTAAAATAACTCCAGTCGACCATCTTCAAAACAAAAGATGGGAGAGCACGAGGGTCAAGTCAAAAGATATGGAGAAAAGGCGCAAATGCACAGAAGGATGTAGTATGCACACAAGCAATCAAACACAATACAAACCCCCAATTCACCAACTCAACGCAATGTGAAGATCGTGAAGGTTTGGTCTCTTAATCTTGTCTGTTTTAGAGTTAGGTGATAATCACAAAGTTGTACAAACACTTAGGTTGAATTATGGGATTTGGGCACTAACCTTAGTCTGTACACGATCATGCTAAAACGAATACAATGAGTGGGTTACTCTCCCCAAAACAATGATTTTTCCTTATGTTTATTTTAGGGTCGAGTTTTCTTTAACAGTCCCAAATTTTAGGCAGTTGTCACTTGGTTAAAATATTTTCAAAGAATCGCCTACCGAGTGTCCAATTTCCTTTTTAACTTATGTGAGTGAAACAAGGAAGGAGATCGGAAGTGCCAATGCACGATTAAAAACAATGATGCATGAAGGGGTTAGAGATGCGTACCTTGTCTCCAGCACTCTACATGCAAGTGATCAGTGCAGAATTTAAAGACATAAAATAAACTAACCAATATGCAAATGCAAGTGAACCGTCCTAGATGATAACTTCTATTAACGGGCAAGAGCAAGTTAGTTTGACTAAGTCCAAATTACGCTCTATTCTATAGGTACGGAAATTCTTGTTTAGGGTAATTACCTGGTTCAAGCAAATTAATTAAAGCAATCAATACGTGGCTCTCGAAATCTGCGGGAAAAAAAAGAAAAATAAAGCGATGAAAACAAAACCGGTGAGCTCCCCCAAGTGCACCGGCACTTGGCGAAACAGACCCCCCAACAAATGAATGTCCGTTTACAAAGTTCAAATGCTAGAAAAATCTCTCTCTCTCTTTTGTTCTTTTTTTTCTTTTTTCTTTTTTTTGTCTCCTTTACTTCTTATTCTCCTCTTCTCACGCTATCATGCAGCTTGGTGAAGAATCAAGCTGCCTCAATGTCGCTTGGGTGCTTCGGCTTTCCTAGGATTGCCTCATTCGCTCTGCGGGCCCTTCCAAGAAAAAGAAAAGAGAATGTGTAAGAAATACAATTATCAAATATGGGAAAATGATGAAATGAATGCAGTGGATATGAACAATGAAGTTAATGGGAGGAATGTAAGCAGATATTTACAACAAAGAATTGCAGGTCAAAAGAGAAACCTAACTACCCTCGCCGTGCCTCCCCGGCAATGGCGCCAGTTTGTTGATTCAGAATTTTGGAGGATGGAAAATTTTATGGATAAACAGGTCGTTGTTGTCCCCAAAATCCCGTGCAACAAAAAATATTTTTTTTATTTTTTTTGCTTATTAACCTGTATCGCGGACATGATCAAACTCAGAGAGGCTACAATTCCCGAGGGTTATTCAATTAATCAAAAACTAATTAAGAGAAAACAAGAATCTCAAAGGACAACTATCCTTAGTTTTTGTGAATTTTTAATTTTTTAAATTTTTAAATTTTTTTATTTTCTATTTTTTTTATATTTTCTTATTTTTAAATTTTTAGTGATTTTGATTTTGAAATTTTTAAATTTTCAAAAAGAACACGAACAATATGCATAAGCATAAGAATACGCACACCAACTCTTTTGTAATTTTTCTAATTTATCAAAAATGCTCAGAAAAGATTAGAAAAAAATATTTTTGGGTTTTAAAAGTTTTGAAATATTTTTGAGAATTGTTGTGGAATTTTCAGATGTATTTCTATTTTTTAAAAAAACCAAATAGTGAGAAAATGCAAAAATGTGCACAGTCTGGAGTAATTCGCAACTTAAAAATATTTTAAGTGCCCAAAACTCAAGACAATTATTTGTAAGACAAAGTAGAAGCAATTATCTACAAATAGGAATTGAAATCAAAATTTTTGGTTTTTTGCAGAATTTTCTGTGATTTTTATAAGATTTTTGATGTTTTTTTAAATTTTTTTGGGTTTTATAAATAATTAATGCGTGAAAATTGGTCAGAAATTAAAAGACATGAAAGATACCTACTCTATTTTTTTGGAATTTTGAAGCAATTTTTCGAATTTTTATGAATTTTTGAATTTTAGGAAGACAAAAAGACAATGTTTTGATTTTTTAATAATAATAGATGAAGGCAAAATACAATGAAAAATTTATACTAGATGGATATGCACATCAGGAACATAGCACAATTTTCTCAGAATTTTTGGACTAATAAAAACATTTATTTCAATAGAAGAATCATGCAATGTCTGAGAATAGGGATTAAAATGTAAATAAGTTCTGTTTTGCCTCCAATAAATAATAAAAATAAATGATAAGAAAGAAAGAGCAATTTTACCACATATCATATGCAAGTCATGTCTTTGAGGCTCTAGTAGGGACTCGTTTGCAATTTTCGTAAATCTCTGGGACACAACTGTACTTTTCTCAAATTAAATTAATCTGGTAGGGACTCTTTCGGAATTTCGGAAACTTTCAGGGACGCAACTGTAATTTTGCTCAAAAAATTTTTTAATGAAACCATAGAAGGGTTCGTTTCTTTCAATCACAAGGACGCATGGGCAGTCGCCGACGCCTCTTCTCTTCTTCACCAAGAGCGGCGGTGTTGGACTCGATGGATCGGTGGGGCGGCATACACGCGTGCTTAGGCGGCAGTGGTCAAGGGGCAGTGACTTAGTGGCGGCGGGGAGTGGCGACCCTGCTGCCTGTGGAGAATATTTTTTTGTTTTTTAATTTTTTTTGTAATTTTATTTGTACTGTAAATAGTGAATAGGAAAAAAACTTTTTGCTTTGAAATCCGAAAATTAAAATAAAAAACTATAGAAATTCTTTTTTTTATTTTTTATTTTTTTTATAAATTGTCCTGCAAAACAAATGTTAGAGAACAAAAAGAAACAGATTTTTTATTATATTTTTTTATTTATTTACAAATCAGAATATGGAAGGGGATTCAGTGAAAGTAGAAGATTCAAATTCGATCTCCGACCACCTTACGCGGCCGGAGTTGAGAGATCGTGGACGATAGAATAGAACGCGTGGAGATCGAGAAAGTGAGATGAAAAATCGAGTCGGTGGCGGATCAAATCGAGATGAATTTTTTAAGAACTAGAGAAATAAAAATGCCAACGAGAAAAAAATGCGATGAACTAAACTACGATTAAACTCAGATAAAAAATACGAAGAAAAATGTGGATCTCACCTTCGGAGCGGAAAAGGACCGTGATCGCCTCGACAAGGCCGACTCGCTGTCACCGGATGACTTGGAGACAAGGCAACTTTCTCGACGAATTTTTTCTCGAAGATCGGGCTCCTCTCTCTAAAGATTGATCAAGTTGGAATGAGGGAGAAGGAGCCATATAAATAGAAAAGATGGAGATGGAATTTGAATTTTTTTTGAATTTTTTGATAAAGAGATAAGATAGATGAAAAATAGAAATGAGCTAAAGATATATAGATAAAACTATTTACAAATTATCTTTTTTTTTTTGAATTTTTGTCACTTTATTTATTTGAATTAAAAAATATTATTTTTTTATTTTTTTATTTTTTATGGTGGTTAATTAAAAATAGCAACTATATACATATACTATATCATATATGACATTATATACAAGGTAAATAAGGACATTAGCTTCTTTTCTTTATTTATTTTAATACTTTTTTTATTTTTATTTTCAATAATTGGTAAGAATAATTTACAAATATGTACAAATACAATATGCACAAAATACATGGGAAAATTGCACAAACCACCCTAGAAAACCGACCTTATCTCTCGGGGTTCAACCGTAACTCAAAAAATTATGAAATCATAGCCTTTTTGAAGATAATTTAATTTAGAATTCAATGGAAGTGATGTTGGTTCAATTTGAAATCATTTGGAGCCGAAATTTTAGTGCTTAGTGGCTTTTTTCCAAGTGTGGCTACTTTTATTGTGTACATGTTTTAATTGTGGAATCATTTTTATTAATTAGGACAAATTTTTATTTACAACTTTGGTTTTGAAAGTTATTCGATTTGAGATCAATTAATGCACAAATAAATTAGTGTTAGTTTTATACAGATATACACAAATAAGTAAGAAATATTTACAACAACACACACACATTTTTTGATTTTCTACTTAAGGACCCTTATCTCCCCCTACTTTATTCCTGATCGGTCAGGTCAAGTCTTGACCTTCTCTCGGGGTTCAAGTCAGCCTGTATACAGTCTTCCTTTTTTTCTTTTCTTTGTTTTTCCTTTCTTTATTTATTTATTTATTTTAGGTTAAAATTAGTAAGAAGTGTACAATATTTACAGACGCAAGTTAGTAAGAATACAGAGTTAGTGTTATATGCAGGTGATTTATAGGGGATTTTAAGATAAAATAAATGAATAAAGATGACGAATCGCAGATTCATCACCTTGAAATTGCAAGAAAATCGTGGTTAATAGATCATTTCATCCCTCTCTTAAGAAGATGTCAGCATAGTGGTCTTCCTACCGGATCTCCACAACCATGTCCCGATATCCTTCTTCTCACACGTTCTAGGGGAAACTACTGTTCAAACCCGGTGCCACTCAGACATCATTCACCTCTGTCCCATACGTCCCACCCTATGCCCACACTTCTTCATGGACGAGATGTCTCTCACATTATGACAATCTTATGGACACGAGAGAGCAATCAGAATTAGGGATGGACAATAAAGTAGCCAATATTGATAGAGGAACACGATTTCTTATTACCATGGACTCCCAACCATCCCCTACTCAGGTTGATTATCTTCCTGAGTACGACCAATTTTCCTTCAGTAATTCACGAGAAAACCAAAGTCAAGGAAATATGACTCATGACCAGAACATGACGACTATGAATAATAAATACACTACTCGAGATTACACACCAGAATCACGACATATGGAGAATGATTACTCAATCACAAGTCGTGAGATTTTCGAGGATGTGATTGCTTAAATCAAACATAAAGCAAATGCTTTGACTAAGAAAATATATGATCTCATCCCATTTATGCAAAATCCAGAAGACATGAGGCCACCACCTTGCAAACAACAAAATCATCATGTGACTCACAATCATGCACAATCACCACTGACCTCTGACCCTCCGACTGACCATATCACAAAAAATACCAAAAAATGAAAAAAAACTAAAAAATTCAAAAAAATTGGACAATTCTGAAATGGAAGCATTTTGCAAGAGCCTCATCATATGGCTTCTATTAATCAAATCCATAGAATATGTGCCTGTTGAGCGCGAAATTTCGAGGACGGAAATTAATTGGTGAAAATGTCGTTGATTTTCCCCAAAATCCCGCGTCAACAAAAAATATTTTTTTATGATTTTTGCTACTTATTAACCTGTATAGCGGACAGGGTCGAACTCAGGGAGGCTACAATTCCCGAGGGTTATTCAATTAATTGAAAATCAATCAAGAGAAAACAGGAATCTCAAAGGACAACTATCCTTGGTTTTTGTGAATTTTTTTAATCTTTTTATTTTTTTTATTTTTTTATTTCTATTTTTTTATTTTCTGATTTTCAAATTTTTAGTGATTTTGATTTTGCAATTTTTATTTTCAAAAATAACACGATGTAATATTCACAAGATTAAAAACACACACACCAACTCTTTTTTTTAATTTTTCAATTAGTCAAAAATGCTCAGAAAAATTCAAGGAAAATATTTTTGGGTTTCAAAGGTTTTGAAATGTTTTTGAGAATTTTTGTGGAAATTTCAGATGTTTTTTGTATTTTTTCTAAAAATCAAACAGTGAGGAAACAAGAAAATATACACAGCTTGGAGTAATTTGCAATTTAAAAATCTTTTAAATACCAAAAACTCCTGGCAATTATTTTTAAAACAAACTAGATGCAATTATCTACAAACAAGAACTTAAATCACAATTTTTGAATTTTTGTAGAATTTTTTACGATTTTTAGAAGATTTTTGATATTTTTAATTTTTTGGGTTTTATAAATAATTAATGCGTGAAAATTGGTCAGAAATTAAAAGACAATGAAATACAAGTACTATGATTTTTTTTTGGAATTTTTAGAGGTATTTTCGAATTTTTATGAATTTTAGAATTTCAAACAAGGAAAAATGACATGTTTTTGATTTTGTAAAAATAATAAATGAAATCAAAATGCCATGAAAAATTTATGCTAAGAAGATAATCACATCAGGAGCATAGCACAATTTTTTCAAAATTTTTGGATCACAACTGATATTTATTTCAATGAAAAGATATAGCAAATTCAATATTCTGCAGTTCAGGGACTAAAATGTAAATATGAAAAATTTCTGTACTGAAATGTAATGAAAATGAATTTCAGAGTGAATATCGCAAATTACCCATAATCATGTGATCCGATTTGAAGGCGGGGATGTCTCTGTAATATCTGAAACTTTCAAGGGCTGAAGATGAAATTTTTCCACATATCATGTGCAAGTCATGTGCTTCAGGCTCTGGCAGAGGCGTTTTTGGAATGTGTTGGATTCTCCAGAGCGTACTTGTAATTTCTGCAATATAATATTCAAGCCCTAATTTGTTCCTTCCTTTCTTGCAGATGAAGCAAACAAGACCAAGGGGGCACGGGGCCTGGAGGATGGTCGATGGGCGGCCTGGGAAGCGGAGGGGCTTCGCGGGAGGGCGTCGATGGCGCGGGATGGCGTCAGAGGCTCGCGACGGTGGCGGCTTCAAGGGGACCCGCGTGGAGGAGTGCGGCGAGCCCACACGGCAGGAGGTTGCGCGGTGGAGTTGCGGTGGTCTTCAGCTAGCGGGCGCGGGCGATCGGCGTCGAGGTGGTGGCGAGTCGGATCGCGCTGGAGAGGCGATGGCGGCGCTCCGCCACGGAGCGAGGCCGGTGGAAGAAGAAGGTGGCACCGCCTGGTGCCGCTTGTAGAACGAGGGCTGCGGGGGGCGCACCGGGCGGTTGGCTGCCGTTGGCGACTACGTACGGGGAGCGCAGGGGACGGTGTGGACGGCCTGCCTTCTTTATTTTTATTATTTTTATTTTTTTTTGTAAAATTTTTTATTTTGATGATGTAAACAGTAATACAGAGGAATTCTTTTTATTTTTTTTAAATCCGAAAATAAGAACAGAAATGATAAAGAAATTTTTTAATTTTTTAATTTTTTTTATTTTTTTAATAATGTTTTCCTGCAAAACAAACGTTAGATAGAATAGAGATTTTTTTATTATCCTGCAAAACAAACGTTAGAACTAAAAGAATTTTTTTATTTATCTACAAAATCGGGAAGTGAATGGGGATTCGGCGAACGATGAGGGATTCGAATCAGATCTCCGGTCACCGTACGCGGCTGGAGTTGAGAGATTGTGGGAGATAGAATTCGAAGGCGGAGAGATCGAGAAGATGAGATGAAAAATGGAGTCGGTGGCGGATAAAATCGAGATGGAGATTTTTAAGATCTAGAGAAAAAAATGGCGATGAAAAAAAATGTGAAAAAATAAAATGCGATTCAACTAAGATAAAAATGCGAAGAAAAATTTGGATCTCACCTTAGGAGCGGAGAATAGACCGTGATCGCCTCGACAAGGCCGACTCGCTGTCACCGGACGGCTTGGAGGCTAGGCAACTTCCTCGACGAAATTTCTCTCGGAGATCGGGCTCCTCTCTCTAAAGATTGATCATGTTGGAATGAGGGAGATGGAGCCATATAAATAGAAAAGAGAGACATTTGAATTTTTGAATTTTTGGATAAGAAGATAAGAAAGATTTTTTTGGTGGAAGAGATAACATGAGAGATAAAATAGAAAGATAAAATTATTTACAAAATTATCTAATTTTTTTGAATTTTCGTTACTTTATTTATTTGAATTAAAAAATGTTATTTTTTTATTTTTTTATGATGGTTAGTTAAAAATAGCAACTATATACATGTACTATATACATATATGACATTATATACAAGGATAAATGGGAAATTAGCCTCTTTTTTTAAGAATTTTATTAATTTTTTTATTTTTATTTTTGTTTTAAGTAATTAGTAAAAATATTTACAAATATATATACAAATACAATATACACAAAATACAAGGGAAAATTGCACAAACCACCCTAGAAAATCGACTTTTCAATCGTAACTCCAAAAATTATAAAATCACGGTCATTTTGAAGATAATTTAATTTAGAATTCAATGGAAGTGATATTTGTTCAATTTGAGATCATATGGAGCCGGAATTGATCTTTCAATTAGTGCTTAGTGGCTTTTTCCAAGTGTGGCTACTTTTATTCTGTACATGATTCAATTGTGCAATCAGTTTTATTAATTAGGACCCATTTTTATGTACAACTTTGATTTTGAATGTTATTTGATTTGGAGTCAATTAAGGTACAAATAAATTAGTGTTAGTTTTATACAGATATACAAAAATAAGTGATAAACACATTTTTTTTTGGATTTTCTGGTTGAGGACCCTATCTCCCCCTACTTTATTCCTAGTCGATCAGGTCAAGTCTTGACCTTTTCTCGGGGTTCGGGTCATCCTGTATACAGTCTTCCTTTTTTATTTTATTTTCTTTATTTTTCCTTTCTTTCTTTATTTATTTATTTTAGGTTAAAATTAGTAAGAAATGTACAATATTTACACACAAATGCAAGTTAGTAAGAATATGGAGTTAGCGTTATATGCAGGTGTTTTATAAGGGATTTTAAGCTAAAATAAATGAATAAAGATGACGAATCGCAGATTCCTCATCCCCCTATGCTTTACCTTTGCTAGTCCCTTAGCAAACACTTATTTGAAAGAATAAGTGAAGAAGAAAACGAAAGGGAAAATAAAGAAAGTAGGACTATATTGAGTATTAAACTTATCTTCATAAAATTGTAGTTTGGAACTCTGTCGGACCTTTGGATTATTTGTGTGTCGGAACTTCTGTGAGACTTAGAATTTTAAAACCAACAGCCTTCAAGTTCTACACATCATTGTCACAGTTTTTACCCAGAAGTCATCTTAGATCGATCCTCTTCCCAAAGCATACCCTAGAACATTGAACAATCGACTCATGTGTGTGAAAAAGTTTAGCTCTTCCCATCCAGAATGCCGGACTACCATGCAAATCTCCTCTCCAATAACTCGTCCTCGGGGAGTCAGGTATTTCCTTCTAAGGTTTGTCGTGCTGTGTTCACAATTGAATTGGGGGAGAAGTTAGAAGAATGAGAAAAGAACTGGAGGGTGGTTTGGTGTAGTCACCTCTCCTTGTGAAGCTGGCCAGTGTAGCCGAGTCTCCACCAAGATCTGTAGGTTTTCTTGAAGCTTGGACCTTTTTGGTCAGATTTTTATTTGGTAGTAGCTTCTTTGTATTTGGAGTTTTGGTGGTTCTGCTTGGATCTTGTTGTGCCCCTACGGATATAGAATCTTTTTTTTTCCGTACATGTTTTGGGGTCTTAGAAAAAATTGTGCCCAGCCGTCCATCCCTTTTCCGAAGCTTTATTTCAACCCGTACTCCGGTCTTTAGATTTCCACGCTACCAGAAAAGAAACTCATACAGTCTTCCAACATCCCGTCTGAGTTGAGCTAAGTGCATAGTGCAGGAGTACAAATTAATTCGCTATTCCAGAGTTGTACCCAGAATGAAGAGACCAGGTTAGACACTAAGAGTCAAATGCTGCACATTGTCATGTGGAACTCAAAGAATTAAGTCAAAGACCTGAAGCTTCTAAAATCCTATTTCTCGGCGAAGTTCCTCTAATAATTAGGTGGATTAAGGTCCAACTAAGCTCCATTCTTCAATTTTATTCCAGACATAGTTTAAATATCAATACTATCCAGAAAAATGCACATGCAAATGCAGACTATGAACAATGCAGAGAGTTTTTTTTTAAAGAATGATGCACATGTGAAAAGAACCATTTTTTTAAACAATTTTCTAATTTTGAACTTCTTATGGCTTTTTGGAGAAAAATGCAGATGTGAAAGAAAGTTTTTTTATGCAAATTTTTATGATTTTTGGTTTTGTAGTTTTTTTTAAAGGAGAAAGGGTTAGTAATATATACAAGTATATACAAGAGACTTTTGTTTTTTTTGTGTGTTTTTTTGTTTTTGTTTGTTTTTTTGTTTGTTGTTGTTTTTTTTCTCTCTCTCTTCCCATTTTTTTGTTTTGTTTTTTTGTGTATTTTTTTGTGTTTTTGTTTTTTTGTTTTTGTGTGTTTTTTTTGTTTTATTATTTTTTTATTTTCTTCTTTTTTTTGTTTTGTTTTTTTGTTTGTTTCTTTTGTTGTTTTTTTGTGTTTTTTTTGTGTTCTTTTTGTTTTTTTTATTTTTTTGTTTTTTTACGTGGATTTTACAAAATATACACATAACCCCCCAAATAAATGTATTTTAAAAGTACGAGTTATGTCTAAAGTATATATACAATATATACGACACCCCCCTATACTTAGCTCGAACTATGTCCTCATAGTGATCAGAGAGCGACAAAGGAAGACATAACTCGTGCTAAGCAAAGAGAGGTGAAAAGACTCCTATGCTACAACGACTCAAAGAAAAGATAAAATGAAGAGAAGTTGGTGATCCCCCCTATACTTAGGATCAAGTAATCCTATGTATAGTGGAATGTACAAAGGGGAAAAGCGATGAAGAGAATGTACAAACTCACAAAGACACGATATGAACAACATCACCCCCCCTATACTTAGGGTAGAGTATCTCTAAGTATAGGCAACAACAACAAGGGTGATAAACAGGACGAATATGAACAACACAAATCCTTCACCCCCCTATACATAGGATAAAGCACATCCTAAGTATAGCATATATACACACACACGCGAAAAAGGGGTGAATGATAAAATGGGAGAAGACGGAGTAAAATGAAAGGATATACTAGAGGAGTGGATTTACAAAGGTTAAGAAGGTCGAAAACAAACCTTCTTGCGGGACCGCTGAGGTATGGATTTGACAAGGTGTAGGTCAATATTGGGATTATCATCAGATATGAACTGAGTAGGATCGACCAGGAATGTATCCTCATCGGTTTCAGATTGTGCAGGCCTAAACCGGTTATTGGAAGTAGTGTGATCATGTCTTGCCTGGGAAGTCTCGCAAACATCAAAGTAGAATGGCTCGAATTCGTTATCAGAAAAAGTAGGATCAATTTCAGCCTGGTGAGCCTCTACCGGATCATCATCTTTATCAAAAGGCCCAAATTCCTTTATAAAAGCAATCAAATCAAATTTGGCCCGATCGGTCTCATCTGAATCAGGGGTGAGTAGGAACAGACTTATCAGTGAAAGTAGTTGAATTGTGTCCGTCCTGTTTAGTCTCAGAGTCTGCCTTCCGCTCTAGGGTGTCTATCGTGTAAATCTCGCGGATGTCATCAATGCATCGCCACATGCCAGAAGAGGGAACTCCAAGGTCTATGCTTTCCGAGTCCTCCTCCTTGAAGAGGAATTCTCGGGTCTCAGTATCATCCATCATATAGCAAAAATCTCTGGTATTATCATCATGATCAAAGTCCTTGGGGTTGTCTAACACGGGTGGGCTCTCATGGGATGCGGGTTTCTGGATGGTAGTGGGTGTAGTGATTAACACATCGCTCCCTACATCAGAACGAAAGCGAATCTCTCCTGAACCATAGTCAATAACGGCTCCCGCAGAGGCAAGTAAAGGTCGTCCCAGGATGATTGGAGGGTGCTCCACAGGGGTGGAGGTCTCCATGGGCATTATAACAAAATCCGAAGTAAAATTCATGCCATGAATGATAATGACAGCATTTTCTAAAATACCCTTCGGCCTCTTGATAGATCCATCAGCAAATTGAACTATCATCCTGGTTTTCTTGAGAGGCCCAAGATGAAGAGACTGTACCATAGAGAAGGGTATTATGTTAATTGACGAACCGCCGTCAAGGAGAGCGTTATCACAAGAATAGTCAGATATGGAGCAACTCACAAGCGGTGTGGCCATGTTCCCTTTCTTAAAATATGGACAGTGAGAGATGGCGTAGGCAGTGGCCATGGTCAAGATGTGATGTTCAGATCTTCTCCTTCTCTTTCTCTTCTTGTGTTGAGGAGTAGATAAATCTGTCATGGCCTGTTGAAGTGGGGCTTTAATGATCTCATGAAGGGTGGCCACCACTTCGGCTTTAGTCAACATTTTTTTGAATTTTTGGACCTCATCCATACAAGGGAGGAGGTCGGAATCAGCATTTACATGAGGATTGCCAAGAGCAGTCTGTACAGTGGCATCCTCGGGATCTAGTTGGGACATGGCTTTGTGCGTAAATGATTGGGCATTTGGGTTCTTTTCTCACAAAATGAATCAATAATATGTCTCCCAGAATCTTTTTGTATTTTCAAAATTTTCTCATTTTTTTGTGTTTTGGATGATTTCAAGCTCTCATGATTATCCTCGAGTGAATCAATATCCTCAAATATTGGAGCAGCGTTTTGTCTCTCATTTATGTTAATAAAATTGGAAATCTTCGAATTCATATGCTCCACCATTTGATTCAATGTGTTAAGTGTGGAAATCATGAAAGGTGACTCCAAAATCCCAGGATCGGGTGGGTTGAATGAGGGTGGGTGAAAATCAAAGTCCTCCGTCTCCTGAAATAATGGGTTAGGCGGATATGCACAAACATCAGGAGGAAGATCCTCCTGGAAAAGGGAAGGTGGATCGTCTGGAGAGTACAAGGTATCTGCGAAGATCGGATTAGAATAACTCCAGTCGGCCATCTTCGAAACAAAGGATGGAGAGCACGAGTGTCAAGCCAAAAGAAATGGAGAAAAAGGCGCAAATGCACAGAAAAGATCTGGTATGCACACAAAACAATCAAACACAATACAAACCCCCAATTCACCAACTCAACGCAATGTGAAGACCGTGAAGGTTCGGTCTCTTAATCTTGTATGTTTTAGAGTTAGGTGATAATCACA
The DNA here is from genome assembly GCA_037367405.1 of Ottelia alismoides. Taxonomy (NCBI): domain Eukaryota; kingdom Viridiplantae; phylum Streptophyta; class Magnoliopsida; order Alismatales; family Hydrocharitaceae; genus Ottelia; species Ottelia alismoides. The sequence continues at coordinate 520,849 of JAZKJV010005939.1, forward strand.
AAGTTGTACAAACACTTAGGCTGAATTATGGGATTTGGGCACTAACCTTAGTGTGTACGCGAGAAAGTTAAAACGAATACAATGAGGGGGTTACTCTCCCCAAAACAATGATTTTTCCTTGTATTTTTTTAGGATCGAATTTTCTTTAGCAGTTCCAAATTTTAGGCAGTTGTCACTTGGTTAAGATATTTTCAAAGAATCGCCTACCGAGTGTCCAATTTCCTTTCTAACTTATGTGAGTGAAAACAAGGGAGGAGATCGGAAATGCCAATGCACGATTAAAAATGATGATGCATGCAGGGGTTAGAAATGCGTACCTTGTCGCCAGCACTCTACATGCAAGTGATCCATGCAGAATTTAAATACAGAAAATAAACTAACCTATATGCAAATGCAAGTGAACCGTCCTAGATGATAACTTCTATTAACGGGCAAGAACAAGTTAATTTGACTAAGTCCAAATTACGCTCTACTCTATAGGTACAGAAGTTCTTGTTTAGGGTGTTTGGACCTAATTAATTACCTAGATCAAGCAAATTAATTAAAGAAATCAATAGGCGGCTTTCGAAATCCGCGGAAAACAAAGAAAATAAAGGCGATGAAAACAAAACCGGTGAGGTCCCCCAAGTGCACCGGCACTTGGCGAAACAGACCCCGCAACAAATGAATGTCCGTTTACAAGAGTTCAAATGCTAGAAAATAAAGACTCTCTCTCTCTTTTTTTCGTCTCTTTCAATTTTCTTCTCCTCTTCTCACGCTTTCCTGCGGCTTGGTGAAGAATCAAGCCGCCTCCACGTCGCTTGGGTGCTTTGGCTCTCCTAGGATCGCCTCCTTCGCTCCGCGGGCCCTCGCAAGAAAAAGAAAAGAGAATGTGTAAGAAGCACAATTTTCAAATATGAGAAAATGATGAAATGAATGCAATGGATATAAACAATGAAGTGATGTGGCAAATTATGCACAAATATTTACAACCAAGAATAGCAGGTCAAAAGAGAAACGTAACTACCCTCGCCGTGCCTCCCCGGCAACGGCGCCATTTTGTTGAGCGCGAAATTTCGAGGACGGAAATTAATTGGTGAAAATGTCGTTGATTTTCCCCAAAATCTCGCGTCAACAAAAAATATTTTTTTTATGATTTTTGCTACTTATTAACCTATATAGCGGACAGGGTCGAACTCAGGGAGGCTACAATTCCCGAGGGTTATTCAATTAATTGAAAATCAATTCAAGAGAAAATAGGAATCTCAAAGGACAACTATCCTTGGTTTTTGTGATTTTTTTAATCTTTTTATTTTTTTTATTTTTTTATTTCTATTTTTTTTATTTTCTGATTTTCAAATTTTTAGTGATTTTGATTTTGCAATTTTTTATTTTCAAAAATAACACGATGCAATATTCACAAGATTAAAAACACGCACACCAACTCTTTTTGTAATTTTTCAATTAGTCAAAAATGCTCAGAAAAATTCAAGGAAAATATTTTTGGGTTTTAAAAGTTTTGAAATGTTTTTGAGAATTTTTGTGGAAATTTCAGATGTTTTTGTATTTTTTCTAAAAATCAAACAGCGAGGAAACAAGAAAATATGCACAGCTTGAGTAATTTGCAATTTAAAAATCTTTTAGATACCAAAAACTCCTGGCAATTATTTTTAAAACAAACTAGATACAATTATCTACAAACAGGAACTGAAATCACAGTTTTTGGATTTTTGTAGAATTTTTTACGATTTTTAGAAGATTTTTGATATTTTTTAATTTTTTTGGGTTTTATAAATAATTAATGCGTGAAAATTGGTCAGAAATTAAAAGACAATGAAATACAAGTACTATGATTTTTTTGGAATTTTTAGAGGTATTTTCGAATTTTTATGAATTTTAGAATTTCAAACAAGGAAAAATGACATGTTTTTGATTTTGTAAAAATAATAAATGAAATCAAAATGCCATGAAAAATTTATGCTAAGAAGATAATCACATCAGGAGCATAGCACAATTTTTTCAAAATTTTTGGATCACAACTGATATTTATTTCAATGAAAAGATATAGCAAATTCAATATTCTGCAGTTCAGGGACTAAAATGTAAATATGAAAAATTTCTGTACTGAAATGTAATGAAAATGAATTTCAGAGTGAATGTCGCAAATTACCCATAATCATGTGATCCGATTTGAAGGCGGGGATGTCTCTGTAATATCTGAAACTTTCAAGGGCTGAAGATGAAATTTTTCCACATATCATGTGCAAGTCATGTGCTTCAGGCTCTGGCAGGGGCGTTTTTGGAATGTGTTGGATTCTCCAGAGCGTACTTGTAATTTCCGCAATATAATATTCAAGCCCTAATTTGTTCCTTCCTTTCTTGCAGATGAAGCAAACAAGACCAAGGGGGCACGGGGCCTGGAGGATGGTCGATGGGCGGCCTGGGAAGCGGAGGGGCTTCGCGGGAGGGCGTCGATGGCGCGGGCTGGCGTCAGAGGCTCGCGGCGGTGGCGGCTTCAATGGGACCCGCGTGGAGGAGTGCGGCGAGCCCGCACGGCTGGAGGTTGCGCGGTGTCTTGCGGTGGTCTTCAGCTAGCGGGCGCGGGCGATCGGCGTCGAGGTGGTGGCGAGTCGGATCGCGCTGGAGAGGCGATGGCGGCGCTCCGCCACGGAGCGAGGCCGGTGGAAGAAGAAGGTGGCACCGCCTGGTGCCGCTTGGAGAACGAGGGCTGCGGGGGGCGCACCGGGCGGTTGGCCGCCGTTGGCGACTACGCGCGGGGAGCGCAGGGGACGTTGTGGACGGCCTGCCTTCTTTATTTTTATTATTTTTATTTTTTTTGTAAAATTTTTTATTTGGATGATGTAAACAGTAATACAGAGGAAATTTTTTTTATTTTTTTTTAAATCCGAAAATAAGAACAAAAATGATAAAGAATTTTTTTTAATTTTTTAATTTTTTTTATTTTTTTAATAATGTTTTCCTGCAAAACAAACATTAGATAGAATAGAAATTTTTTTATTATCCTGCAAAACAAACGTTAGAACTAAAAGAATTTTTTTTATTTATCTACAAAATCGGGAAGTGAATGGGGATTCGGCGAACGATGAGGGATTCGAATCAGATCTCCAGTCACCATACGCGGCTGGAGTTGAGAGATCGTGGGAGATAGAATTCGAAGGCGGAGAGATCGAGAAGATGAGATGAAAAATCGAGTCGGTGGCGGATAAAATCGAGATGGTGATTTTTAAGATCTAGAGAAAAAATGGCGATGAAAAAAAATGCGAAAAAATAAAATGCGATTCAAATAAGATAAAAATGCGAAGAAAAATTTGGATCTCACTTTAGGAGCGGAAAATAGACCGTGATCGCCTCGACAAGGCCGACTCGCTGTCACCGGACGGCTTGGAGGCTAGCCAACTTCCTCGACGAAATTTCTCTCGGAGATCGGGCTCCTCTCTCTAAAGATTGATCAGGTTGGAATGAGGGAGATGGAGCCATATAAATAGAAAAGAGAGACATTTGAATTTTTGAATTTTTGGATAAGAAGATAAGAGAGATTTTTTTGGTGGAAGAGATAACATGAGAGATAAAATAGAAAGATAAAATTATTTACAAAATTATCTAATTGTTTTGAATTTTCGTCACTTTATTTATTTGAATTAAAAAATGTTATTTTTTTATTTTTTATGATGGTTAGTTAAAAATAACTACTATATACATGTACTATATACATATATGACATTATATACAAGGATAAATGAGGAAATTAGCCTCTTTTTTTTAAGAATTTTATTAATTTTTTTATTTTTGTTTTTGTTTTAAGTAATTAGTAAAAATATTTACAAATATATATACAAATACAATATACACAAAATACAAGGGAAAATTGCACAAACCACCCCAGAAAACCAACTTTTCAACCGTAATTCCAAAAATTATAAAATCACAGTCATTTTGAAGATAATTTAATTTAGAATTCAATGGAAGTGATATTTGTTCAATTTGAGATCATATGGAGCCGGAATTGATCTTTCAATTAGTGCTTTGTGGCTTTTTCCAAGTGTGGCTACTTTTATTCTGTACATGATTTAATTGTGCAATCAGTTTTATTAATTAGGACCCATTTTTATTTACAACTTTGATTTTTAATGTTATTTGATTTGGGGTCAATTAAGGTACAAATAAATTAGTGTTATTTCTATACAGATATACACAAAATAAGTGAGAAACACATTTTTTTGGATTTTCTGGGTCAGGACCCTATCTCCCCCTACTTTATTCCTGGTCGATCAGGTCAAGTCTTGACCTTCTCTCGGGGTTCGGGTCATCCTGTATACAGTCTTCCTTTTTTTATTTTCTTTTCTTTATTTTTCCTTTCTTTCTTTATTTATTTATTTTAGGTTAAAATTAGTAAGAAATGTATAATATTTACACACAAATGCAAGTTAGTAAGAATATGGAGTTAGCGTTATATGCGGGTGTTTTATAAGGGATTTTAAGCTAAAATAAATGATTAAAGATGACGAATCGCAGATTCATCAGTGCCCCATCTTATGTAAATTGTGAAGAATCGACTAAATCCTAAACAAATAGGTAAGAAGCGATCCAGGATTGACTATCATATCATATGTATGGTCAGTTATTTGGTGATGAATAGAAAACCCAAGAGCCGCAAAGTGAATCAGTTGACTATGATTACATGTGAAATTGAGGATTCTATATTCACTCATGTTCAATTAGACGAGGCTCCACATTAAACATCCTCCCCGAGTCCGTATTTGACAAACTCAAAATCGGATAACTAAAAAACACTAGGGTGATCGTTCAATTACATGATCAGTCCTCCAAAAGATCATGGGGGATTGTTTCAATCATCGTAAACTTCTGAGGTGACAAACACAAAGTGGACTATATTGTCCTTGACATTCAGCACCATGGAGTATTATCTGAGTCTCATATCATTTTAGGAATGTTGTTCTTAGCCTCTGCTAAGGTAATTGTCGATAGTGAGACTCAGGACATCAAGTTTCCGAACTCAGAACACAATGCACAAAAGCTTAATATTGTAATCTGCTTAAACGCAACTTGAGACCGATAGTTTTGATCATGGGACAAACACTTCACATGATTAGACCTCTCCTCATAAAATACTAATAGATGCCCTAGGAGAGACACCCATGAGACCGACCATTGGACAAAACTCTCATTCTCTCCACACCTCCCAGCTTGCAACTGCTCCTAGGAGGAAACATTATTTAGGAACTTATGAAGAATTGGACCATATTTTGCAGGAACATCATGACTATTTAAGTTGTCCAATCTTTGAGTTGGTAGTAATTCATGAGATATTTGAACTACACAAGGAACCAACTCAGGAAACCTTGGATGCCATAAAATTCACAATTATCAGGATGTGACATCAACAACACCAGCTACCAATCACAAAGCCAGCCGGAACATGCTCCCTTGTCCGAAGATGCGTATGACCCTACAAGACTTAATCAACTTTTATAGGGATTTAACTGACAAGGAACTCATAAATGCCACATCGGTTACGTAGGATAGGGAGATGAAGATTCTCCATCTTCTTGCAAAGCTTCTCATGGAAACAAACCTACCAATAAAGCCACCTTTGACCTTAAACACCATGGGAATTTTGAAGAGTCCTCGTCTAGTCTTGAAGTGGTTCATCATGTATGTGCAATAAGTACAGTTGTTATCCAAGGGCACTTACCTCTGGTTGACAATAGTTGGAGATCCTATGTGTACAACTACTATTCTTCTAAGAATGACTCTGACAATGTATGGTCTTCTTCATTCATCCCCTCTTCACCACCCTTACCATCTCCATGTTATCTTTCACCCCACTCCTGCAATAAGGTCTGTCGCAAACCTCCTTGACCTTGTACATTTGTAAATATACCTAATTCCCCACTTGTAATTATGTGATTGTACTTAGGCTGGCCTGAGACTAGGTATAAGGGGACTGGTACCATTATGTATACATCACTTATATTCTTTCTGCTCACACTCGACTGCCTCATTTAATTCTTTTCTACTATGTTAGTCACTCAAAATTTCAAGTATAAGGGCAAATCAACTTCTTTTATTTTTCGCTCGTCTATACTTAGTACGAGATATTTCTACATTTCACTTTGTGCCATGAGGATGTAGCACAAGCTAAGTATAGGGGGAGGTGTTTGTATATATTATACTTACTTTAACCATAGCTCGTACTTTAGTTATTTTCATCTAAGATCGGGGATGGCTACAATTTTTGTATATTACGTATATTTTAATAAATTCTTTCTATAAATAATACATGATTTTCAAAAATAAGAAGAAAAAAACAAAAAACCTTTTGCATAAAAAAACCACTCATGATCTTGCTTTTCATTAAGCATCTCATGCATTCATACATTCCTTCGTTGGTATATTGTTAATGCATTCACCATCACTCAAGGCTTGAGGGTTTGAAGACACTGGATTTCTAAGGTCTTGAGAATCCGAGCTAACCAGCCATTGTCATTAGGGTTTTTGAAACTTAATAATCCACATTTCCCTAGTTTGAAAGATTTGAGCGCTATATCACACTCTTCATATCTACCTTCTAAAAGAACATGATTAGCACATCACTTTCACAACTACATGATTGATGAGATGAGTTGAGTTATCACTTGAGGAACTAGGACTGGAGATTTGAGTCTATACCCGATCTAATGATGCTCGAGGATGGGATAACATTAATGAAGGCTCCAAGAAACCTGAGTGTAGAAAAACCCTAGCCAGTATGTGAACAAGTTCTTGTGTTATCATTTGATATTGACCTATGTGCAAGGGTGTGATGAAACTAAATAATTGTTGATCAGTGTGCGCCAACTTTTGGTAAAAGCAGTGGAGCTATCCAAACAAATAAAATAAAAATAAAGAGATGTTCTCTCATATAAAGAAAAGCCCAATCATTACAAGGTCAAATTACAAAGAGCTTCCACCTAAAGATGAGCGCTCCCAATCATTTTCAAGGTGTCCACTTCGATCAAAGGCTATTAGGACCAAGGAGTCGAGCTAGCACCATAAAAGGGCTCTGCATCGTATAGTGATACAAGGCTAGGTGTCGAAGGTATCTTAAATACTAAAAAACGATGCACCCTGATGTAGTCCCAGAAAAAGAAGTACATATGACTCCAAATTCTCTTGACGGACATATTGATCAACAAAATAAAAATATACATGTGTTGAGTAATAAGGCACTCGAGAGGCCCCATGTTCCAATGTGAAGGAGAGAAAAACAGATACAATCATATGCCCTCCATCATCTGGACATCCATCTACACATTCAAGTCTGACGAACTAATGAGACGGTTGACTGAAGCAAGAACCGGTGTGTTCCCTAGTGTTGAGGTTTAGGTCAAAGAGGAGAGCCTCTTGGACTGGAACTTTGAGTGACATATCGACTCGACTCTCCTGAATGCACTACACTAAAATTCGTATCCTTATATTATATGTAGAAACAGAGAGTCTGAAAAATAGAGAAGTTGGATTCCTTTTGATTAAAGCATGGTTGAGAATAGAAGTTTAGGATCACTCAAATTAAGAGTATACTATGAATTGAACCTTCAAAATTCACATGCATAGTGAGGGATTTATCCAACTAAGTCGTCCATTCATTGATACTCAACGACGAGCATAGTTTAAGTATAGGGGGATGATAAATCTCAAACTCGTCATGTTAAAATTGATCAATTAGGCTCTGTTCCCCAAAATCCATATGCATTTAATAAGTAATATAACATCATTAGCATTCATACATGTGTAAATAATATTCGCATTTCATCATTTATATCTACATTAAATAAGGAATAAAAAATCCAAGTTTAAATTGACCTAAAAAGCATCTATTTTTCCAAGTTTTAATTAAGTCATTCTAACTCTGATTGACCTAAAACCACCTCTATTGTATAGAAATTTCTAACAATAATAAATATATAATTAAAAATGATACTCAAACAAGTGACAAATAAACCCAAAGCCTAAATTCACATCAGACGGATTAAATGCACATATCTCCATCATATAGTATCAGATTTTGATATATCTTACTTTTAAAATACTCCATTTTCAAATACCTTCAAAACAAGACTAATTTCATAAAATTCGGAGCTCATATGTGAAAGTTGGGTTTTGGGCTTCTATTGTGCATTTTATCTTTTTGCAATTTTTGACCTAAGTTTTTATGTACTAATTAACCTTTTAATTTTATTTCTTCTTCATTTGTGTTCTTTGATGGAAGTTTTATTAAGTGGTATAAAATCCAAATCCGTATCGAGACTAAAATCAAAGAAACTTATTATGTCCAAGTGTCCTTTGAGAGTCTGTAAAAAATTTTCTTGTTTCATACTCTTATTTTATTTCCCTATTTTATAATTTAGTAAAAAAATTACATTAATGTGTAATTAATTGTCTTGCATTTTTATTTTATTTTTTTAGAGTTTTTATCCTCTTTTAGAACAACCAAAAAATTGTAGAACTCCACAAATTGGTTTTCTTTACTCATGGAGACCACTAAAAATACCACTTTGTACAGATGACCTCTTTTGCTCCCAGTTTCTTCATAAAAGTTGTAGATCTTGTCGAGAGGAACAACTTAGGGAAATTTTTTATCTGAGATCTCCTTCTATTTCTTTTCTATTTTTCTTCCTCTTTTAAATTTGAAATTTTTTTAGGGTGACACGTGGCTCCCCTTCCCTCTCTCTCACCCCCCCCCCTCTTCACCTCATAGACCGTTACAACTGGCCGCATAACACCACCGTCACCTCCCCTAGGTGTCAAAATTCACACCCTCCAGAAACCCTCCTGCTCTGATATCATGGTTCCACCTCGTCTTCACCCGCTTTGCTCACCCTCCGCGGCACTAGCACTCACGCCACCCAACCTTGTTGCTGCCTCGGCAGACACGCCATCACTCCAAGTATAGTCCCTCTCCCTTCATCACCCCTGCTCATGCTCCACAGAGAGAGCTCCATCCTTCATCGATGCATTCTCCACCTTGCGTCACCATATGATGCACAGGCCGAGCTCGAGCCACTTGCCAGCAACCCGCTCCTGCACCACCAGCCGCCGGAGCTGCTAAACCTCCGCACAGAGCCATCCACCACCTCTATCAGTCCTCATCTTCGTCGCCCTCATCCCGCACGTCCTGTCTCAAATGGCACACCTACCTTCATCTATCAAGAACCCAAGTGCCCCCCCCTCCCGGAGGAGATCGTGGGACGGGAAGGATAATTTCACCCATGCCCCTACATCTCCAGCAAAATACACTGAAGCCCCTACCTATTGTAGCTCACATGCGAGGGATGCGACGTACAGTCAATTTGCAAGGAGGCCCAAGTTTGTTCAACTAATTACGAAAGGCCCCCGCCAGCAGAGGCCTGCGCAACGCATGTGTTATCTTAGGAAATTGCACCAAAATCCCTGCGGGTTTTGTAAATTCCAGATAAGTCCTCCGGGGACCTCTTTCATAAGAAAGCATTTATTTTTATTACATTTCAATTCCTGGAAGTTGTTTGTGGCATAATGTTCTCATACAAACTCAGTTTTTAATGCACAATATGTCATTTTGAAGCTATTTTCATGATCTATCATTTTACATAACTTATGGGAAAATCTGAAGCTCATTATTCATGATAATTATTTGATGAACCTCTTTGATCTATCTAGGTTGAATTCTGACTTATTTGTGCAATATTTTATTGAGAAGATCATTGGCTTAATTTGCAGGACTCCAGTTGAACATATTTTGAGAAAATGATTCTATTGCATTACTTAACAATTTTGGAGTAATTAATCTACACATGGTACCATTAATCATATGTATCTTTGCATGAACACTACAAAGGAGGAGTAAATTCATTATTGAAGGATATTTCATTAATCCTCTCATAATTCATGTGGACTATTATTGAGGAATTTGATCTATTGCAGAAGCTCATTTTAAGATCTTTGATCTCTCTTTGAGTATCTAATAATTGCAAGCTATTCTATTCCCTTGGATTATTTGATAATAATTTGAGGACTAAATCACGTAGAATTTTGAGGTCAAAATATTCTTTAATGAAATCATTTCTTGCAGCCTGGAGCTAAACAGATAAATATTTCTTGAAATTATATCCTTTGGTCTGTGATTATATTTCAAGGATATTGATTAATGGTGTTTGGATTTAAAAATCATAAAATCACATATTCTATTCTTAATTATTCTCTCTGTTATTTTTCGCATTGCATCATCATATTTTCCATTTTATTTTCTGAAATAGAAATTAATCTAATATTTAATTAATTATTTAAATTAATTTAAAACCATGTAACTAGAAATCACCATTTCCTATGTTCGACCTTAGTAGTTTCCAAGAAAAATTCTCCACAACATTCAAAATTTTTTATTTTTGATCGACTGAAATCGTCTCCTATACTACAATTGTTTATTACTAAAGAGGTGATTTTCACGAATATCACAGGGCTGTTGTGGGATATCACATTTCGAGATGCACGCTTAGTAATATGGTCTTCGTTATCCATTATATGATTAACACAAGTGGTTAATGCGAGTCGATCACTTGAGTTGGTTACTCATCTTGGTTTTATAGGGGGAATTCCAGGATGCGGTTAACAAGGGGGTATTCTCATCAGATATCCCATATCTAGAGAAAAATGGAAGGTGGTCGTATGTCTGACTATGTTGAGATGAAAATCATATCTTATAATCCCAGGTCTCAATTGACTTGTGCCTATTGTCGAGGACTCATACCATCATATAGTGGTTGCTAAATGAGTTCCTTTAATCAGTCTCATTGTACTAGTGTTGGATTACTTGAAAAAGAATCATGTTGGATATTAGATCGATCTAGTTGAAATGTGATTGATTCAGAAAGAAAATAGAACTAACAATGAAATAAGAATGATAATCTAGAAGGAAAGTGGGAGACTTAGTAACGGAAAATGTTGGGAACTTAGTTAGGGTGCATCTACTTCACACATTCCTATGCCTATGGTGATAACTTTAAGAGCAAGGCTTGAGCGACGACATTATCCCCATCATGTGAGATCCAAGGTTTAGGTGAGCCTTGTCACATCTCCATTCGAAGAAGATGTTGAACTTCGTGTATTGCTACATCAAGCAATAATCGGGGAATCTCTAACGAGCTTCTCATGTCCATGCACCACCTTACACCTTCATCACTCTAGAATATCTAACATCCACCTTTCTTCTCAAGATCACCCCAATTCCCATGTAACACATATTCCCTCCCTCTTTTTGTTTCTTCTTCTTTCTTCTTCATATTGCATTCTCTGTTATCTCACCATCTTTCTCATTGCGATTAAGTTTAATTCCAAACCCACTTCCAATGAAATCGATTGAAAACCCTTGATCAAACAACCCCCTTCTTCTCTCTATCGGCTCAACGAAGATAATATAGTTCGTAGGTGGAGGAGGAACTTCATTTGTACAACTGTCACTAGCCATTCATCTCGAGGATTCCCCTCATGGCTCGGTCGTGTGTTGGCTGAGGCCACAACCCTTCTCCCTTCACCAGATTTCTCCACCCACTATAACCGAGGAAGAAGGATGACAGAGGAGGGGGTCAACTGCACTACTGCATTCCATCTAAGCCGAAAATCCTCTGGGAATCCACCTTCAGTCTCCAGCATTCGCCGAACCTCCTTGGGCATCATCAGAATAGCACATTTGCCACTCTCCACAACCGCTCTCCACAGCAACCACGATACCATCTCCATCATCAGACGTGGAAGATTCGTCGAATAGCAGTCGAGCCTCAGTTTTTGCTTTATCTAGATTGAGCAGTAGATGTAGCATGACAACATCAACTATTAATTCATCTTCATCATATGTCCAACAATTGATCTTCACACCTCCATCCGAAGCTCAACCTGAGGCAAGAGGTTCGGGCGATATGAAGTTGAGAAGCACATCACACCACGTGGAGGTACGCACACAAACCTCATCTCGAACCAGATCTTCGCATGTGCGCCTCACATGCGATACGAGAGATTTGCGCACCAGCCCTCACTCTCCCTGGAATGTTCATCAACACCCCTTCTCTTGGAATAATTGCATGAATTCCATTGCAGGAATTGGAAATGACCTTTTAGTCCTTTTATCTTTTATTATTATTATTATTATTGAGTTTTGTAATTTTACATAGACACTCATGTGTTGAGTCTTTTGTTGAACTGTTATTTTTCTTCATTTCGAATTTCTTAAATTGCACGTTGTTAACTAATTAAATTTCTGACTGATGCTCTTCTTTTCATAATTTTATGATATTGGATTGATATATTAATATTAAAGTGGTGTAAAATTGTATATTTTTCCCATCTAAGCTCATTTAATTCGTATTAAATTAATCCTTGCTCTGAAAATTACAAACAAGTCAAAGTAGCTAGAATTATTAGTTCCCTAGCATGTTCCAAAAATCATTATAATAGTATGCATCATTTATCTTAAATAACTAATGTAGCAATTTATGTAACTTAATTTTAATTAATCGCACTGTAAGTGCTTTTAACAATTTAAGGTTGTTCTGAATTTATCTTGATTAGATGCTTCTAGGATAATTTAGTATATGCAAACTACTCATGTTTGATATCTATTAAAACTCATTTATTGCATATCACTCAATTTGCATCAATTATCTCACAAAAAAATCACTTTGCATCAGAAAAATACCAAAATTTCACAGTAGATTAGTGTTGCATTAGTAGACATTCTGGCCATGTTTCTTAGGTTTGGACTTAGATTGATTAAAATTTGTAATTTGACCACTAGACATAGCGTATTTGCACTCATCTTATTTAATTGCATATAAAATCCTCAAAAAAATGCTTCTTTAAAACCTCATCTCTATACGATCTGAAAATTAATCCTAAAGATAAAGTAACCTCCAAGAGTTTGACTTTGGTCTTCCCCAAGTTAAAAAATAAATCTGGTCATTTCGAGCATTACTTGAGTATTAGTTAATTGATCTTTTGATTTATCCTTAATTGTCAGACTACAACCACAAGACACAATTAGCTTGGACATTTCAAGAATTTTCAATGCATCACTTCCTCCTAATTCAAAGCTTGATTTTGCTTGAACCTTAGCTTCATATTAAACATTGATTTTAGGAGCATTGTAGGTTTGCTTATTTTGAATTCCATATAATTCATTTGGTGTCATATTACCTTGCATAAAATTTCTAAAAAAGTTTGTTCATTCACCAAATCGATCAAGTGAGTGATAACTTTGATTCAATCAATTATATGACCCCAAATTCGATCAACTAAGTAAGCACGTCTCCTTGAGTCGACTCTAAAGCTTTCCCACATTAGAGAACCATAAACCGCACCTCTTCGCATATAGACCTTATAGGTAAAATACCGAGATAATAAATATAAATATAAAAATATAAATATAAATATATATATAAGGAGGGTTAGATTATACCGAATTTGATAAGATGAACCAACTTGCCGAGGTGTGCGAAACGCACTGACCTTAAGAATAGATTCATACCCCCACGAAATTTCCGATGGTGCAATCGATATTGGTACGACTATTCTCCAAGATACAACGACGAGATCTCAATGGGTATGCACATACTAACATCGAGATCTATTGAGCAATACAGATCTTTCCTTCAAGTTGACTCACTCTAAACAAATGGAAAGAATACAATTGTCTATATTACAAGCCATTGTTGTAGTCCTTTATCTATATAAAGAGAATGTAGCTTCGGTTACAATGATCAAGCAAGAGTAATGCGTCAAATAACCTTGCAATTAACAAAAAGTAAATTTGAGCAATGATGCTGCGGTTACAAAAAAAATCATAAGCAACACATTTACTTTCCATTCAAAACCATTAGACTAAAATATAATGCCCTCATAGTACACACGTTATCGGTAACGTGTACATGCAAATAACTCCAGCCGGCATTAACTTTTATTGCATTTCAATAAGTAATTTCCAACAATATTAACTATCATTGGACTTTAAAAAAAGTTATATTTTAGCAAATCAGATAAATACATCAACAATCACGAGGTAGATTCTAATGTTAAAACAAATAAAGAGAAGTGAAAATGCTCAACCAAACTTGGCAGTATTTAATGTCAATTTTAAATAACTACATAGAATATTATTTTAGTAATAAAAATTAAAGTATTTGAAATATAATAATAATATATCAACAATCCCCTATTATTTCAAATACTTTTTTTGAACATTCTCTTTTCATCCCCCACAATTTCAAAAAAAATAAAGATAACCATAAAAGTGGGATAAAAACTTAAAGATGACACATGAAGGAATTCACAAATGTAATGTATAAGACTTGGTGTCTTATCGACTATGAACCAAGACGTAGAGAATATGAATATAGTTTCTAAAGGTTGGTGGAATAATAATTCCTATGAACCAATCCTTTATTTGTGAAACCATTGACTCATATCTCACATTACATTTTTAATCTTTGTTGCTCATGCGGGTTGACACGTTTCGGCCATGCGTCTACCTGGATTTTCATGAGTGCTCTAGAAATTTTGCCCAAGAATCTCATAGGAAGCGGCCTCACTTCCACACCCATATAGGTGGATCATCATCAAGTGTATACTACTTTTATACACCACCCAATTTGGTTATGACGTCCATTCAGAACAAGTATGTTCAACCTCACCACTTATGATATATCATATTGTACACCATAGGAATAGGGAATAACCGATAGTATCCTCTTAGTCGTCCAGTGAATTGGTTATCCCATATGAACCTCCTTCCCGGGATGTCCGTTCATGAAGGTTGGGTTTCCATCACTTCGACTATTGATTTGGGTACTCCCATTCCCCTCGATGTACTCTCCATGAGTTTTTTGCTCAGTGGTTTAGTCAGAGGATCAATCAAATTTAACTCTGACTTCACATAATATATAGATATTATGCCATGAGATATCTCATAATATTGTCTCTCGGACAAACATGCCTGCTTTTTCACATTATAAAATATTTTTTAGCAGCATGGCTTTCACAGTAGAAATATTGATGACATTGGCTTCATCCAAACGGAAATATATGCCCAGTAGTTTCTCAAGCACATTACAAGAGCATGCATTCTCTAATGCAATAAACTCATATTCTATTGTATATTGAACAAAGCATGCTTGCTTGATTAATTTCAAAAAATAGCTCCGATTCCTGGATAAGTATATACCCAATAGTAGTTTTCGACTCATCTGAATAATGAAGTGAATGTGCACTATAATATCCTTCAAGAACGGTAGGATCTCCATAAAACATTAAACAATAATCTATCTCTTCTTTGAGATATTAAAGCATTCAAAATAGAGCATCTCATTGCTCTCTTCCAGATTTGCAGTATACCTGCATAACTTTTCAAAAACATATGCAACATCTTATCTAAAATAATTCATCAAGTCTATAAGACCATAACAAATGTGCATACTTGATTTGAATATGTCGTCACTATTATTAATCAATAGATTTATAGTTATTAAATTACTTATCTCCTTGCATTCAAATGAAGAAGATCCTTTATTTTTTTATCACAATAAAGGTGAATGTCTAACTTGATATCTCCAACGGATGGAAGAATAAGTGTAACAAGGCTCATAAAAAACAATTCAATTATCATATTAATAATAATATGATAATGACACTGGATTAAAGAAAACACCATCATTCTCCAAAAGAAAATGAATGGTAACAATAATAGCAACCGCTAAAAAAATCATATTCATGCACGCATTGTATTTTATTATTGCATGAGAAACACCATTAAACACTAATACTTCATTTCTAACCATTGGCCCATTTCCACTCCATACGTCAATTGCATAGAAGTAAAGACCATGCAAAATATAAGACCACACATAACATGAATTGTATCAGTATTATATTTGGAAGAAAATAAAAAGAATTTTAAAAAAATGATAAAAAGTCAACAAGACTATTATTCACAAACACATTTTGTAATGCGGGCTTTCTTAAGCTCCATAAGTAAGACGTTAGTTAAACACCTCCCACACTTTCGGATATTTCAAACTAGATATTTTTAGATTATAGCGAGACCATTCAATAAAAAAATTCCACCAACATTTCTCTCTCACCAACATTATGGGGAATCAAAAAATTACTCAATTACGACTACATCTAAGATATGATATTCGGATAAAAGAAACAAAGAATCCTACGGATCTATTCTTAAGATTGTAGGTAAAAATTATTAGGATATAAATACAAATATATAAATATAAGGAGGGTTAGATAATACCGGATTTTATAAGATAAACCAACTTGCTTAGGCGTGCGAAATGCACTGACCTTAAGAATAGCTTCGTACCCCCACGGAGATTTCGATGGTGCAATCAGTATTGGTACGACTACTCTCCAGGATATAACAGCAAGATCTCAATGGGTATGCATGTACCAACATCGAGATCTATTGAGCAACAATAGATCGTTCCTTCAAGATCACAATACAAGAATAATACACAAGCCTCAAAGAGAAAATAAATTAATGAGCTTCTCTCTTTCTCTCGATATATGGCCGTAATACTCTCTATATGATTCTGTATTCTTCGGCAAAGAAAAGATAGATATATAGAATTTCCAAAGGTAATGTTAGAGCAATTCATAATATCCCAATTAAATCACCTCTTAAAAAACTAAATTAAAGGTGATATGTTGCAAACTTGCAAACAAACGTCAATTGACGTTTCGTTGCAAATCAAATACAAGTAACGTCCTTACTCAAATAATTGGATAGATTTCAAAAATAATAAAAATGTATTACAACCATAAACCTCTGAATTAATAATTCAATTAAATCCAATGTGAAATTATTATGAAATTATTTAAGTATTTGAAATATAATAAAATATTAATAGACCTGAGGGGTTCTTATTGATCGTTGATTTCCAAAGTACACCATTGACATTTTAATACACTATATTGAGCTATCTTTAGATAGGAATGGTGGAAGGTCCTAGTTGACCCATTCAGAGGAGTTGGGGCAAATGTCGATGTTACCAAGTGTCAACTCAGCAATGGATGGTGAGTTACCTTTGTCTGGATTCGAACTGGAGGAGGATTATTATAGTAGGTGGTTGATGGAGTGACTATAATGGATGAAGATACATCCTTATTGTAATGGAGAGGGTTAAAGGAAGCTTCAAAGGCTACATCTGGTGTGACAACTTCAATACCTTTTAGGATGTCATGGATATTAGGGATATCTATGAGTAGTTTGATGATTACCGCATCTTCACAGTCAACAACTAAAGAAGGGGCCTCAAAAGCCAAAAGTTCTTCAATATGTTTAAAAAATATGGGTACTTATGCTGGAGCGGGGAGCCCAGGACAACCATCCAGTACAGGTTGACGTACTTAATGCACCTTGAGCCAAAATATGGCGACCAGTGGTAGAACTAAATTGAGAGATCATCCAGAGAAGAGAGCGAGGTTTGGAGGGATTTGTACAATTTCTCAGTACTTACCTCAGCAACAAATTATCTCTTTGATATGTTCCTGTAATATCTGAAGGCATATTGTCCCACTTCATCTTGCAGAATGTTCTTCTCCCATTCTAGAACTTATATCCTAAGAAAATTCGACGATGAGGCAGCAGAGTAGTTGCCTTTTGTATTGCAAGTATTTTGAACGTAGTTGGGCACACGAAAGGGGAAAGACATTCCGATCAAGCTTCAAATCCCCCTCCCCCTGATTAGGACAGAGATGTACACCTATCAAAGGAGACACCTAGGGCTCGTTTGGATTGCGGGTTGGGGTGGGTTGGGGTATCCCAAGTTTGAGACGGGGTTGGGCGAGGATAACCCTATTGCAATAGTAGGTGCTTGGATAGAGGGTGGGATGGATTGGGGTGGATGTGGTATAATTTGATGTGATGGATAAATGTCCTCTTTGTCATTAGGATGAAAATATTAAAAAACGTTGGCCATATTTCAATATAGTACCCGCTTTATAATGGAAATCTTTCTTGTAATTTACTTGTAAACCCCCAAGAACGAACAAGTTTTCTCGTAACATAGAATTCCAGGCAATTTCCCCATTATGCCCCCGCAATATCTCAATAGTACCCCCTTTATAATGGAAATCTTTCTTTTCAATTAATTGTAAACCCCCCAGAACGAACATGTTTTTCGGTAACATAGAATTCCAGGCAATTTCCCCCTTATGCCCCCGCAATATACGCCCAATCTTTGAAAACCTGTCTTTAATGTGAGGTTATTATCTTCTGAAATATTCAGGGGACAGGTACCCAGAATTAGAAATGTTGTGACAAACCTATACAACCATCGATTAGAAAGCAAGAGCGATGGAAATTGCATAAAGAAATTCAGTAGTACCTTACAGACCGTAGCATACGCTAGTTTCTTACCCACGCAAACAAGATTGGAATTGCTAGAGGAGAGTAGTAACGAAATACAGTTGAAGTCACACCACATGCTTGTCAATCACTGCATCGTCAACCACCTCTAGTCCTGCACCTCGTAGTTGCAGAGTCAGCGTGTCCACCATATCCCGCAGTGTAGCTCTCGACCCTCCAGCATCATCTAACTCGGCGTACAGAGTAGCCAATTCGATTTCCTTGTCGCTTAAGTCTTTGTGCGTGATTTCCAGATTCCGACGGAGTTCTCGATTTTCCCTTTACATATCCCATAAACGATATGCCAAAAAGAAATACTCGTCTGCCATATTCTCCTCTGTCCTGGGAGCACGTGTATGAGGAACATGATGATCACAGCGTCCTGAAGAGCAAACATAGAAGATCCGTTGAAGCGGGTTCTCTTGTCCATCTTCGTAGCTCAGAACCAAAGGGGTCCCACAACGACATCGGTCATTTGGATGCATTGATGTTAAACTACGAAATTAACAAGAACTTTCCATTAACATGAGGCAACATGAAACTGCAATACTAACATCAGGACAAAAGCATTAATGCAACAAGATTACAGTCCATAACAGAAAGAACGGTAAGCTATGACTGCCTCCTTATTCTGTTATTCCACATTGCGTGCGCGATTCTATCTCGCAGGACCTCCCCCCGACGGATATCATCACGAAGTATGGCGACGCTCCGATTTTGCTCCTCGTCAACCTCCTCGGGCAAGTTGTCCTCCTCTTCGTTGTCAGATAGCGAATCACCGCCGTTGACTCGGATAAAATTGTGAATAATGCAAGTTGCCCGTACAACATCCCGTTGTATGTCGAACGAGTACGATGGCATATCACGCAGGCAGTGGAACTTATTCTTCCACACACCGAAAGTCCGCTCCACCACATTGCGCAAACATGCATGCCGGTGATTAAAAAGTTCCTTATGATTTTCGTACTGACAGCCACGGGCGCGCCAAGCTGGGAGATGATATAGGGCGCCTTTGTACGGTGCGATGAACGTGTCTGTGTTTAAGTATCCACAGTCCACCAAATACTTGCAACCCTCTGGGACGACCAAGGACCCACTCTCAACGGAATGTCGAAGCACGGTCATATCCGCGCAAGAACCTTCCCACCCAGTGACGACATAAGTGAAACATTGGTTAAAGTCAACCGCTGCCATAACATTTTGGGCTGGGAAAAGCTTCCTGCAGCGGTAAGCTCCTTCCTCCTCGTGCTTTACATGAGCTGGGATGTATGTCCCATCGATAGCTCCTATAACTCCATGAGGAAACGCTTGAAAATTAGGAAACAAATGGGAAAACTTGGACTAATGTTTTGCTTACTTTAAAGTAGTGCTTACTTTGAAGTATGGATAGTAACGTGGGTTTGAAGTGATAACATCCGGTGTTACTGGCGGGGCAAGTCGAATATACTCTTGCTCAAGTGAGATGACTTTCGCGAGTACCCTTTTAATATGGTGGGATATGGTCTCCGCGCTATGTTGGAATGCTTCCTGGATGATTCTATTTGAATGCGCATTCGTGAACGCATATAGGAAAATACACACTTGCTCCATGACGTCCCTGTACCTGGTATGGGTTAATCCATGATCACTGAGCACACGAACGAACCGTCTGGGCATGGGAGGTCGCATGCGGAAGTTTTGGAAAGCCCTGTCGCCATGGCCCGCAAGCATCTCTTCGACCCAGGCTCGTCCGTTGAGAGGCCGTGTATGCAGGGGTCTAGGCACTCGTCTGGTGGAGGACTCATGCTCCATATGCTCCACTGCCACCACCGCCGCTACCCCAATGCAGGCTATTACTGCTTGCTCCATGATGTCATCGAACGGATTGTACCTACGCAACACCATTGGTGACCGCAATCTCCCTCCAACGACGGATATCTATTGTAACGAAAGAAGAATGTAACGTCGATCTACTTGAGTGTCAATAAATTTCGCGACAATTTCATACAACGTTAATTAACTACTTAGAGGAGCTCTTCCATTCCTATCTTGATGCAAGGTACACTACTGCGAAAAAACATGTCCCAGCAGCGACCCGCAAAAACAACTTCCTGTAAATTCATCGCAACCAAAGTACGATGTTTGGGCCTGTTAACTAAATTCATTCCCTGCACAAAAGTGATTCCTCGACATACTATTCTTTATAAACAACCACACTGCAGATTGAACATGTATCGTGTGCTATATTCCCTTCGCGCCTGTTAACTAAATTTATTCCCGGCAAACAAATGATTACTACATAGTAGTCTTTATAAACAACCACACGGCAGAATGAACATGTATCATATTCTATATTCCCTGCATAAAACACCATTAAGTTTATTCTTCAACACATGTGGATATGTTACATGCATAAAACACCATTAATTTTATTCCTCAACACCTGAGGATATATTACCTGCATAAACACCATTAATTTTATGCGTCAATACCTGTGGATATATTACCTGCATAAAACAACATTAATTTTATTCCTCAACACCTGAGGATATATTACCTGCATAAAACACAATTAATTTTATTCGACAACACCTGTGGATATATTACCTGCATCTGACGGGACTGGGACCCCCAGCGAGAGCGAAAGACTGCTTACGAATTAAAAGCGTAGAGTTCGAAATTATTAAAAGTAAAAACATGCGATGATGATGTCCGTCAACGACGAATGGTCTTCTCAATCCATTCGTTTAGCTTCTCGGGGTCCCCTTTCATGTGGTAGAACACATGTCTACCAGTCGGCGTTGCTAGCGTCTCTGCGACCATTTGGAACTGTTCCATGGCAAGGTCAGGTCTGAAGGCGCTGACCTCCCTACATGCTTCCCTTGCTAGTTCATCAGGATCGGGTCTCTCCTCCGCAAATTTCTTGGGGAGGGTCGACAGGAACTTCTCAATCAACTCTTGCCCTGTTTCAGACATTGCCTCTACGCTCTTGCACTTCTTGGCACTTCCTGTTCGATTCCCAGTTGACCTCTTCCTAGAGGAGGGGGTGGGAGTGACATCCTCGCTGACCTCGTCATCTATCAGGTAATATGGCCTACACTCATCCAGATCTTCGTCGAAGTTTAACTCCCGTTGCCTTGATGCTTGCCGAGAACTAGAGGCCCCCATAGGTTGCTTGTCCCTTGCCAGTCTTGACGAGTTCGCATGCACTCCAGTGGCGATGTCCTTCGAGAGAAACCTCTGTATGTCGCCGAAGTACAAAAAGGCTTGTTCCGATACTTGCGATATCGATCTGCAAGCTGTTTAGGTCGGAGATAAATATTCCATGTTATGGTGATTATGGAAATGTGAAGTGAGAAATATAAAGTACCTCACACCATGCATCATCTGAAGGTGGAATAGGCCTGTTATATATGGTATCCCAGCCCCAACCAGACTTGTTTCGAAGATATAGATATAAAGCGTAGTCCTTCTTCATGTTCTTCCAGCGATGCTGTATTTGCACCTTCGTGTAGCACAATCTGCTTTGTTCGTTGAATCTCCGAACAATAGAGTGCCAACCAGGGAGTGTAAACGTGCTCCCCGCCCAAGATGACTCGTGCTCTAGCATGGCATCAACGAAAATCCTGTCGAGCGCGGAATTCCAATGTGCAATTTGAGGTGACCCAACCGGGGGTGCCTGTGATTGTCCATCCATCCCTCTCTTTCTACGCACCCTCAACGCATACATAAATATATATTTAATTTGATAATTATAACAAGTACCACGTCGAATTGTTATCAATTGCAAGTGTTTATGCTACTATGCAATTGCAAGTGTTTATGCTACTATGCAAGTGATTTTCTTCCTCCTTATCACCCATTAATTCCTTGGATTCAAACAAAGTTGAATTCCCTAAGTACTTGATTATTCCAGTAACTTAATAACTAAAAGTGAATGATGTCTGCATGCTTTACTAGTGGAAAAAATGCAATCCACAGAGTCCCAACATTGACAACTTGGTCGAGTTATCCCTCATAGGTATTTCACATTAATTTCAAAGTGAAGGGGAACCAAAACAATAGCTATTTGACATTAAATTCCAGTAAGCACTATCAAAGTCCAGTGAAGGGGAACCAAAATAATAGCTTTTTGACCTTAACGCGGTCCACAGCTCCAAGGCCATGACACCTTGGTCGAAATACCAGTAACCACCAAAGGCTATTTGACGTTGATTTCACAGTGAAGGTGCTGTGTAAAATTAAGTTTCCACTGATGCTTTATGTGACAGTAACTTAACATGTGAGTTCATATATAAATCCATATGACCGAATGTGAAACTAGAAAACGAAGCATAAAGGGGCCGATATGAAGCCGAGAAACATCAATGCAATATGGCCCGGAATTAAACCCTTATATCCCAACGTAGATCAAGCACAAGGAAAGGAAGCAAAGGAAGCATATATTCCCCCAAATTAGAAGCCGATATACGTCAATCCATTACAACATTACCCCATGGTTGGGTTTAAAATTAATCCAAATACCCCAATGTGTCCTTATCCATGATGGTCGACATCCGATCAGGGAAACATTACATATGACCCAACAGAAAACAACAACTATGGAGGGAAGAGGGCGAAATCAACCACGGGAGACTTGGATGGTACCTTCTTAGCAGCAGTTGGAAGCCGCGACGAAGCTCCTCAAACTCGGCCTCTCCAACAGGAACCTTGGCCAACGCTAGGGCATGCAAGGAGAGAACCACTGTCACCACCAATTTAAATGGGTAGATGTGGTCCACTATCGCCTGAAGATGCCTTCCTCCACGCAAGCGCATGGGGGAGCGGGCCGGTGCCGTCGACTCACACGACGGTGCCTGCTCCTCCATCCCTTCCGCCACTGTGGCTTGATGTGGTCGCACTGGAGGTGAAATGAAGCCCGCGAGATCCCCTGTGCACCGTGTTGTCCACCTCCGCCTCTGCGATTGATGAGGAGAGCAGCACATGGTGGGAGACTATAGCTGAGGCTCGACCGGACGAACAGGGCATGCCGGTGTTGGAATCGTGACTTTGCGAGGAAGACGACACCCTCGCGTAGTAAAAAGTGAGATATTTTATTGGGTCTTGCCCGTGTCAGACATGTCAGGGCCCTCTTCAATGACAGGAACGGGCGGAAATAAGGTTCGTTTTTCAAACCTCCTCCCGCACGAGAGGACGTGGGTTGCCCCTGATCCCAAACGCGGGTCAAACACCGAGGTATGCTGCAAACCCGGGTTCGGACCCACGTTCCAAACGAGCCCCTAGGATTGTGAAGGTATTGATTACGACAGTGGGTTACGGGGTGTAACATTGGCATCTCATTGGTGGGGAGCTGCTTCTTTTTCCTTAGGCGGATGAGAGTTGGATGGATTATAGGACATCTTTGGATTGAAAGAGAATTTGTACGCTCGGTGTCTCATCCATTTGAACCTGAAGTAAACCGGGAGGGAAAGAGCACTACCTCTTCAAATGCCTTAATCAAAGGCAGTTAACACATACGAGTTATAGAAGCGGTAGCATAAATAGTAAGGAGGACGTGATTTCTGCGCCAAGTTTCTATGGTACGTTTGGTTGCAGGATTGGGCAGGGTTGGGTTGGGTGAATAGTAAACTGTGAGGAGGGGATACCCCTGTGAATAGTACCTCAACCCAACCCAACCCTGTCCAACCATGCTACCAAACGAACCCCTAGGAAAGAGGAGATTAATCGGATCTCGATTATTCGAAAGGACGGTAGATGGGTTTAACCGCGAAGGGGTATCAGATAATGACGTAATTTTGTGATGCGGGTTTCCATGGTTATATGACTAAACTGAATAATCCTTCGCATTTTTGCAGCGTAGAGCATATGAATACGGTCCCCAGTACAATATGTCTTTCATTTTGTAGGTGCATCCGACAATCTTTGGTCCTTTAAATTGGCTTATCCATGATAGCCCGAGTCACAAAAAGAGTGCAGATCCTGCAAAATATTTCCGATGTGATTTGGTTTATGATAATCATCATCATTGTTCACTCCAACCATAGTTACTTGTGTTACCCATAGGTAGGGCTATGACCTGTCGAACGAGTGTCGAGAAGAAATGGAGTTTGAATGTGAATGTTCAGATACATCATTTGGGAGTTTTGCTAAATTATCTGTACTCACACTACTTATTTTGTTGGATAATTGGTTGGAGCTTTTACCTTCATTCTAGTTTCAGATCTTCGTAGAATTCCTGGGAGAGACAATTATCCTTTCAGTTTTTAGTTCATAGGGTATGGATCAAACTTGAGGTCTTGTAAGTCCCTAAAAAACACTTATGCAATAAGTGTAGAAAAGAAAAACAAAGAAAAGAAAAAGAAAGAAATTGGATTGAGTTTAAGTATCAAACTTGTCTTCACAAAATCAAAGTTTGGAGCCTAAATCATTCCTTTTGAATTTTAGCACAGGAGGAAAATTAATGGGAACCAGATTTGAAATCTAAGATCCTTCGAGAATCCCAAAAATCTGCTCAAGTCACCTCAATAGCATGGTCATAATACTTCAACTCACATGCAAACCCTTATGACTATGAATCTGACTCGTACAGTGTTAGTGATGTGGCTCTCCCCAACTGAAATGGCAAAGAGATTGACTTCTCCAGCATGTCAACCCAGTGATTCCCTGATCCAATAACTCCTTCATTGAGGAGCGGGGTATTCCCTTTTAAGTTCAAGTGGCAACCAACTAAAGAGGAGGGTATAGAGAAGAATGGACGGTATCCAATGTAGCTAACTATTCTAGGATGTAAGACCAATGTAGTCAAGTCATCCAGCTGCAGGCTCACATGATTTGACTTTGAAGCTCAAGCTTGTTATTAACTATACAAATATGTACACTACAACAGGCATTTTATTTTTAAAAAGGTCTATCCACTTTTTTTGAGTTTTTACTTTTTGCGTTTTTTTTTCTTTTTATTAATATATATTATTCACAACAGCATTTACATAAGGAGTTTTTCCTCTTTAGCCAGTAGACTATCCCTCTTTTAAAACTTTACTACAACCCATACTCGCCTGTCTTCAAAACTCATCATCACCAGATGGGTGGGGGTGCACTTCCCTCCCTAGATGACAAATGTTTCCACTTGCGTGTGTCTCATACCGACAAATCCAATACCCTCACCACTCCAACTGAGTTGAGCCAAGTGAAAGGTGCAGTTGTCCAAGTTAGGTCATTATCGACAAGAGTGGTGCGTGTGATCTGAAATACTCTACTTACCCAGTCAAGAATCCATTGAACCAAGCCTCGTAATCCTCAACGAATTAAGTCAACTAGACCTAAAGCACCTCAATTCCAGCTCATATAAGGTTCCTGTTAATCAGGTAGATTTAAGGTCCAATCAAGCTCCAATCTTCGAATTTTACTTAGACTTGTTCAACTATCAAACTTAATCTAAAAAATACAAATGCAATGGAAATGATATGCAAAAATTATTTTTCGTGGTGCAATTTTCAAAGATTTTGAACTTTTTATGGATTTTTGAAAAGATGATGCATATGCATTTTTGGTGGATTTTCAAAAAGATTTTCAAATGTTTTTGGTATTTTAGTTTTGCAAATTTCTTAGGCATTTTTGAAAATAAAAGATTTTTGGAAAAAATCTAGGTACAATTATTTACATAGGGATGCATCTTATATTTACAAGACTTAGATTTTTAAGAATTTACAAGGGATAAGTGCTCAATTTTATAAATATATACATAGTTTAATAAAGAATTATTGGGTGATGCATATATTCCTCCAACTTATTTGAAAAAGGTTTTTCAAACAAATTTGAAAGCAATAGTCCAAAATAATTTTCACCAATATTTTTACAAACATGTACACACATTTGAAAATAAATTTGCAAAGGCTTATAATAGTATATAGATTTTTCAAAATATTTTTGCAATCGTTTTCCAAACATTTGCAAATAGTTTTTCAAACATTTTTATTTCACACAAATAAAGTAATTTTTCAAATAAAAATGTTTTTACAAAGGTTGAAGATATCTAACAAAATAGTTTTCAAAAGTTTTTTCCAAAATATTTCAAACTATTTTTCAAACATTTTCCAAAAAATATTTTCACCTAATTTATTAATCAATAAATACAAAAAGAATTTGAGGAATAATAGACATTTTTTCATTAGGATTTTTTAATGAAATTAATAGTATAATTAGCCATAATTATTAATAAAAATACAAAAGTACGAGTTATAGCTAAAGTATATGCAAAGTATATACAACCCCCTTATAGTTAGCTTGAGCTATGTCCTCATAGATCAGAGAGAAAAAGAGAAGACATAACTTGTACTGAGTATAGGAAAGTCTAAAGAATAAAGAACGAAGGAAAAAATGAATGAACGAATAAGAAGTTGACCATACCCCCTATACTTAGGATCAAATAATCCTAAGCATAGCAGATTGTACACAAAGCAGGGAGGGTCAAGGGTAGGAATGAATAGATCGTACTCAGACGGTCTCCCCTATACTTAGGGTAAGATAACTCCAAGTATAAACAAGAAGAGGAGACAGTGGAAAGCATCAAAGAATGACAGAAATCAGGGTACACACCCCCCTATACTTAGGACAAAGTACATCCTAAGTACAGAAGACTGACAAAAAGAGGCAAAACCTTTTCGATAGAAAAAGAAGATAGAGAAGGAAAAGAAGAATTGAATAAAAGAGAACAGAGATTAGAGGATGGACGACGAAAAATAGAATAGGATGTAGACATCACTCCCCCTATACTTAGGGTAAAAGAATCCCTAAGTATAGGCAACAACAGGAGTAATGAAACGGAATGACGAATGAACACTCAGCTCATCCACCCCCCCATACTTAGGACAAAGTACGTCCTACGAAAAGCACACACGAGAATGGGGTGGATGATGAGTACAAAAGATGGACAGAGAGATATGAAAGTGAATATGCAACGACGATGGATATACAAAGGATCAAGAAGGCTTAAAGAAAACCTTCTTGCGAGACCGTTGAGCGATAGATATGGTATGATGCAAGTCTACATCGAGGTCCACAAATGACACAAACCGATCAGGGTTGACACAGTGAAGCTCCTCATTGGTCCTAAAGGGAACAGGCACAGACGGGTGAGTGGAAGTAGTAGGACTAGGTCTGGCCTTGGGAGTCTCGCTAATGTCATCAAAGAAAGGACAAACTCATCATCAAAAGAAGTGTAGTCAATGTCATCTTGCGAGGTCTCATCTAGATCAAAATCAAAAGGAACGAACTCATCAGTGGAAGTAGTCAAATCATATTCGTCCTCAAGAGTCTCAACCGGATCATATTTCTCATCAAAAGGCTCGAATTCTTGGATAAAAGCAACAAGATCGAATTCGACCTTGGTCTCATTAATATCTAAATGAATAGGAACGGACTCATCATCTTCGAAAAAAGTGGTCACAGTCGTCTTGCGAGGTGTCTCCTAGTTCAAAACCAAAAGGAACGAACTCATTAGTGGAAGTTGTCGAATCATTTCATCCTCAAACATCTCAACTGGGTCATCCTTCTCATCAAAAGGCCCAAATTCCCGAATGAAAGCAATAAGATAAAATTCGACCTTGGTATCAACAACATCTACCCTCCACTCAATGGTATCGATCGTGTAAATCCTACAGATATCATCAACACATCGTCAAGTCCCAGAGAAGGATTTCCGAGGTCCATGCTTTCCAAGTATTCCTCCTTGGAGAGGAATTCTTGGGTCTCATGGAATCCAACATACAACAAAAATATCTGATAGTATCCTCTAGGTCACAGTCCTCGGGGTCAGCCAAGATAGGTGTAGTCAAATTAGGTGCATGTCTCTGATCGGTAGTGGGTGCAGTGATGACCACCTCGCTCTCGTCAATAGGATGGAAGTGAATCTCTCTTGATCCATAGTCAATAACGACCCTCATAAAGGCGAGGAATGGTCGTCCCAGGATGATTGGAGAGTGCTCCCCAGTGGAGGTCTCCATGGGCAATACGACAAAATCAACATTGTACCTCGTGCTGTGAATTGAAATGATGGTATTTTCAAGGATATCCTTCGACCTCTTTATTGATCTATTATCAAATTGTACGATCATCCTAATTTTCTTGAGAGGCCCTAAGTGAAGAGATTGTACCAGAGAGAAGGGTAATATTCTAATTGAAGCACTGCCATCGAGGAGGGTGTGATCATATGTGAAGTTGGAGATGATGCAACTATTAAAAGGTGTGGCAGTGTTCTTTTCCTAGGAATGGGATGGTGTGTGATGGCGTGGACAATAGCCATGGTTAAAATATGATGCTCAGATCTTCTCCTCCACTTTATCTTATGATGAGGAGCAGATAATTGGGTCATGGCCTGGCGAAGTGGGGTATCAATTATCTCATGAATAGCAACCACCACTTCAGGTTCAGTCAATATTTTTTTGAATTTTTGTACATCCTCCGTACAAGGGAGGAAGTCAAAATCAACATATGCATGAGGAATGACAAAAACAGTATGTACAATAGCATCCTCGAGGTCAAAGGTGGGACAATGTGTGAGAGGATGTGTGGTCAAATGATCTGGCAGATGAGCACTCTCCTCACAGTCTGAATCAACCAAAGGTCTTCCGGAATATTTTTATATTTTTAAATTTTTCTCATTTTGTTGTATTTGGACGATTGTAAGCTCTCATGGAAATCCTCAATCAAGTCCAAATCATCAAATCATAAAGATCATCAATATGGCTCTTATTTAAACTAGAGAGGTCATCAATCCTCGAATTTATATGCTCCATGAACTAGGTCAAGGTCTCAAGAGTGGAAATCATGAGGTGACTCAACAGATCGGTCTCGAGTGGATGTGAAACTGGAGAGTATGAAGGTGGAGGTGGATGTGGATAAAAATCCGAGGCCTGAATATGAGGCTGAGGCGGATATGTACAAAAATCAGGAGCAAAGTCCTCCTGGAAAAAGGAAGGTGGACCGGCTGGAGTGAACGAGGGATCCGCAAAATCCGGACAAAAAATGCTTCAGTCGGCCATCTCGAAACAAGAGAAATGATCGAGAGAGCACGAAGGTCAAATCAATATAAGTAAGGAAAAAGGTGCAAATGCGCAAACGCGATCTAGGATACGCACAAGCAATCACAATCGAACTCACACAAGAAAACCCTCAATTCACCTACTCAACTCGGTAGATACTGTAAAAGAGCGTTCTTTTTATCTTGTATGTTTTAGAGTTAGGTGAGAAGTCAAAATGTTGTGCAAACACTTAGGGATTGAATGGGATTTTGGCACTAATCCTTAGTGAGTGCGCGAGCAAGTAAAATCAAAGACAATGAGGGGATTACTCGTCCCAATACAAGATTTTTCTTTTTGATTTTTTTAGGGTCAAGTAATATTAGCAGTATCAATTTTATTGTTATCACTTTGTTTTGGATTTTTAGTGAGAATGCATGTGCCTAACGAGGAGTCAATTTTACTTAGCACTTAGGTGGTCAAAATCAGAGGTAGAGAGGTGGAAAAGCAATGCAGGCAACAAAACGACGATGAATGCAATAGTGTAGATGCTCGCCTTGCCTATAGCACTCTACATGCAAAGATGCTCAGTATAATTGAAACCTATACTATATGCAAATGCAAGCCGATGAAATCGTTCTAAGTTCAGAATCTGCTATTATCGTGAAGAACTAATGCTAATGACTTAGAATAGAACCTAAGAGTCTGGTATAGGAGTCTCTTCAATTCCCACCACAATGGGTCCTACATGCATTGTATAGAGAATTCTCGCAACGTGGGGATTCTGAGAATAAGGTAGAAGCAAATCAAAATTTGATTAAGTCCAAACGTCACTATAGGAACATGCAATGCTTATTAGGTGTTTGGATCTACTCTATCATCCAGAAATCCTAAAGTTAAGGGATCAATCATACAAAAGAAAGAAAACAAAACCAAAAAACAAAGGGAAAAAATGTGATGAAAATTTGGTAAAACTGCGGTGAGCCCCCAAGTGAACAAACACTTGGAAATTAGGCCTGAATGTCCAAAGTTCAGAGAACTTACATTATTACAATAAATAATGGTATCTCTCTCACTTAAATTACACAAAATAAATAGAACAAAATATGATCAAATGTAATGAATCTCTGATTCATCACTCTAAAAGTTGAAAATAGAGCTTTGTTCCCGAGTAATTACCTGCATATTTCCCCTTATCTTGCATAATTAGCATTCATGCATGCAAGCATAATATCTGTATTTTAGCATTCATATGACATTAAATAAGAAGCCCAATTTCACTTGTAAATATTCACCTGTATAATTAGATAAAATACCTTATTTGTATATATTTTATACTAACTCAAAATCCAATAAAATCAACTCTATTGTGTATATATGACTAACACTAATTAAAGAAAAATATCAAAAAAAATACTAACTTGTAAAATTGATCAATAAAACCCCAAGCCAAGTTTAAAATCATGAACCTTAAAATGCGCATGTCTCGCTCATACAGCCTCCGAATTAGGTCTACTCACTTTTAAAGTAATATACATTCAGAGACCTTCGAAACAAGACCAATTTCACTAAAATCGGAGCTCGTATGCAAAACTTGGGTTTTGGGCCCCTTTTGTACATTGTACACAATGACCGTTTTACCCATGTATTTTCTCATTTTTATATTTTTCATTATTAAAAATTCAAAAAAAAATAGATTAAGTTGTAAATATTCTTTTTATATTATTTCTAACTTTATTTTATATTTTCTCATATTGAAAAATGACAAAAAAATTTACAAAAGGAAAAATGTGGTATTTTATACCTATAAGGTACCGCCCAAAAATATGTTTTTGTACAGATGATCTCGTTTGATTTTCGGCCCTTCAAGAAAGTTGTAGATCTCGTCGAGACGAGCAACATTCGTGTCGATCACTTTTTGATCTAATCAATTCTATTATTTCTTTTTGATTTTTGTTTACATTTAGTTGTGAATTCTTCTCGGAGCGACATGTAGCTTCTCCGGAAGCCGCCACATGTCAACTCCATAGATTTTGCACTTAAATAAATAAAATACCACATGGCCGCATCCGAGCGTGCCATGTGGCACCATCTCCTCCTCTCTACCCATTCCTTCCCACTCTCCCTCAACTTAAGGGAGAGGCCACCCTTCGACACCTCTCATCCCATTCCATCTCCTCCACCTTCCCCATCTCTCCCACTCTCTCCATGACCTCTCCAACCTCCACCTCCTCCTCTTTATAATCTCCTCTACCCCTCCATTTATACCCATCCGCCATCTACGAGAGAACTTCTAGCTCCTCACCATCATTGGTGACATCATTGATCAAGTGAGTTGAGTAAGGATGAGGGCAGTTCCTCCCGGCGAGATCCAAGGGCTCGAGCCCTTGCTGCAGCCGCTTCCACACCGCTGCTGAGCTCCACCTTGCCGAGGTGTTTGAGCAAAGACCAGGAGCCTTCCAGTTCTGTCCCAAGCACCCCTCCAGGTAAAGGTTCTTCTCTTTTTCTCCCTCTCTTCTCCTACAACCATTATCTCTCTCTTCGATTCATCCTCATCCGATCACAGAACGACGAAATCGATCGCACTTCAACAGATAAATCACACGTTGCGAACGGAACGACGATTTTTATTTACTTTTTCGAAGAGTTTCTATCAACCGATTAATCACCTATTTATGCCCGCTAAACAAATGCATGTGAAACAGAGTACTTTGTGAAATCCCCCAAGTTCTCTCTCTCCTTCTCTTCTTCTTCCTCCAAGTTAGCACCCTCATCCTCATCCTCGAACACCTCTCCCCCGACGATCCTTGGCCGTGTGTCGGTCGTCCTCCACCAGCCCCGAGAGCATCTCGCGCGGCCAGCAGTGGCTGGGCGCCACCTCGCGTCTGCCCCACACCACACGCCCGCATAGCAGTCGAGCACAACCGCTCCTTGGCCGCACGACGGACCTCGCGCATCATCCTCCAGTACGCTCCAGCACCGGCGGCCGCCACCCATCTCCTCAGACGCCAGCCGCCCTCCAGCAGCGGTCTGCACGCCGTTGCCCTTCAAAGCTCCAGCCGTGCGTCCTTACCACCTCCGCCTTCGGATGCTCCCCACCGTCATAGAGCGCGGCCGTGTGTGCGTCGACTACCCCACGTCGCCGACCCGTGTCGCCCGTGGCCGCTCCCCCTCGCCCTCCAAAGCCGTGCGGGAAGCTCCATCTCCTTCATCCCTTGTTTCATGCCAAGAACAGAGAAGCCAATAGCGGATAATAAGGACAAAAGGTGTTTTGCAAAGGGGACACTTGCACCACTTTTCATGTTCTCAAAGAAAGTTTAAATTCCCAGTAATTGCATGTAAGTCCTTGTTCTCGTTTCAGCTCATATTTATTTTCTCTGTATTGCATTCACACCCTTGCATTTGCACGTTTATTTTGTTGTCATTTGTTACTCATTTTTAATTCCGAAAATTGCATTGTGTAGCATAACTCTTGTTCTATCATTTTAGTATTTATTTGTATTTTTCTGATTTACAGATTATTTATGGAAATTAATTTGGGAATAAATTCCAATATTTTGCCCATTTTGATTAATTAATTTATTGTGCATTATGTGCTTATCAAAAAATCTCTGAAAAATCATTAATGATAGATCTAAGCATATGCTACAACATATCCAAAAATCACACCATTTACACGTATAGTTTCTCTTAGAAAAATCATTTAGTGAAAACATTAATCTATTTTTAATTAATCAACCGTAAAGTGTTTTAACGAAATTCAAGTTGATTTGGATAGCTCTTAATTAGATCTATTTGGATTAGTTTTGTTTCTGAGAAATATCATCGTTTGGTAATTATTAAAATTGATTTAGTCATTTTTCACTAAAGTCTACATATTTTATTATCCGTGCATCTAAAAATTCTAAAAAAGTTAGGCTAGCTCAATTTCATCCATTTCATAATCTGGCCAAGTTTCATAATTTTTGGAATTAATTTGACTACCTTTCTGAATTAACTTATAATTTGGCCTGATTTTGCATGTGTCTTGCATAAAAAAATTGAAAAAGACCAAAAATATATTCCCGAAAATCTCACACTTAGATTTTGCTAAAAATCAACCTAAGGAGACAGCTGCCTCCCTGAGTTCGACCTTGGACTTCACCAAGTAAAAAAAATCTGCTGCTTGAAATTAACTTTAATCTAATTTAAGTGGTTTTTTATTAGCCCTCTCATATCCGACTGCAACGAACATCTATAATTAATTTGGACATTAATCTGCTCGAATTAACTAAGGATGCGGGAGCGGGCTATCAAAATGGCGCCATTGCCGGGGAGGCACGGCTTAGGTTAATTTGCAGTGAAATTCTAATTGTTTGATTTTCTATCCCCGGGTAGTCTGACTTCCGGTTTTTCTTGTGAATATTTCTCTGTCTTTTAAAATTTTTGCATTGTGTCGTTCTTTATCTGACCTCAACCTGTTTTTGTACAAGGAACACCGGAGTCGAAGACGCTTCGAGGAACACGCATTCTAATTGTTTGAGTGATTTGAGAGAACTTGTAAATTTCATTTATTTCCACATTTTTCGCATCATTTCCAGCGGTTCCCGTTTGGGTTCTCACGTGTGTAAAAATAGTGGAACCGTGTCCCCGTGTGCTGTGTGGTTTGAATTGTAACTTAGGCTTGCACTAGCGGCTCCTTGAGCAACTCTAGGAATTGCTTGTGCTCGTTATATTTAGGACCACACATACACTTAAAAGACGCACCTAGACCGCAGATCTAGTCAAATAAACCTGTTCTTCACTCGTTAATAGAACTGCCTGTCTAGGAGCGGATTTTGTCGTCTGCATTTACATATAGTGAAAAATTTCAATACTGTATTACATCCTGCATAAAAGCGAAGGGATCATTGTAAGTCTTCTTAACTCAGCATACGCATCATTGTTTTTCCGTGCATCTAAAAATTCTAAAAAAATTATGCTAGCTCAATTTCATCCCATTTCATAATCTGGCCAAGTTTCATAATTTTTGGAATTAATTTGACTACCTTTCTGAATTAACTTATAATTTGGCCTGATTTTGCATGTGTCTTGCATAAAAAATCGAAAAAGACCAAAAATATATTCCCCGAAAATCTCACACTTGGATTTTGCTAAAAATCAACCTAAGGAGACAGCTGCCTCCCTGAGTTCGACCTTGGACTTCACCAAGTAAAAAAAATCTGTCGCTTGAAATTAACTTTAATCTAATTTGAGTGGTTTTTGATTATCCCTCTCGTATCCGACTGCAACGAACATCTATAATTAATTTGGACATTAATCTGCTCGAATTAACTAAGGGTGCGGGAGCGGGCTATCAAAATGGCATCGTTTTTCGTGGATCAACTTTTCTCGATTTCCCGAACAGTTTTTCGAACTTAAATTAAACGGAAATTGGGACTGGACGTTAGGCGTGCTGTGTGGTTGGACTAAACAAGTGAGAACTTAACTTAAAACAGGGACTGCTAACAGTATTGACCAAAAAAATCGATAAAAGTGGAAAAATTGTTTGCGGGAGACTAATCCTCGACCTTGTTTTCAGGCTGAGTGAGGATACTTGAGTGTGTGTGAATACATTAAGGCAGAGCCCAAATCCCTGCCTTCCATATCACGGGACAACTGATCCTAGCAAATATCACGAGTTGGATACTTTTAGCTCATTGACAAGTACCAAGTAGCCTCCGCCTATTCGCGGGTAGATAGGGGCAAACCAGCGGTGCTCTGCGACAAGGCCTAGCTTTGTCAGCCTCCACCTGTTTGCAGGTAGATAGGGGCACATCTTTGAGTCCCCAACACCGAATAGGAGCGAAGAAAGGGAGGATCGACGGTATCTTAGGCGACAGGATAAATAGGGAAGACGCATCCGGCTCTGAGCCGACTTCCCTATTGGCCGCGTAATCCTTGCTATCTAGTTTGAAAAATCATACTTAAAATTTACAAGATAAATTGGACTCGGTTTCGAGTCCTTCACTGTGTTGAGTGTGAACTCAGGGTTTTGAATTAACTTGTTTGCTTCAGGTAGGAGTAAAATCCTATCTTCTTCTCGCCACTTCAAGATGAATGACTGGGGGAATATCGACACATTATTTGCCAATCTTTCTCTGAGTCCCCCACGACAATCATCTTCACAGGCCCAAGCGCACCTTGAGCCACCCAGGACTCATGACCCTCTTGAGTTCTGGATCCCTCACAACCAGGGTGGTTACTCTCAAACCAACCCTTCCCTCTCCTCCGAGCTTACCGAGGAAGACCATCGCCTCAGTAACCCCGTCCTTGATTTGTCCTCTGACACCGATCTTTTCTCACACCCAGGAATAGAGGACGAAATGTCGCCTAAGCAGCAACCACCAGAGGAGGAGAAACTACAACAGATCCTTAATCGCCTTGCTGAAGTAGAACAAAGAAATGCAGATCTCACAACTAGGATTGGACAAATCATGGTATCTGGAGGTATCGACCGACCAATGGTTGATGCGTACAACCCAGCGGAGAACGAGATTCAGAATTGGTTAGCACCAGCGGTTCCCGCCCAGGCATTTGAGCTGAAGCCCCACTTCCTTAGTCTGCTTCCGAAGTTCAACGGAAACATAAATGAAGAACCATACACTTTCCTCCGTGACTTCGAGCTGGTGTGCAACAATCTTAGCCATCCCAATGTTGTCCAAGTTTACATTCGACTGAAGGCCACCCCTTTTGCCTTAGGAGATAAGGCTGCTCATTGGCTGAAGAACTTAGGGGTGATATGTACTACCTGGATGCAGTTCAAGGACCTCTTCCTGAAAAAGTTCTACCCTCTCAGTAGGACTAATCAAATGAGAACAAAGATCGCCAGCTTCTCCCAAGGACCGAGTGAACCCTTCCACGATGCATGGGATAGGTTCAATGACTTAGTGCAGAAATGCCCTTGCCACGACATTTCTAAGGCGATCCTAGTCCAGACCTTGTTCTGTGGTCTAACCCCAGAGATGCAGGGGTTAGTCAGTGCCGCTTGTGGAGGAATCTATCTGAACAAAAACGAGCACGCTGTATGGAAGATCTTGGAGCAGATGGCGGAAACCGGCAGGTCACAAGCCACCAGGGCCTATACGTTGTCTCCCTCAATCCTATCCAACGAGACAACCCAAAGGACTGTAGCGGATCTGACCGAGGATCTCATCCCCAGCATGGGGATGATTGTCGACAAGCTTACCATGGTCGAGCAGATCCACAAGAGGGTCACTGACCTTGAGTCTCTCTCGCGTCTACCGAAGCAAGTGGAGGAACTCGCTGAGAAGGTAGCCAAGATGAAGCTACCTGCCCCTTCTGCACCACCTGCACCTGTGCATCGAGTACATCTTGTACAGGAACAGGCACCGGGGCCTCAGAGTGGCTGGGATCAGACTTACACCCAGCAGGACCAGCATGCACCCCCACAAGTGGAGACGGGATACGAGGAGCCTCCGCAAGTGTACGAGATCAACGGGCTTTGGTATAGCCGTGACCCAATTGTCAGGTAGGCCGAAATGGGGAAGGGTCAGCCTCACCGCCCATCCCCAGCATACCAAGAAACCAGGCCCGTTCCCGCACCACGCTTTCATTCCAGGCCAGAACAAGGGTACCAGCCTCAGCAGTACCAGCAACAGCAATGCACCTATCAGCAGGGGCCATCACCGTCCCATCAGCAGCAGCAATATCGGCATGGCCAGCAGGGCCAACACAGAACCTCGTCTGCACATCAGCCAACCCAAGCCCACTGAATTAGAGTCCCTCACCTTGGCGATCCAGACCCTATCTGATAGGGTCCAATAGATGCAGAATGATTATCTAGATATGAGAACCGATATCAATCATGTCTCTCGTACCCAGGACCAACAGATGGCGCCAAAGACTCCGATTCCCTCACAGGTTCAGGCCAACCCGAACAACATACTCCATGGCCAGAACCGACCTCGTGATCAGGTATATTATTAAGAACATTATTTATCTGAACATGAGATCCTTCCGTACGATAATGTAAATCATATGTCCCTCAGGAGCGGAAGGACCGTGACCATACCTGATCGGGCACGGGCACAAAAGGAAGGAGCTTCCAAGTCTCTACCTGAGGAGAACTTGGAGGAAGAGGAGCAGCACCACCACCACCATCACCGGCAGAAGAAGAGGACATCTGAGTCCTCGAAGCAGCATTCCCACATCATTAGTGAGTCCGGCGAAACTGATGAAGAGCACGTACCTCCATCTGAGGAGGACCGTCCAGAAGAAGCGGAAGACGCATCACCAATTTCTCTCCAGCATGTTTCTTTTAGTCTGAGTCAGAGTCCTAGTCTGTTTCAGAGTCTGAGTCATGTACATAACTCAGTTCCAGCTTTCAATGAAAAGACTCCAGTTTCAGAACATGAGTTAGAGTCAATAATCCCTTTCCCCCGAGCTCTTACGGGTGGAAAGAAGAAAATCAAAAAAATTCAAAAAGATGACCCTGAGATGGCTGAATTCTGCAACAAATATATCAAGGTCACAATCCCTTTTGACAAGTACATGGAAATGACTCCTGCATTTCAGAAATACCTTAAGGTGAGATGCACACCTACTAGGGTTAGCAGGAAGACCAAAAGCCGTGTTGAAAAACACGTTCTATCAGTAGCCACGACTTGTGCAATAAAGAACTCGTTTCCAAGGAAACGAAGAGACTTGGGTGCACATTATGTAGTGAGTCATGTTGATGACATCGCGTTTGCACGCACTCTCCTGGACAATGGTTCCTCAATCAATCTGATGCCTACAACCCTCTATGAGCGGCTTAATCTCGGACCTCTTAGGAAATCTAGAGCCCTTCTACAGTTTGGTGATAAATCAACTAAGAGGTCCCAAGGAGAATTGAGGAACATTGTGATCAAAGTCAAGGAGCAAGAATACATGGTGGACTTCACTGTCCTGGATATGGAAACCCCTCGTAATTGAAGAGACTCCCATATCATCTTAGGTAGGCCCTTCCTCAGAACAGCAGGGGCCTTATTTGATTATAAGATCGGGAAGATTCAGTTCC
Source organism: Ottelia alismoides (assembly GCA_037367405.1). Lineage (NCBI taxonomy): Eukaryota > Viridiplantae > Streptophyta > Magnoliopsida > Alismatales > Hydrocharitaceae > Ottelia > Ottelia alismoides. The sequence goes on from JAZKJV010005939.1 coordinate 559,322, forward strand.
AAACTCCAGGCGGAGATGAGGAACTCGAAATGAAGCAGACAAGATGGCAGAGACCGGATTCGGAATCCAGCACCGAGTACTCTTCTACCGGAACAGACTGCGATCATGTAGACACAGTTGGGCCATGGAGACAGAACCCAGCTAGCGCCGATGAGTCCCTCCCCTCCGGAGATGATCCAGTACATGAATCAGTTTGCGAGGTCCTCAGAGACGAGTACAGATCAGAACCTGCATCGCCCTACATCTTCGATGACATAGAGGCCCAGTTGGGCCTGTCTGTCCTCCCCTCTTTAGGACAATCAGAAGATGAGGATGACAAGTCGGACGTGGTTTTTGCCGATTGCATGGAGACTTTTGACGATCTGACTCCTGAGCCGAACAACTTGGTGGCAGCTATCACAGAGAACGATCCAGCCACTTCCAACACCGAGCCAGATCAAATTGAGCCAGACTTCTTAGACGATCACACCATTCCTGAGCTCAAACCTTTACCCACAACTTTAAAATATGCCTTCCTTACGGGACATGACAAGAAATTTCCGGTCATCATCAGTTCGCGATTGACCGAGGAGTAGGAATCTCGCTTGCTAGAGATCCTAGAGAAAAACCGCAAGGCGATAGGCTGGAGCATTTCCGATCTCCACGAGATAAATTCCGCTCTGTGTTCGCACCATATTTACTTGGAGAACGAAGCCAAACCCTCTCGTGAATTCCAATGCCGGTTGAATCCAAATTTACGAGAGGTCGTGAAGAAGGAGATAGAAAAATGGTGCAACGCGGGTTTCATTTACCCAATCTCTGACTCTAAGTTGGTGGCCCCGATCCACGTTGTCCCGAAAAAGTCGGGAATTCAGACGACCACCAAAGAGGACGGAGAGGAGTTCGTGACGCGAGTATCCACGTCGTGGCGCGTCTGTGTGGATTACAGACGCCTGAATGTCACGACGAAGAAGGATCATTTCCCTCTACCATTCATTTATCAGATCTTAGAGCGACTAGCGGGGAAAGAGTTCTTTTGCTTCTTAGATGGGTTCTCGGGCTACAATCAAGTAGCCATAGCTCCATAGGACCAGGAAAAGACCACATTCACATGCCCCTTTGGTACCTATGCTTTCAGGCGCATGTCTTTTGGGTTATGCAATGCTCCAGGTACTTTCCAAAGGTGCATGATTGCTGTACTCGTCGAAATGATCGGCGAATTCCTGGAAGTCTTCATGGATGACTTCTCAGTCCACGGCGATTCCTTCGATTCCTGTCTTAGCAATCTGGACCGAGTCCTAAAAGATGTTGTGAGGTCAATCTGGTGCTCCCCTGGGAGAAAAGTCACTTCATGGTGATGGAGGGCATAGTGTTGGGGCATGTCATCTCCAAGAGAGGAATGAAGGTTGACCCTACCAAGGTGGATGTGATCAGACGACTCCAGCCACCAACCAACGTTAAGCAGTTGCAGTCGTTCCTCGGCCATGTTGGATTTTATCAAAGGTTCATTAAGGATTTTTCTAAGATTGCCCGGCCGCTAACTGAGCTTTTAGGAAAAGACATGGAGTTTATTGTTGATCACAAATGTCTTGAGGCGTTTAAGCTTTTGCAAGGAATGATTATGGACGCATCCATCCTACAAGCCCCAGATTGGTCTCTACCTTTTGAGATCATGACGGACGCCTCAGACTATGCTGTTGGGGCTGTGTTGGGACAAAGAAGAGATGGCGTCCCGTTTGCAATTCACTACGCAAGCAAAGTGCTTGATACCGCTCAACGTAACTATACAGTTACGGAAAAGGAAATGCTTGTGGTAGTGTTTGCCTTGGACAAATTCAGATCTCACCTCATTGGATCCAAGGTAACTGTGTTCACTGACCATACGGCACTATGGTACTTGATGGAGAAGAAGGACACGAAGGCGCGTCTTCTTCGATGGATTTTACTTCTCCAGGAGTTTGACTTGGACATCCGTGATAAACCTGGAAAGAAGAACGTAGTGGCCAATCATCTTTCTCGTCTCGAAGATCTTAATACTTCCGAAGATTCACCAATTCGAGACTCCTTCCCTGACGAGTCGATTTTTGTTATCGACTCACTCCCATGGTACGCCAATATCGTGAATTATCTTGTCTCCAAGAAAGTTCCCGAAGATTGGCCCAAGAGCCAAATCGACCGACTGAAGTCGGACGCTAGACACTACCATTGGGAGGATCCGATCTTTTCTTTGAAGGACCGGATTGTGTCTGGAGACGATGTATTCCTCAGGAGGAATACCAGAGTGTCCTTTCTTTATGCCACAGTTTAGAGGCAGAAGGACACCACTCTGGGAAGAGGACCGCGTGGAAGGTACTTCAGTGTGGCTTCTATTGGCCGACTCTGTTTCGCGATGCCACCGCCTTCGCAAAGTCGTGCCCAGTATGCCAGAGAATGGGAGGAACCGTCGGTTCCAAGGATGAGATGCCAATGCAGCCGATTATCATTTGTGATGTCTTTGACGCTTGGGGCATCGATTTCATGGGTCCATTCCCTGTTAGCCACGGGTTCGAATATATCCTTCTTGCGGTGGATTATCTATCCAGATGGGTGGAAGTTATCCCAACCCGAGCCGCAGACAGCAGGACTGTCTGTAAATTCATTAGAGAACACATAATCTCTAGGTTTGGGATCCCCAAAATGATGATATCAGACGGGGGTAGACACTTTGTGAATCGGGAGGTGAAGAAACTTCTGAAGGACTACGGCATCGAACACCGTGTCGCGAGTCCTTACCACCCACAAACCAATGGTATGGCTGAGGTGTCGAATCGGGAGGTGAAAACCATATTGCAAAAGCTTGTCCGCCCGGACAAGAAGGATTGGTCTCAGATCTTGGATCAAGTCCTCTGGGCGTATAGGATGGCTTACAAGACACCGTTAGGCACCTTCCCATTCCGAATGGTATTCGGAAAGCCGTGCCATTTGCCCGCAGAGTTAGTGCACAAATCAGAATGGGCAATCAAGAAGGTCAATTGGAACACGCACCTGGGGCAGAAGCAGAGAGACATGGATCTGAATGAGCTTGTGGAAGTCAGAAACCGCGCATATGACAACAGTTTGGTGTACAAGGACAAGGTGAAGTGTTGGCATGATAGATATATCAGACGAAAGACCTTTGTTCCTGAACAGAAGGTATGGTTGTTTAATGCTAGGCTGAAGATCTTCCAAGGTAACTTGAAGTCCAAGTGGACAGGCCCATTTGTCTTCCGTACGGTGCATGATAGTGGATGTGTCAAGATCTCAGATCTCGCAGATGATGCACTAACATTCCTTGTGAATGGACAGTTGTTGAAGCACTTTGTCGAATCCAATGAGCAATTAGTCCATGTTGAGGAGATTGTATTCATGCGCAAGACAGATTCAGCAGATACACCTCAAGCCGCGTATGAGACCTTGCAGCAGTAAGCTCCAGCCATCCGCAGCATCTCGAAAGATTCAGACCGACTCATCTGTATATATCATTCTTCTTGTACATCCTATCCTCTCACGACTCTAGTAACTCATCCCAGCGTCATCTATCTTCATTTTGGACTATACTGAGGATGACCAGATCCTAAGTATAGGGGGAATGAGTCACCTGAGTCTATTCTCTGTAAATCCTCCAGATCACATCGGTTCTCATACTCACTCCTTTCCTATGCTTAGGCTGACTAGAGCCTACGTATAGGGGGACTGATGCCCGCCTTGTATATACTCAACCATTTTTCCCTCTTGCCCTCGTCCGCCCCATTTTTTATCTTCTTCTACACTTAGGTTGCCAAAGCCTAAGTATAGGGGGCGGAGCGACTTCTATACTTTTTGTAATTTTAGCTCTCCTACGCTTAGCACGAGCTATGTCTTTTTCGTCGCTTTTCGTGCTCTGAGGACATAGCACACGCTAAGTATAGGGGGGCGTGTATATATTACATATATACTTTAACCATAGCTCGTACTTTCGTGTATTTTCGCGTATTTTTGTGTATATTATGCAATAAATACGGGGTGGGTAAAAATTGAAAAAAAATTGTACTATATGTATAATACTTGTATAAAAGTTGTAAAATTATGGTAAAACATACTCATGTAAAATTTGTTGTAAAATGAGATGTAAACCCAAAAAAATGTGTGTTGTATACTATGTATATTATGTGTAAATTAAAAACTTGTTGTAAATAATACAAATTGTTGTATACTTATACCAAAAAAATGTGTTGAAAATAAGGCTTCTTATTTTCTCTTGCATATCATCCTTGCATTTCAAAAAAAAAGAGTCTTGCATTTCATAGCATGTCATCTACACCTCATCTGCATATGTTGCGTATGCAAGGTGAAAAGCTAGTGGGTTCTGAACCAAGTTATGAGTAGATATTGAGGATGGACTGGATTTGACCTTAATCCAGCTAATTTCAGAGGAACCTCAAAGAAACTGGAGTTAAGATTTCTCAGGTCAAGTGACTTAATTCTTTGAGTCCGCAAGTCTATGTTCACATGTCATCTTGATTAGTCTAAGTAGAATATCTCGTGCACACGCATGGTTCTTTTAGACAGTGACCTAACTTGGCAAAGCACAAAGCATGTAGCTCTTCATTGATGAGGTGGTGAGGAAGTAGAATCCTTTAGCTTGGAGTAGCACACGGGTGGAAACATCCGTCCTCCTCTAGGGAGGGTAGTGCATCTCAACCTAGTCTGGTGGTGTTGAAGTCTAAGGACAGGACACTGTGGGTTGCAATAATGCTTCAAAAGAGGGATAGTCTACTGGCTCAAGAGGAAAAACTCCTGATGTACATGCTGCACCTTGTATATAGTTCAAAAAAAGAAAAAAAAGAGAAAAAATGCAAGAACTCCAAAAAAATAAACATGCCATAAAAAAAATGCCTGTCGGAGTATGTATATTAGCAAGAAGTCCGCAGCTGGATGACTTGACTACACTGGTCAAGCATCCTGGGATAGGTAGCTACACTGGCTATCGTCCATTCTTTTCTCCACCCCCTCCTCTTGAGCTGGTCGCACTTGAACTTAGAAGGGAATACCCCACTCCTCGAGGAAAGAGTTACTTGATCGGGTTATTGAGTTACCTTGTTAGAGGAGGCTGGTTCTGAGTCATTTCTGATGTAGAGAGCTATTTATCACTTACACGGTACAAGTAAGAATCATAGTCATCAGAAATTTGCGTTTGAAGATTTGTTCTGACCTGACTGTTGAGGCGTCTTGAATAGAAGACTTGTGGAACTTGAAGTCTGTTAGGTCTTAAATTCAGATCCCAATAAGGTTCTGCCACACAATTAATCCAAAGGTCGAGTCAAGCTCCATTTTCAACTTTTGTTCATGACTTTGGTATAGAATCCAAAATCATTTCACTCTTGCATTTCATTTTAGTTGCCCGGGGACGAGCAAGGTTTAAGTATAGGGGGTTGATGAATCTCTGATTCATCACTCTAAAAGTTGAAAATAGAGCTTTACTCCCGAGTAATTACCTGCATATTTCCTCTTATCTTGCATAATTAGCATTCATGCATGCAAGCATAATATCTGTATTTTAGCATTCATATGACATTAAATAAGAAGCCCAATTTCACTTGTAAATATTCACCTGTATAATTAGATAAAATACCTTAGTTGAATATATTTTATACTAACTCCCAATCCAATAAAATCAACTCTATTGTGTATATATGACTAACACTAATTAAAGAAAAATATCAAAAAAATACTAACTTGTAAAATTGATCAATAAAACCCCAAGCCAAGTTTGAAACCATGAACCTTAAAATGTGCATATCTCGCTCATACAGCCTCCGAATTAGGTCTACTCACTTTTAAAGTAATATACATTCAGAGACCTTCGAAACAAGACCAATTTCACTAAAATCGGAGCTCGTATGCAAAACTTGGGTTTTGGGCCCCTTTTGTACATTGTACATAATGACCGTTTTACCCATGTATTTTCTCATTTTTATATTTTTCATTATTAAAAATCCAAAAAAATAGATTAAGTTGTAAATATTCCTTTCATATTTTTTCTAACTTTATTTTATATTTTCTCGTATTGAAAAATGACAAAAAAATTACAAAAGGAAAAATGTGGTATTTTATACCTATAAGGTACCACCCAAAAATACGTTTTTGTACAGATGATCTCGTTTGATTTTCGGCCCTTCACAAAAGTTGTAGATCTCGTCGAGATCAGCAACATTCATGTTGATCACTTTTTGATCTAAGTATTTCTATTATTTCTTTTTTATTTTTGTTTACATTTAGTTGTGAATTCTTCTCGGAGCGACATGTGGCTCCTCCGGAAGCCGCCACATGTCAACTCCATAGATTTTGCACTTAATTAAATAAAATGCCACATGGCCGCATCCGAGCGCGCCAAGTGGCACCATCTCCTCCTCTCTACCCATTCCTTCCCACTCTCCCTTAACTTAAGGGAGAGGCCACCCTTCGACACCTCTCATCCCATTCCATCTCATCCACCTTCCCCATCTCTCCCACTCTCTCCATGGCCTCTCCAACCTCCACCTCCTCCTCTTTATAATCTCCTCTACCCCTCCATTCATACCCATCTGCCATATACGAGAGAACCTCTAGCTACTCACCATCATTGGTGACAGCATTGATCAAGTGAGTTGAGTAAGGACGAGGGGAAGTTCCTCCAGGCGAGATCCTAGGGCTCGAGCCCTTGCTGCAGCCGCTTCCACATCGCTGCTGCACTCCACCTTGCCGAGGTGTTTGAGCAAAGACCAGGAGCCTTCCAGCTCTGTCCCAGGCACCCCTCCAGGTAAAGTTTCTTCTCTTCTTCTCCCTCTCTTCTCCTACAATCATTATCTCTCTCTCTTCGATTCATCCTCGTCCGATCACAAAATCACAAAATCGATCGCACTTCAACGGATAAATCACACATTGCGAACGCAACGGTGATTTTTATTTAATTTTTTGAAGAGTTTTTATCAACCGATTAATCACCTATTTATGCCTGCTAAACAAATGCATGTGAAACAGAGTACTTTGTGAAATCCCTCAAGTTCTCTCTCTCCTTCTCTTCTTCTTCCTCCACCTTAGCACCCTCATCCTCATCCTCAGACGCCTCTCCCCCGACAATCCTTGGCCGTGTGTCGACTGTCCTCCACCAGCCCCGAGAGCATCTTGCGCGGCCAGCAGTGGCTGGGCGCCACCTCGCGTCTGCCCCACACCACACGCCTACATAGCAGCCGAGCACAGCCGCTCCTTGGCTGCACGACGGACCTCGCGCGTCAGCCTCCAGTACGCGCCAGCACCGGAGGCCGCCACCCATCTCCTCAGACGCCAGCCACCCTCCAGCAGCGGTCTGCACGTCGTCGCCCTTCAAAGCTCCAGCCGTGCGTCCTTACCACCTCCGCCTTCGGATGCTCCCCACCGTCATAGAGCGCGGCCATGTGTGCGTCGACTACCCCACGTCGTCAACCCGCGCCGCCCGTGGCCGCTCCCCCTCGCCCTCCAAAGCCGTGCGGGAAGCTCCATCTCCTTCATCCCCTGTTTCGTGCCAAGAACAGAGAAGCCAATAGCGGATAATAAGTCCTTTTTCATGTTATCAAAGAAAGTTTAAATTCGCAGTAATTGCATGTAAGTCCTTTTTCTCATTTCAGCTCATATTTCTTTTCTCTGTATTGCATTCACACCCTTGCATTTGCACGTTTATTTTGTTGTCATTTTGTCACTCATTTTTAATTCCGAAAATTGCATTGTGTAGCATAACTCTTGTTCTATCATTTTAGCATTTATTTGTATTTTTCTGATTTGCAGATTATTTATGGAAATTAATTTGGGAAGAAATTCCAATATTTTGCCCATTTTGATTGATTAATTTATTGTGCATTTTCTGCTTGTCGAAAAATCTCTGAAAAATCGTCAATGATAGATTTAAGCCTATGCTACAACATATCCAAAAATCACACCATTTGCACGTATAGTTTGTCTTAGAAAAATCATTTAGTGAAAACCTTAATCTATTTTTAATTAATCAACCGTAAAGTGTTTTAACAAAATTCAAGTTGATTCGTAATTTGATCTATTTGGATTAATTTTGTTTTTGAGAAATATCATCGTTTGATAATTATTAAAATTGATTTAGTCATTTTCACTAAAGTCTACATATTTTATTATCCGTGAATCTAAAAATTCTAAAAAAAATTAGGCTAGCTCAATTTCATCCCATTTCATAATCTGGCCAAGTTTCATAATTTTTGGAATTAATTTGACTACCTTTCTGAATTAACTTATGATTTGGCCTGATTTTGCATGTGTCTTGCATAAAAAAATCGAAAAAGACCAAAAATATATTCCATGAAAATCTCACACTTGGATTTTGCTAAAAATCAACCTAAGGAGACAGCTGCCTCCCTGAGTTCGACCTTGGACTTCACCAAGTAAAAAAAACTACCGCTTGAAATTAACTTTAATCTAATTTAAGTGGTTTTTTATTAGCCCTCTCGTATCCGACTGCAACGAACATCTATAATTAATTTGGACATTAATATGCTCGAATTAACTAAGGGTGCGGGAGCGGGCTATCAAAATGTGACGGTCTTCTCAAGCCCTCCAAGCCTCCTTTGATGCTAGGTCAGAATCTCACACCTCCTTCACGTGGGTACGTAGGCGCCATGGGTAGAGCACCTCCCTCAATCCACGGTTCGTCGCATAAAGTCAACAAGAGAGGGTGATTAGATAAGTCAAACAACTATATCAAATAAAGGAGCAACTAAATAAATCCGCAAAAATAAACAAATAATCACAATAAAAAATGAATCCCAATCTAAATGATGTTGCTCCCCGGCAATGGTGCCATTTGTTTAAAAAGAAAACTGAGCGCTCTTATGTTTCACACAAGGCGGGAACATAGTCATCGAGTAGACCACACGAAATCCGGGTTGAAACAACAATCAACCCACAATAGATGTTCAAACAGTGAAAAGCAAGTACATAGTTAAAATTTATTATAACTCTACAACAAAGATGGGTATAAGTGCAAGTATGTGTAGAGTGCCGAACACAGGGAACAAGCAGGTAGATCGAGGCATATTAATGCACAAAATGAATGTGATGTATTTTTTATTAAAGTGTTATTTTTTGTGGGTTTAATTATATATATTATGTTTGATTTTATATTTTTATATTTTGATTTTTATTGATTTTCTATTTTCTTTTTATATGTTATATTTTTAATATTTTTTAATAGATATAAAAATCTATATAGAATATATATACAATATAGGTAAGAGAGAGATAAGATATATATAAAAATAATCAAAAAAGTTAAAATACTAATAAATAAAATCTTTTTGGGTTTTGGATAATTTTTTACTCTTTTCTGATTTTTCCAGAATTTTTACTAATTTTTAAATATTTTTTAAAGTCAAAAATACTCAAAATAGAGAATAAAATAAATACCTACAATTAAAATATATTTTAAAAATATAAAATAGAGTTAAAATTTCTCCAAATTAATTTTAAAATAAAGATCATAAATTAGAGAAAATTCAGAAACAAAATATGTAATTTTCAGATTTTTTTAAAAGTTTTTAATATTTTTATAAAGGTTTTTGGAGTTTTACTATTTTTATTTTTCTTTTAAATTTTTTAATGATTTTTGGTCTGAAGGTTAAAAACATAAAAATACACAAAATATTTTTTTGGTAATTTTTCAAAATAATTTTATAATTTTTAGGGTTTTATCATTTGTGCCCCTTTGAGATATTGCAATTTCAGTTATGCTATCTTTTGGATAATATCAGTTGTGCCCCTCACTTCTTTCTCTGTTATCACTTGTGCCCTTCCGTCAGATTGACCGTCAAAAAATTAAAATAACCATAGTTTACTCAAACCATGGTGTGGTTAAGAGGGGTATTATGGTCAGAATAAAATTAAATGAGGAGGAGGGTTGGGGAGGAGGTGCCAGGCTACGGAGGAGGTGCGGGCTAGAGCGCGGGTGGTGGGGGCTGGGGGAGGTGCATGGCTGCGGGAAGAGGTCGGCTTCACGACGTTATCGAGGGGGAGTAGGGGGCGGCGTGGTGCGGGGCAGGGAGAGGGGGCGGTACGGGGCAGGCGGAGGGGGAACAGGCGGCGCGGTGCGGAGCAGGGGGAGGGGCGGTGCGGGGCAGGGGAGGGGGAGCAGCGGACAGTCCATGCGGGGAGGGGGAGGGGCAGTGCGGGGCCGGGAGGAGGGGTGCAGGGGGCAGCACGTGCGAGGGAGGGGGCGATGCGGGGTAGGGGGAGCAGGAGGCGGCGTGTGCGGGGGAGGGGTTGTGCGGGGCAGGGGGGAGGGGGAGCAGGGGGTGGCACGTGCGGGGGATGGGAAGGGGTGGTGCAGGGCAGGGGGAGGGCCAACAGGGGGAGGCGCTTGCGGGGGAGGGGGAGTGGTGGTGCTGGGAAGGGGGAGGGGGGAGCAGGGGGCGATGCATGCGGGGGAGGGGAAGGGGGCGGTGCGGGGTGACCTGGGCGCGGAGGACCGGGCCTCCAGGCGGGTGGCGACCTGGGCGTGGCCAGGAAGAAGCACGACCTACGCCTACATGTTAGGAGCGGCTGGGGAAGAGGAAGAGGGCAGGCCGGGGGTGTGGGAGGAGTTCTAGAGCAGCTAGGGAAGAAGAAGAGGGCAGGCTAGGGGTGGAGGAGGAGTTCCAGGCGGAGAGGGAGGAGGAGGTTGGAGGAGGAGGAAGAGGATGGGGGAATAGGAGGAAGAAGAAAAGGACGAGGAAGAGGGTGTCAAAATGACCACTGAATCCTTTTTTAAAATATTAATTCCACTTATCTCCTCAAAGTTAACGTCTGTTTGCACTGTATATGACAACAACTAACCCAAGGGGCACAACTGATAAAACGACAAGAAGTGAGGGGCACAACTGATATTACCAAAAAGATAGGGGCATAACTAATATTATGATATCTCGGAGGGGCACAAGTGATAAAACCCTAATTTTTATGTATTTTCTTTTGCAAATATAGACAAAAATAAACGTTTTTTATTTTTTATAAATAGTAAAAAGACTCAAAATGCAAAATAAAAATTTCGGCATAAAAGAGCAATGCAATAGGAGCACAATCTGATTTTTTGGAATTTTTTGAGTTTTATATATGCATGAAATGAATAGAGACAACAAAGAGAAACTACACTCTTAGCAGGGATATTTTGTAAATATATTAAGGACAAGGGCCTAAGTGCAAATTTCACATAAATTTACAATGTTCTATAAAAGTTACAATGGTAGTACGAAATATCCAAAGCTTCGAGGGCCTCCGTGCAAAATGTGCAACTCACGTGTATGAACACGTAAGCAACACAGGCGGGGACTAAAACATAATTACCAGAAATTTCAGGGGTTTGATTGCAAAATGTCCAAAAACTTATAACTACATAAAATAGTTTTGGGATTAAACACAAATAACTAAAGGCCCAAGGTCTTAGCCGCAAAATCACCACCTCAAGTGATGCATCACGTGAGGTGATGTGGCTAGGACTACGAAGTAAATATGCAAAGTTTGGAGTCCTGCTTATAAATATTATAAAATAAACTAAACAGTAGATGAAAGTTCTAGGCTATTTAGCAAATATAAAACTTGTTGGGTTATAAACATAAAATACCTAGACTAGGCACGGGCCAAGAGCTGGATTCGATTCACTTAAGACACGTGGCACGCAACGGACAGTTGATATCCCTTCGTCAGGCAATGGTGGAGATTAGAATGCGCGAAGGAGATCGAACGGCAGGGGAAGTCCCGATCGGATGGCAGCTAGAGATTTTTGGATCAAGATCCGATCTGACGATCGTGGACTCCCCTAGATGAACAAGGAGGAACATAGCCCTAGTCAAGCTTCGATCGGTGATATGGCATTGCTACGGCCACCGAGGACGATGCAAAATGGCTCCTTGAGTTCCTGAAATCCTCCTACAGATGAGGATCTCCTCAAAATGCCTAGAGGGACACTGACGCTCTGCCGTGAGGTGGAGGAGACCCAGGTGCTCCAGGTACTTCCCTTGCTAAAATATCGATGCCGAGTGGCATCCCTTTGGCCTCCGGACCTTGCAGTTAAAAACGCACAACGACAGAAGAGAGTCCGAGGGCCTTATTGGCGAAGGTGTACAGGTGGTGAAGGGGGAAATGGTGGCTGAACTTCAAGGGATCTGGCAAGGGTGTTTGGTTAAATTCTAACGATTTAAATACAAAATAAAGAACATAAACTAAACCTATGACTATCTACACTAAAAAATCGAAGAAATAAGAGAATAGAGCGACCTCAACGGGTCGGGAAGCAGGGAGATGAAACGTCGACAGTGTGGTCTTCGCCGAAGATGTGGAGATTGCCTAAAGCCTCCTCCCTCAACCTAGAAGCATGGCGAGGATGTTGTCACCATCCTCAACCATTTGCGTACAAGAAGGAAGAAAGAGCAAGGTCAAAAGAGACTCAAAAAATCAGATAAGGTGAAGGGTATGGTTATGTACAGGATAGTGGAGAGGTAATGGAGCACTATTCGAGACGAGATACAGAACAAACGAGGAGGATCTTGGGCGATCTATGTACCCGGCGAGAATCATGGATGTACAAGGAGAAAAATCCAAGAAGACATCGACGCTAAAGGATGAAGGATGCGAGCTCCAAAATTGGGAGAAACGAGGTGAGAATGCAGTTCTGACAACTTACAGGAGGGAGGTCAGACAGTTGACCCTCGGTCAACTATCTAAGCCACCTGGTTGGTACACATGGACCAACCAAAAAAACCTCCTAAAAAGAATTCAAAATTTGATTACAAATAATAATTTATTTTATTAATTTTAGGTTATGATGTAAAAAATATTTATTATTTTATGAGTTATTTTATTATGCTTTTATTTATTTTTTAGAGGTCTAGAATTGTAAATGGCTTTTTAAGGCCTACATATAGGTTTATTTGTATGTATATTTTAATGTTTTATTTTTATTTTGTATTTTTTAATTTATTAATTTGGTTATTTATATATATTTATAACCTAATCTCATACACTTAAATATATTTTTATTTTATTTTTTGGTATAATATATACAATTAAATAAATAGAGGTGTTATTTGTATAGGTATACTTATAGGCAATTCATCTATCTATTTTATACAAGTATTTTATTTTAAGGTTTTCTTGATGTTTTTATTTCAGTTTTAATATACATATATTTTATAAATAATATTTACAAAATTATAAAAATATAAAATTATAAAAATAATGAATAAAATGAATATTTTAATCGGTATAAGTATACAGTAGGGGTCCAAAACCAAACTTTCAAACCGTAACTCCAACAAATGAAACGATCTTCATTAAATAACTTATTAAAATTTATATATAATTAAAGATGATTTTGGTATATTTGAGTTTTTATTAGAGAGATATGAGACTGGGAAGTTGGAGTTTTGGAAAGTTATTAAGATCATATCTTTTTACCTGCATATTATTTTTGCATGAAATAAATTTTGTATTTTCCAATATTTAATTATCTACAACCTTCATATTCAAAGTTTTGTTTATTTTAAGTAAAAAAGTGGAATAAAAAATAGGTCCCAAAAATGAATAAAAAATTAATTAAGTAGAAGGGTTTTTATTGTATTTTAGCCCTTACATCCCCCTACTTTATTCCTTGTCGACCTAGTGATTGAGATGCTTAGGTCTCGCAGTTTCAGGGCATAAAATATTTTCAGTATTTTATTTTTTTTCTTTTCTTTTTTTCATTCTATAATTTTGGCTTTAAAAATAATATTTTATACATTATTTACACAACAATGCATGAATGATAAAATGCCTAAATTAAGGATATTTACACGCATTTACCAAGATTTTTAAGGCCAAGATGATAGAATAAAGATGATGAAACGGGTATTCATCGGGTCTTTGTAAATTACACAGCATGAATAGACTTTGGAATTTTCCATGTTGTGAACCAGTTCCACAGGAGAGCTGTGTCCATCCAATTTCGATGAAAGTAGTGGGAAGGTAGAGTTTATTGAAGTCAGTGACTATACTTGAGTAGAGCCCTCCGAAATGGTTACCTTATTCACCTTTACAGCATTTAATTTAGTACTGCTTAAATGTTTTGGAAGGAGATCGTTGTCTGGAAGACTTTTCATTATCCAACAGACTTTGTTTCTTGGAATCTTTTTAAGAAAGAAGATGAGATTATGTTATCTAGCATGAAGATACATTCTGAAATAGTAGAGGAAATATTGATAGCTCAAAAAGAAGATCTTGAGTAACATGTTCTAGCTGAAAAAAGTCATGAGGGAGATTTAGAATTCTTCATTGTTGCATATGGTGGCATCTGATTCAGGAATCACTTATGGGTTCCTTTTCAGGCAGAGTTGAAGCTCGAGATTCTAAATGAAGCTCATGGTTATAAATCACTTACATCCAGGAAGTACAAGGATGTACAAGGATCTCCAATGGAATTTTTAGTGAAAAAAATGAAGGAAAACATAGGATTCATTTCTCATTATTTTGTGTGTCAACAACTTAAGGCCAAGCGCCAAAGTCCAACTCGACTATTGGAACAATTGGAGGTTCCTAAATGGAAGTAGGAACACATCACCATGGACTTTGTGATGGATCTTCCAAAGATTGATGCAACTAATATGATGTTATTTGGGTGACCGTGGACATATTGATGAAATTTTCCCATTTCTTACCGATGAAGAAGAATGAATTAGTTGCGAGCTTAGAAAATTTATACATGAATAATATTGTGAAGCTCCATGTTATATTGGTCTCTGTATTATTTCAGGTCGAGATCCAAGATTTACATGAAGATTTTGGAAAAAGCTTCAAGAGGCCTTTGTTACAAAGCTGAAATTTAGTACTGATTTTCATCCTTAGATTGATGGTCAATCAGAAAGGACTGTACATGTTCTTGGGGATATGCTTAGAGGATGTTCATTAGATTCTGCCTGCAATTGGGATGAGAATCTTTAACTAATTGAGTTTTCCTATAACAATAGTTATCGGGCTTGCATTGGAATGACCCCATATGAAGCTCTCTATGGGAGGTCACGTAGATCTCCTCTTTGTTGGAGCAAGATAGGTGAAAGAAAATTACTTGGATCATAACTTGTATAGAAGTATGCTGATAAGATTGACCTCATTAAGAAAAGGCTCTGATAGTTCAAAGTAGACAAAAGAGCTGTGAGGATAACCGTCACAGAGAACTAGAATTTACAACTGGTGATCATGTTTTTTTCTCAAAATTTCTCCGACCCGTGGTGCATTAAGATTCGAATGAAAAGGAAATCTAAGTTCAAGATACATTAGTCCTTTTGAAGTGTTGGATAGAGTAGGTGAAGTAGCCTAACATGTTGCATTACCACCATATTATTCGCATATCCATAGTGTATTTCATGTTTCCATGTTGCGAAAATACATTCATGATCCCTCTCATCAGATCTACTATGAGTCTATTGAAGTTCGTAAAAACTTTTCATGTGAAGAGCACCCTTAACACATTGTTGATCGTCAAGAACATTAGCTAAGAAGGAAGACTATCAAAATGGTAAAAGTTGATTGACATAATTACTCAGAGAGAAGCCACTAGGGAACTTGAAGATGAAGTTCAAGAAAAATATCCTGAACTTCTAGGTACTTTAGAATTTCGGAACGACATTTATTTTAAATGGGGTAGAGTTGTAATACCTTTTTGAGTAAATTACAATTTTGGCCCTCATCATTGGATCTGATCCCAGAATGGGTACCGATCTTTAAATTGTAACGATTCGAGTCCCATAGCCATTAATGTAAGGAACTTTTTGTGACTAATGACAAGTATGTCCTTCTTTAAAAGTTAGAACTCAACCCCTATTCCCTTCCAATAAAGGGCATATTCATCATGAACCCCTAAATTTTCATTTCCTAAATGGTTCTGGGACCCGAATCGTTACAATTTAAAGATCAGGACCCATTCTGGGATCGAACCCATAGATAGGGACCCAAATTGTAATTTACCCCATCTTTTTTTACTAAATAGGATATGCTTAGCAAAAAAACTATATCTAGTTATTGAATTAGAATGTATATAGGGTGTATTAAATAAATATATCATAATTAAGAAAGAAAAAATATACAATCAAGTAAAAACAAGATAAATTAATATATAAAAAGTTTTATTGCAACTAATTTAATATAATAACAATCAAAAT
Source organism: Ottelia alismoides (assembly GCA_037367405.1). Lineage (NCBI taxonomy): Eukaryota > Viridiplantae > Streptophyta > Magnoliopsida > Alismatales > Hydrocharitaceae > Ottelia > Ottelia alismoides. The sequence continues at coordinate 575,497 of JAZKJV010005939.1, forward strand.
AACTTAAAAAAGCAGGGAGTTGATGAATCCATGATTCACATACTTTATTATTTTACTTTAGCTAAATTCTCTATGCAAAATATATGTAAAATATATACCAAATACAATAAATTAGCATTGTGCATGCATTTGTAAATATTGTGTAACTAAAATTCTTTCTGATCAAAATAAAAGAATAAAGAATAAAAGAAAAATGAAAATAAAAAGAATAAAATAAGGAGGTGTTTATGCAATAAATGTAGACTGGTGGGAACCCCGAGAGAAGGTCAAATATTGGTTTGATCGACAAGGAATAAAGTAGGGAGAGATAGGGTATTTATTCACTATATATATGTATATTCATCACTTCCCATCATGTAAGTATCCTTGACATATTTTTTATCTCTAAATAAAATAATCTCAAAATAATTTAGTTTTCTTATTAAAATTTGTAAATAAAAATGTAAATAAATATAATTACAAAATAAGATTGTCTATAAGTATACAAAATGTATACTTGTATTTATTTATTTATTCATTTCTTTTGTAAATATTTTTATTTTGTATTTTTGACTCTTGTATATATTTCTAATATATAGATATGTAATTTAAATAAAACTCATAAAATGCAAATTAAATTAAAAATAAAATCATCTTTTTATTGTACAAATTGCCAGACATGTATATAGTGTACATAATACCTGTTTGTTAATACCTATATTTAATTTGTAAAAATCCAATAAAATTGTTTTATACACTTAAAATATTTTATAAATAAATAAAATATAAAATTAATGTATTTTTATAAAAATACAAAATAAAATATGTGTATATAATACATAGGTATCTTATACCTCTACATAATATCATATATTGTATATACCATATATATTTATTATTAAAAATAAATAAAATAATAGAAAGATAGTTTGAAAATTAATAAACATTTTTTATTCACTTTTTATTTAAAAATCATTTGCGATTTTTTAATTATTTTTCCTTTGATTTTTTATACTTCTAATTTCTGATTGGTCAACCCGAGTCTGTTAACATGGGTCAACCCCCCCCCCCCTTCTCCAAGGTCCAATTCGGGAAAGCATAACCGGGACTCATTTATCCCAATTATTGTGCCTGAATCTGACTATCTCCCTCCTCAGATTATGAACCCCCGTACTCTGATGATTTGTGACCCTCGCGGATTCTTAGGCAGGTCCGGATCCCCCTAGGGTTCTGCGCTCTTGTTTGATCTTTCTAGACCCATGGGACACCTATAAAACATATCTTCCCCTCCGTCGCACACAACAGCGCGTTCCTTGCACCTCCTCTCCTAACTTGAATCTTTAGAATCATCACAGGGTTCTATATCATTCTTTTGGAACTCGGATCGGTGCATCGACGGGCGTAGCTCGCTTGTGGGTGGATTTTGTCACCGTGATCAGTCTCCTAAGTCTTCTGCCACCATTTTGAGGCCACGACCTCGCTCTCCACTTACATTTTGCTTCGCACAACCGTCTACGATCAAGAAGTACCCTCACGCCCTTTCCTTTTTGCTTTAGTCACTCGATTGATCCATTCATGTTGTCACCCATCTTAGCTCCCGACCATCAGGTCAGAGCTCCATTCTCCACATCCAACTGTTCAGATCACCTCATCTACACCCCATCTCCCAACGCAACCTGATCACCCTTATCTCCAATCTTTGGGTAGGAATTAAGGTTTCCCATCCATCTTCCATTTTCGTTGGAGGTCACATCTTGTTCTCTTTTACTTCATTCCTTTTCTCTGCCAATAACCCCCGGTCTAAACTTCGCCTTCGAGATGCAAGGCTCCTTGGTGGTTCGGGTGTGTGTGTGGAGCTCGATTCGTGCCTTGATTGAGTGGTGGAGAAGCTTCATGTGCTCTACCCTCAAGATTTATATCCAGTCGTTCGTCAAGCCATATGAGGTTTACACTCGACGCAAGCCACCTTCAGGAAGGTGTCGGACCTTGTGGCGATCTCATTTGATCATCGTAGTGCCATACGACCTTAATTGAAATTTAGTCAGCTCCTCCTTCTTTACATTCTTCCAGAGCCTTTCATGTCCATCAGATGAAGAGTCCGCATCCGAGATTTGATCAAGCCCATCGATCCACACCCAAGAGCTGACGGTTTGATCTGGTATTCATCAGATCTGCATCGCATGTTCATGCTTTAGCCGGAGATGTCAGATCATTTCCCACATCACCATCTAACTGCACATCGCCGACATTCTCTGAACCATCAGATACCTTCTAGATGTCATCATAATTGTACACATGTGTCGATCTCAGCAACGTCAGATCCTGTTAAAGCCACATGTTGCCAGCGCTTGCTAGGGGTATATTTCCTTTTTACCCATGCATTTTATGGTATTTCCATATAGTCTAATAAATGTAATATGTAGTTGAAAGCAATTTGTAGTAAGGACCCCATTTTTATTTTATTTGCATTGCATCCATCCGAGTTTGAGTCACGTGTGTCGACACATGTATCTATGGGATATTTGTGTTGGACATGCGAGCCCACGATGAGACATTATGCAATAAATGTTATTACGAATATCATTCCCTGATCTGAAACAAAGAATAACTAATTTGCATAAAAGATCCCCTAGTACAGTTAGGGTTATGTACCATGGCCATTTTAATGATCATACAACTGTTGATTCAATTATTGAATCATAGAGGATGGTGCTTGGATGAATATCTAAAGAGTTAGATTGATAACTCATCAAGCACCGTCAAATGATTATCAAGAGAGGATCTCCAAACTGAATAGGAGATGGCAATCCTTTCTCATTTGGCTGATATCTAACCGACCTCTTCATGCAGGTCTTCTACATAGGAATAGAGATTCAAAGGTGTTAGATAAGTTAGGTCAAAGATTTGACTTAACGAGATTGAGAAAACCAAAGTCATATGTCGTATGTTGTCACAATGTAGGCACGCATTCTCTAACCAGAGACAGATGTATTACTATATGTCTGAGTTTGTACATTTGGTAGACCAATAGGTTGATGACCTAACCAATGTCTATACACCGACACGTTAGTGTGCATGCGAGGGCATATGAGTAATACGATCTCTCAAAGGGATCATACATGTTCATTTATTGAACCGGAACACATGAGCTCACTCATAAGATATTGGGAAGAATCAAATTTCATGCACGGTCATCTCTTTGGAAGCTTGACTGAATTTGTGGGTTTGATATATACTTTTGGAAAGTATATGATCAACACTTGGGTATGATATATGCTTTTGGAAAGTATATGATCCATACAAAATCCCAATGATCAAATGAGAAACTTAATGATAGAACTCCGAAGAAGACAGTCTAAAAGAGATCTAATACCTCAGGTTTAATCTGGGTCTTCCAGTATGCAGGATGTACATGTATTAGGAATACCTGAGGCTAATCCTATCATAAACAATTGTATAACCATGATGCTTCCATTCCGAGGGAGCGATGAAACAGGTCTGGATTTTAGTAACACCCCTCATAGAGAAGTGATATAATCTTAGTCCAAATGTTGGACTTTGATCTGAATGTGATTCAGATACAATGAGAAGATTAGATCTACGGCTTTGATTTAATCAAACATCTGTGGGAGGTCCGCAAGATATGGATTTGAGATATGATCTCAATATCCAAGTCACTATACATGGAAAAATACAATCACATTATCCTTGAAAGAGTTCATGGATAATTTTCATTGTTGATATGTGTATCCGAGCATTGAGAAAAATGGATAATTAAATGTGATTTAATTATCATGAATAATATGAATTTATTTCATATTATAAGGAGAGTTATCTAAGATAATTAAGGGTGATTTAATTATCAAAGATGTGAAGATTCATATTATCTGGGTACATGAGAATGGAGATCCAAGATGATTAAATGTGATTTATTTATCATGGATATGAATAATGTGGATAGCACTATCCATACTAATCATATATATTTCAAATGTGATTTATAATATATAAGAGAGATCTATTTGTGATTTATATTTTTTAATTAATTATTGATGTAAATCGGATTCACATTGGATAATTAATTGAAAATATAATTACATTTTGTTTTGAAATGTGGATGTGATTCACATTTTTCGAATGGAATGATTGCAAATATTCACAAGATAACTATGAATTATTTTTGTGAAATGATTTACAATAATTGTTGTTGTAAATCTGGGAGATATCATGAGATGGTGAGATCTCATGAGATAATGAGATCTCGTGAGATGATTGGTGGCCTTCCCCCCTTTTTAGGGGATGGGTTAGTCTCCTCATTATATCCAAGACTGGCCAATTGATTTAATTTGAGATTAACATATATTGATTTATCAATATATTAATTCAAATTAAATTAATTGTTGTTGTGTTTTTGCAACATGATCATAGCCATTGAAAGAAATATAAATCAATCTTACCCATTGATTGTGTGATGTCCATGGATTGGGATCCATGGACTCCCAAAACCCTATATAAGAAAAAGGCACCCCCTGCGCTTTGAGTTATAACACGATTACGACATATGCTCTCTCTCTCTCTCTCTCTACTTGTCATCTCTCTCCCTCTCTCTCATTGTGGCTATCCACCATGAAGCCATTGAGAGAGTCGTCATCACTGCAACATTGTCGTTGTGTTGTCGGAGTATTTTCTCGTTGATCTCCATCTCCTTCGGTGCGCCTCACTCATGAAGAAGACGTCAGATCGTGTGACGAGATCAGGAGATTCGTCGCTTGGATCATCAACATGGATTGCGAGAAGGACACGTAACGCGCTCACAAGCGTCTCCTCCGTTAAATCGAACTTGAGACAGGACGTCTCATTGTTTAGAGACTTAATCACAACCACGCTTCAATAGGTAACCTTAATACCTGTTGTGTTTAGGTGAAATGATCTGAGAAATGTTCTTAGATCATGTGGTTTCATCATTTTAAAATTTTTAAATTCCGTTTTCTGGAGCAACTAGTGCGACTAGTCGCTCCCGATCGCATTCGATGTGATCCTCACGCTTCTGTGATGTGCATAAGGATCCTCCCATATCATTGAAGTGGTATTAGAGCCTTACGTAAGAGATGTTACATACGATCCATAAACCTAAGAAGACTTGGGTTCAGAAGGGATTGTCAAAATTTTATCGCATTTCAATTTTCGCAACCTTGTTTTGTGATAAATTTGGGCCCTGTTTAAATTAAACACAAAACAATCACTTGTATAATGTTTCCCATTAAATAAGGAAATCTTGGGATCTGAGTTTGTGTAATTTGGATTTCGTTTGCTCAGGTTATGATCAATTTAATGACCATATGTCCACTGTTTTGGGGATGGCGAATAATGATGTAATTAAGGTACTAATTACTATTTTAAACTGCCTGAAAATGCATTGAGTTCTATTTTAAATCAAATTGTCAAACTTTAGAAATTTATTTTGCTTATTTGAATTTAAATTGATTGAGATATGTAAATTTTAGTAAGTAGGGGTCACTGCTAAAAATTACATACTTGATCATGAACCTTGTGATTGTCAATTAAGTAACTTGTGAAAATAATGATTAATTTCCTAGAATAATTATGGATAATATTTAGGAAATATTTGATGATAATTGTTCCCTTAAATGACATTGTCTCAACTAATAAATGATTAGATATGTTCTAGATCACTAATTGGTTACTTTATAAACTTTCATCAAACATGTTACTTTAATAGGTTTTGGGAATTGGTTTAGAAAATTTCCTTATAATCAAAATGGTTTTGATTATTACTATATGATATAATTTCAGTTGAAAAACAGACGAAAATCTCAAGTACACAATGATCGATTTGGCATTATCCTTTCTTGAGGTAGATATGGTGTCTAGTCGGGGAGCGTTGAGGTAGCAGGTTGCACCGTGTGCGGTTTGTCCCACTCCCATCGGTGCTGGCCATGATAGCAGGTAGGGACTCGATAATGCAGGAGAGATTACAGTGTAGTTTTCTAATTATTAAAATTCGAATAATACGTACTTTGAGATAATACCATTCTTTCAAGTAACAATCAAGTTTGTTGATTGAATTGGATTGATAATTGATTTAATGAGATTATATTAATTATATCCAATTAAAACACTCTATTATGAATAGATGTGTAACTCCCTTGGAAGAATTAATCGTAATGAATATGATTAATAATGATTAATTAGAATGTGAACATGATATGGAGGATCACATAAGTGGCATCCATGGTCTTCCATCAAGGCGAAGGGCTCTGTCATTAGGGATTATATGTAGGAGACGCCTGTCCGAAATGACAGCTCCGACATACAAGTGCATCTGGATCAGGCTCTTTGCTTCTCGAAAGACTAAGGTCGTATGCGTAGTGATCCCAATGTCGGATCCTCGTATTATTAGGGAGATATTGGATTGCGCATAGCAAGTGCTATTCCTGTTGATGGTTGGTTCAATTAACGACACGTCAATATCACCTTAGGGGTGGACCCGGATGTTAAAGACCGAATTGGGAATGTAAGTTGGACTTGAAAGGTAGAATGTGTTCAAGCTTCTTTTTATCCGATCTACAGTTTCTCATATTATTGGGATGTGACAAAGATATGAAAGGAGATCCCAGATCTTGCTGAGATATAATAGTCAGTATATCTCTTACATTGAAGGTGATTAAGGGAATGAACTTTTAGAGTTGACAAGGCAAGACAACTTTGATATAAAAGTTCTTAAATCAAAGTAAAATATATTTATATATATTTATGCAGATTTCTTATTTCAGATAATCCTTCATTAAACCCACTCAATGTTATACTCAATAATAACCAGTAAAATATCATGGATTGGATCCTTGATCAAGATATTGTACTTGCAGTTGGGCACATAATGTGTGTGGTTGCAATGTACAAGTTTCCTCATAATAATGAGGAATGACAATTAAATGGACAATAGGACTACAACCCTAGGGTTTGTATATCTCTATAGTCTTGATCTCATCGAATATACTTTAGAAGTGACATGTCGATGATGATCACAATTGTCAAATAATCTTTATAAAATCTAAGAAGATGATCTGGCATACTTATGTGCTCTCGACATTTAACCATGAATGGCATGGTTCACTACATTATGCAGAATGGTGGATCTATAAGAGATGATGTACTCAAATTGTTTGAATACCTACCTGAACCAATGATTTTAAGAGTTAAGATGTATGTAGATACAATGAGTGTCATCATTCTACTATTTATACTCTAGTCATTCATGAAGTTTCTTAATATTCATATTGTATGAATTGAATGAAGCATGTATAAATGTAGAAATACTCTTATATTGAAATCTTTTGAATTCAACGTAAGAGATCCTTTGTCTTAAGCAATTGTTGTTTATAGATGAAAGGAGCGCAATGGAAGCATGGGTTGGACCCATGTTAGAAGGAAAATCAAAGAGTTGACTGTACTTCTATGGTTTCCGTACTTATGACATCCAAAGAGTTGGATGAATGCCAATATTGCAATAAGCTGATGTATCGATAGTTGTGACTATATAGTCTATCTAGGATCCTTTGACAATGACTCAGATAGTGCATTAGAATAATCTATATCTAGATATAATCATTGATATTGACTTTCTTATATGAAAAGATCAAAGGCTATGAATTGTATTTCTTTCTTCCAATGACATTTGCAATTGGTTGCATATATTTTAGAAGACAAAAAATTGATATTAAGGTTTAGTAGTCATCCATAGATATTGATGCAATTGTTGCAACAATCTCTATTGGATTGATAGACTTCATATTTTTAGTAGGAGAGTCCTCAGTCTTAGATAATGTCTCTATTACCTGGATATTAGAATACACTCATGGTTTATTTCTATGTGTTGGAAATAGACATGAATTCTGGAATAAACCTATCATAAAGAGTTATGATGGATATATTTCAGATAGTATTCTAACATTTAGAGGACTCTAATAAATTAGAAAATTAATGAATGGTTCATTAACATTTTTAATACTAAAAGTTAAACCTTATAAAATCAATAGGAGGATGAAGATCACTTGACAGTGATCTAGCATCAAGCCTTGGACATTTGTCTGTTGATTTGATCAATAGACTAGTAAGGAATGAAACTTTAGAATGTCTAAAATTTCAAATCTTACATACTTTTGAATATTGTGCTCAAAGTAAAAATGTCCAGTGCACCCTTCTCTGGGAATGGTGTAAGATGTCAAGGTATTTAATATCCCATACATATGGATGTATGTGGATCATCTATATCATAATAGAATCCTTTGAAACCTTTGAAATGTTCATTCGATGATTTTGTGATATAAGATTTACCTTAGAAACCTTTGAAATGTTCAAAGATTTCATAATTTTTGTTTAGAATCAAAGTATAAAGGAAGATGAAAATTAATTTGATCTATTCTAGGTAGTCAATACCTATTAGATGAATTTATGAATACCTTATGGAGAAAGCAATATCATTCCTATCTCACTCCTCCTAGTAAACCTAAACTCAATAGAGTTGTAGAGAGATACAATCAAAGCATGTGTGACATGATTTCATCAATGATGAATCTTAGCATAATTACCTCTTATTTTCCAAGGGGTATATATAATAGAGACTACAATATATATCCTTATTAAGGTTCCATACAAGTAAGATGAAATCTAGCACCAGAGAGTGTTACTTCATTAGGAAAATAAAAATGGTATTGGATACTTACTTTATGACCTTGATATTCTTAAAAGATCTCATCTCTGAGAATGTGATTCTTAGAGGATGAGACTCTTGAGAATCAAGACAAAAATGAAGTGAAGGAACTCATTGAATCTTGAGAAGATAATGAGGCTCCTAAAATCGGAAACTAAAAGGACAATTAAAGATGAAACACTCATACCTATTCAAATGAGTTTGAGGATGGATATTCCATGTTTTAGAGAAATCTGACAATGATCTAACTTCGTGTAATGAAGCCTCAAAATATCATGAGATGGAAAGATGCATGTTAGAAATAAAGTCTAAAGTAGACTTCACATAGAAGTATTGTATATGGACCCTCGACAATCCACCTAATGGATAAGACCCGTTAAGGTGTAAATGGATCTTCAAGAGAAAGAGGGAACATGATGAGAAGGTAGAGACCTTCAAAGCACGGCTCGTATCCACAAGATACACACTGAAGAGAAGACATCACTTGCAGTGAGACTTGTTCTTCGTGACCTTGATTGTACCCATCAGAATATTGCTAACTATAGCTACACAACTTGACTTTGACATCTTCAAGATGGAAGTGAAGATTGCATTCCTCTATGAATACCTCTCCGAGGATATTCATATGAAGTATCCCAAGGGCTTCATGTTGAGGAAAGCAATGTGTGCAAGCTAAAGAACTCCATCTATGGACTCCTATAAGCTTCTTGTAGTTGGAACATCGTATTTGATGAAATTATAAATGTTATGATTTCGGATAGAATCTTGATGAACCATATGAAGCTTAGTGGAGTGTCATTGTGTTCATAATGTTAAATGTAGATGATATCCTGATCATTTGGAATGATATAAGGGTAATAATAAGTGTTTTATAATATGGTTATTCCATACGTTGAGATATGATCTCAAGGAGACCTCTTAGATATTAATTCTGAAGCTGTTCAGAAGCAAAGAGAGGAGGGTGTTGGGACTGTCACATTTGTAGTACATCTTGGACATATTCCATTTTTTGGAAAATTCCAAGATAGGTTTTCATACCTTAAGATATGGTACTGATCTATCTAAAGGAAGGGATAGCACCTCAAGGAGTTGAGGAAGGGAATGCTAGAACAGCATGCCCTTGTGCATTAGTTACGAGAAGTCGACTGTATACTAGATGTATACAAAAGTCAGATGTCTGCCATGCAGTGGGAGTAGTAAACTGTCACTAATCCTACTATGGAAATAAAACACTTGATTGCAGTAATAACAAAATCTTCATGGATGACAAGATTTTCTTAAGAGATAGTTATCTCAAAGTTCAATCTTCAAGAACATAAGACTTTATAGATAATGATCTAAAAGGTCTTAGCTGCAGATATCTTAAGAGATAGAGATCTCCAGGAATAAGGGTACTTTGATAAGGAATATAGAAATACTAGCTAAAATAACAATAATTGAGACAATATTGAGTATTGATTGCATAAGATGCAACATTCGCATTGGATGCGAGCACTGTTACTGGGGATATGCAAGTACCGTAAAAGAACTTGGCATAGTCTTTTGGGAACAGAGTTGATCAGCTTACCTAGTTATTTTTCTAAATTGCATATAATTGTCGCTTGAGTGTGGGTTTAAATGATTAGCCCATTAATTGTTCTTTGGGATAGTGGAAGATTGTTGGACATGCGATCCCATGGCGGGACATTATGCAATAAATGCTATTGCGAATATCATTCCATGATCTGAAATGAAGAATAACTAATTTGCATAATAGGTCCCTTAGTACAATTAGGGTTATGTACCACGGTCATCTTAATCATACAATTGTTGATTCAATAATGGAATCATAGAGGCTGGTGCATGTATGAATATCTAAAGAGATAGATTGAGGACTCATCAAGCACCGTCAAATGATTGGTAAGAGATGATCTCCAACCTGAATAGAAGATGGCAATCCTTTCTTATTTGGCAGATATCTAACCGACCTCTTGATGCAGGTCATGTTCATAGGAATAGAGATTTGTAGGTGTTAGATAAGTTAGGTCAAGGAGTTGACTTAACAAGATCGAGATAACCAAAGTCCTATGTTGTACGCTGCCACGATATAGGTATGCATCCTCTGACCGAAGATAGATGTGCTACTTTATGTTTGAGTTATTACATTTGGAAGACCAATAGGTTGATGACCTAACCAAGGTCTATACACCAGTGCGCTAGTGTGCATGCAAGGGCATATGAGTAATATGATCTCTCAAAGGGATCATATAGGTTCATTTACTAAACCGGAAGACATGAGCTCAATCATTAGATATTGGGAAGAATCAAATTCCATGCACTGTTGTCTCGCTTTAGAAGCTTGGCTGAATTTGTAGGTTTGATATATACTTTTGGAAAGTATATGATCAACAACTAGGTATGATATATTCTCTTGGAAAGTATATGATCCATACCAACTCCCAATGATCAAATGAGAAACTTAACGATAAAACCCTTAAGAAGACAGTCTAAAAGATATCTAATACTTCAGGTTTAATCTGGGTCTTCCAGTATGTAGGATGTACATGTATTAGGAATACCTGAGGGTGATGTGATCCTAAACGATTGTATAACAAGAACACTTCCATTCTGAGGGAGTGATGAAATAGGTCTAGATTTTAGTGATTCCTCTCATAGAGAAGTGATCTGATGTTAGTGCAAATGTTGGACCTTGATCTGAATATAATTCAGATACAATGATAAGATTAGATCTATGGCTTTGATTTAATCAAACATCTATGGGAGGTCCGCAAGATCTGGATTTGAGATATGATCTCAATATCCAAGTCACTATATGTAGAACAATACAGTCGCCCTGTCCTTATCTCCAAATATACGCAGAGAAAGCACATTATCCTTAAAAGAGCTCATGGATAATTTCATTGTTGATCTGTGTATCCGAGCATTGAGAAAAATGGATATGATTTAATTATCACGAATAATATGAATTTGATTCATATTATAAGGAGATTTATATAAGATAATTAAATGTGATTTAATTATCAAAGATGTGAATAATGTGAATGTGATTCTTATTATTTGGGCACATGAGAATAGACATCCAAGATGATTAAATGTGATTTAATTATCATAGATATGAATAATGTGGATAGCACTATACATATTAATCATATATATTATAAATGTGATTTATAATATATAAGAGTGAGACATTTGTGATTTATATTTATTGATTAATTATTGATGTGAATTGGATTTACATTGGATAATTAACTGAAAATATAATTTACATTTTGTTTTGAGATGTCAATGTGATTCATATTTTTCCAATTGCATGATTGCAAATATTCACAAGATAATTATGAATTACTTTTGTGAAATAATTTACAACCATTGTTGTTGTAAATCTTGGAGATATCATGAGATAATAAGATCTTGTCAGATGATTGGTGGTCGTCCCCACATTTTAGGGGATGTGGTTAATCTCCTCATTATCTCTAAGACTAGCCAATTGATTTGATTTGAAATTAACTTATATTGATTTATCAATATACTTAATTTAATTTAAATTAATTGTTGTTGTGTTTTTGCTACAAGATCATTGCCATTGAAAGAAACACAAATCAATCTCACCCATTGATTGTGTGATGTCCATGGATTGGGATCCATGGACTCCCAAGACCCTATAAGAAGAGGCACCCCTTGCTCTTCAAGTTACAACACGATTACGACATATGCTCTCTCCCTCTTTCTACACGTCATCTCTCTCCCTCTCTCTCATTGTGATCGTTTACCATGGAACCATCGAGAGAATCGTCATTGCTGCAACATCGTCGTTATGTTGTCCCAGTATTTATTCGTGGATCTCCATCTCCTTCGGTGCGCCTCGCTCATGAAAAAGACATCGGATCTCGTGTGACCAGATGAGGAGATTCACTACTTGGATCATCAATATGGATTGCGAGAAGGACGTGTCTCATCAATGCGCTCGCAAACGTCTTCTCCATTGGATCGGACTTGAGACAGGAGGTCTCTTTGTTTATAGACTTGATCGCAGCCAGGCTTTAAAACCTTAATACCAATTGTGTTTAGGTGAAAAAATCCGAGAAATGTTCTTGGATCATGTGGTTTCATCATTTTAAAATTTTTAAATTCCGTGGCCTGGAGAAACTAGTGCGACTAGTCACTCAAGGTCGCATTCCATGCAATCCTCACGCTTTTGTGATGCGTTTAAGGTCCTCCCATATCTTTCAATTTGCATATTTGAACATGTGTTTTTAGGTGTTAATGGATTAGTTGCAATTTTTTAGTAATTGCAAATATGTCCATGTAAAAGTTGAATCATGTGTGACGCTTGGTTTTTTAAATCAATTGTGCTAGGGCCATCATATTTTCATTCTATGTTAGTATTTAGACCCATTACTTGAAATAATTGCGTAATGGTCCTTTTGTTCACTACATTTCATTTTTGTCTTGTATTAATTGTAATAAATAGCAAAATCACTCCAAAAATTGCATAAAAATTACCTGTATCTCCTACTAGTGTATTTTATTTATGATGATTTTTGTTAGATATTTTTCTTTTATTGGCTTTTATGAAAATTTCAAAACCCCCTAAAAAGTGTCTTGTTTATAGTAGAAAATTCATAGAAATTCGAAAAATGCTCAAAAATTCTAAAATAATTAGAGTAGCTTCATTTTAAGTTGTTTTAATTTCTATCTATTTTCACATCATTTGCTTTTATAAAAAATTAAAAACTTGTAAAACATTAAAAATCTTGTAAAAATCATATAAAATCAGAGAAAAATCTAAAAATTGTGTTCTTGATTTTGTTTGTGGATACTTTCCTTTATTTTTTATTAAAATTAGTTTCCAGGAGTTTTGAGCATATTTCCTATTTTAAATTAAAGAATACTCCTGACTGTTCACTATTTGCTTGTTTTCTTAGTTTTCGATTTATATAAAAACCCAAAAACATCTAAAAGTCTTCAAAAACTACAAAAAAAATTTAAAAAAATGCAAAACCCAAAACTATTTTTATTTGAATTCCTGTATATTTTTAGCCTATTTAAAAAATATAAAAAGAGTGTTTGTTTTCCTTTTCTCCTTCATTTGCTTTATTTTCAAAAAAACTAAAACTTCGTAAAATTAAAAACCGTCGTTTTCGGGGAGCACGGCTATGTAGTTAGGCTTTGTGTTTGTTCCGTTTTACCTTGTTTAATTCTTGCTTTATTTTCCTCTTTATTTTCTCGTATTTTGTTTATAGTTTCGATAAAATCTATTCTAACACATTCTCTTGTCTCGCTTTGTTGCGAGGGCTCGTGGAGCAAGGGAGGAAATCTTAGGAGAGTTGACACACTCGAGAAAGATGGAGGCCAAGAGTTCTACACTAACCAACAGTAGAGAGAAGTTTAGGAGGATTTAGAGACTTTTTTAGAATAGATTTTGTTTTCCGCATTTCATTTGTAGAAACTTGTAATAATTTTTAGAAACTTGAGACACTCTTATTCGGGGTCTGTTTCGTCGAGTGTCAGTGCACTCGAAGGACCTCACCGAGTTTTCTTTGTTGTTTTCATCACCTTTATTTTTTTATTTCTCGTGTATTTGAGTATTCTGACTTTATTTTATTTTGTTTTCTATGTGTGAGCCCTAGAGTTAGGCCTTTATTTGGTTGAGCATTAGTTAAATAAATAAATTATTAACTATTTTGACTTGAGACCGCACGTCGAGAGAGGTCACATACATCGCTAATAGGACCCTCTGTGGCTGGCACCGAGCAGCCTCCAAGACCGGACCTCGATCTCATTTCTAGATAGTTAGCACCTTGTTATTACCGTAACAGATATTATTGTCTAGGGTAATTTATTCATGCATAATATAGGCATTTATTTTCCGTCTTTACATTTATGCACAGATCATATTGCATGTAGACTGTTGGCGCAAGGTATGCCTTCTATCTTGTGCATGTGTCATTGATTTTATCACGCATCAGTTTTTTCGTCTTCCTCCCCTTGTTTTATTGGACTTAGCAATAAAGGGAAATCAGAAACTTCATTAGACGTGACTATATTCAAAATGCTGAAAAAATGATAACCTAATAAAATCGAGAGTGCTAAACAAACTCGACCCTAAAATAAATGTAAAGATCGCATTCATTGTTTTGGAGAGAGTAAATCCTCATTATTTCAATTTACTTGTAGAGTGAGTGAGAGATGAACACTAGGATAGAGCCAAGTCAGGACTCTCGCTTAGATTACTGATTCCATAATAATGATTAGTTACTTCTCAATGAGAGAACACAGGTAGCCGGTTAATGGTTCGTATTTCTTTAGCAGAGTGGGTGGTTTAAAGGACATTGCCTAAGGCTCCATACTTAAGTAACGGGTAGCATTTTTACGGTCTGTACTTACAACCATACTAGTTGAAAATGGATGCAACTAGTACTAAGGATTCATGCCAATCTATAGGAAAATACCAGCACCTGACATCTCGCTGACTCTTTTCTTAGACTGCATTATCACCAAACTCTGAAAATAGAAAAGACTGACGACCGAGCTTCATTGCGTCGAGTCGGTTAATTCGGGGTTTGATTTCTCATCATTGTTTTCGGTCCAGATCTACTCTTCCCTACTCCCCCACATCACGATGATGGGTAGGCATTCTCTTAGGCTACCTTTGGTGGCACCGCTTCACAGCACAGATGTCCATTCATCTAAAGAGGTTCCTGAGAGCTTAGACCCATTCTTGGAACCCGAGTATTCCACCTTCTTCTTCGATCTTCCCCACCCATCACCTGAGGTACAACGGTCAGAGCAGTCAGAGCAGATATTTGTAGACTTGGTTAAACCTGAGGTCCGTACTTTTTCCTTTTCAGAGTCTAATGAGATTGCACAAGAGAGGAGAGAGGATGAGCAACTAGATATACACGATGTGTTTGATCAGGTGACGATGAACAGCACCCTCCTAGCATCCCTAAAGGCGATGTAGCAATAGATCGAGGACCAAGGCTGCTCATGGTAGATGTGAGGGGGGAGTTGACTCATATGAGAGAAGGGAGAGCAGACGCTAGAGATGACAAACCAGCCGGTGGTGGAGGAGGGATCCCTAGACCTGAGTATCAAGATGATGCAAAGGTAGATGCATGACCATTATGCACCATGAGAGCATTACGCAACCCTAGTGTGACTCCCACCCACATATGGATTCATCTTCCTACCATTCTGGGAGATTTTGAGCTACGGCCCCAGACTATCCAGTTGTTTCCCAAGTTCCATGGGCACACCACTGAGGAGACCCATTCTACATATCCAGGAGATTGAGATGATATATAGAACAGTCCAAGATTGATGGGTGGACGAGGACACGATCAAGTTGATAGCTTTCCATTTTCATTGGTTGACAGAGCAACTTACTGGCTGAAGCACTTGGGATCCCAAATGAGCAGTTCATGATGCTTGGGATTGTTTTAGAGAGATCATTGATAGGTGTCACATCATGATATCACCAAGCCCATCTTAGTCCATAGTTTATTTTGTGGGCTGACACCTGAGATATAGGGGCTAGTCAACGCCTCTTGTAGAGGATCCTATTTTTCCAAGGACGAGGGCCAGGTCTTGGTCATCTATGAAGAGATGGTTGAAAACTATACGGTGATGACCTAGGCTCGTGTCTACACTCATGGAAAGCCTTCCCTCCATGCATTGTCTTACCAAAGAGTTGCACGTATAGAGGTCAGTCCATCCTCATCTTTTATAGTCGCAACATTAGCAAAGTCATCAGCTGCGGGCATGGGCATCATTAGAAAGAAGCTGGACCGCATGGATATCAAAGAGAAGAATGAGTTGGCCCAACCTTTGAGTGAACTCAAGACACAGATCATCTTCCTCCAATAGGTATAGACAGCTTCTTTGCCATAGTTTAGGTCGCGTGCTGATCAAGGGAGCCGATCGTCACAGTCGTAAGCCTCATATAAACATGTCCTCCACATTCAGGTGTAGCACGTTCAGCCAGCACCGCCTCACTAGACACACAGATGGTGGTATATTAGAGTGATTAGCCATCGGTGTCCCCTCCCCCATCTTCGCACGAGTAGATGGAGCTGTCAATGGAAGTCAACGGGATTTGGTATGGCCAGTACCAGCAGCAGCCTGGTATCCATCGAGATTACCTAGGTTTCAAATGGTCTACTCTAGGTGCTCAGTACCAGCAGCAACCTCTGGCACAACCAGTGTAGGGTATCCAGCAGCAGCAGCCCCAGTACTCCTAGCACACCATTCCTCGACTCCAGTACCAGGGTCAACATTAGAGGCAGGAACAGCCTCATTCTCAGTTCCACCTGCCTCCCCATCACTCTTACCAGCAGGAACATGACCATCCTCAACACTTTCAGAGAGGCGAAGCATCAGGTTCTCATGCACCCTCGTTTGAGAACCCAATTTTAGAGGGTCACACCCATATGCTTATAGAGAAACAGACCACGTTTCAGGTGAGAAATGGATGAGTTAAGGAAGGAGATGAGAGAGATCATCACGGGTAAGGCAGCCACACCTGCACAGATCAAGCCCAAACCGAATAATCTGAAAAGGAAGTCTAAACAGGTATAGTTTACAGAGTCCAATACTCCTAGTGAGGTACTTGATGACATGCATTATTTATTTGATGTTGATTTTGTGACGCTTAGGAGCAATAGGAAGCTAGCCAACAATGACTCATCTTGGCGACATCCATATACAGACTGTAGAGCTCCAGATGAACGAGAAATTGGTGTTGATACCTCTGATGTTGATGTTGATCGTGGTGTTTATGCCACCCATTTTGATGATGACCTAGTCCACAGCATTGATGTTGTCCCTTCTCTAGACATTGTAGATGGTGGTGTTGATGCCACCATGATACCACATGATAAGCCCAAGCACGGTAGTGATGCCGCTACTTCAGATGTTGTCGGTGGTGCTAATGCTACCAAGAGTCCATGTACATATACTCCTGTTGTTTTGACTACTAATCCTATACATGAGGATGATTTTCTTCGAAAAAAACAAAAAATCGAAAAAAATTGAAGAACAAAAAAATGAATAAAGTATAGGTTTTCATGTCTTCTTATAGTCAATTTGATGTGATTGATGATGCTTATATGGACTCCAGCCATTTTCTTGTTCAGAGACCTATTCCTACTTCAGACCCTCTAGTTTCTGAGGAGGGTCCCCTTATCCCTTTCCCTCAAGCACTCAACTTAGGGAAGGGGCAAAAAACAGAATATCCCAAATAAAGACATCAATTAGTGTTCAACGAGTAGATGATTGACAGATTTCATATCCACCTGACTCTTCTCCCTCTCTTCCAGACGAACCTTAGAGAGAAGACAACAGTCTGTAGGAAGAAGAGGTGCAACCACAGTACAGAGATTCATATGCTCACCCTGCCATATTCTTTGCTATTCAGAATTGATTGCCAACCAAGAGACCAGATGTAAGGGCTCCATATGTCAGATGCTACATTCATGAGCACCAATTCGATTGTACTCTATTAGATAGTGGATCTTTGATCAACCTTCTTTCTCACCCTTACTTGATCGTTTCAAGTTTGTCCCTCTTCGACATTATAGGACAATATTTCAGTTTGCAGATAGATCTGTCAAGAGGCCGAAGGGGTTACTGAAGGACATGGTCGTCACCATTCAGGGCTTGAAATTCCTCATGGACTTCATTGTGTTGGACATGGAGATCCCGGAATGCGTGACCGATACCCCCATCATATTAGGTTGACCTTTCCAAGAAACTGAAAGAATGTGTCTGATCATGATAATGAGATGGTATACTTTCACATTAAGGGCGAGAGTATAAAAATAGAGATGATTGAGGTCTTGAGAGCCAAATATTTAGCTAACTCAGAGCATGTATCGGATCAAACGACATATACAGAGCCAAACATCCACCACGAGTGTGATTTTGTGATTACAGATGACGAGGTAGTTTTGGTAGATCTAATTTCATGAGCTCTTGTCACACCTTCAGATTCAGTAGATCTACAATTGCCAGCTGATGAGAGTTTAGAGAGCACACTTATAGAACAGGATACCATACAGGCTAGCAATGCAGATTCTGGTAGCGAGGTTGATTTCATTTCATGTCATTCAGATTCAGATCCCTCAGACTTAGAAAAATATTTTTATTGGTAGGATTTTGATGATTGTCGTGTTTGATGTTTACAGAGCTTATATCTAGGATAGAGATAGAGCCAATGTAGTTGATAGAGACACCATTAGGTCCATCTCCATCAAGTTCAGATGAGCAACGAGAGTTCTTCCATTCTGATCTGGTAGCCTTTGCTCAGACGTTTTAGAGGCCAGATGTCCCAACTCCCACATGCCTGGAATGGAAGATCATACCTCACATCATGAAGTATAGATTCCTTGCGGGCGAGCCAGATATTTCCCCAATCATTATCTCAACGGAGTTTAACTGATGACCAAGAATCTCATTCGATGGAGGTTCTTGAGAAGAATCACAAGGAAATAGGATGGTCTATAGTAGATCTCCAGGGGATAAGTCCGGCCCTAGATATTAGAATACACTCATTGTTTATTTCTAAATGTTGAAAATAAACATGAATTCTGTAATAAATCTATCATAAAGAGTTATGATGGAGATATTTCACATAGTAATATAAAATCTAGCAGACTCCACTAAATTAGAAAATTAATTAATGGTTCATTAACAATTGTAATACTAAAATTAAACATTAAAAGATCAATAGGAGGATAAAGATCATTTGATGATGATCTGGCATCAAGCCTTGGACATTTGTCTGTTGATTTGATCAATAGACTAGTGAGAGATGAAACTTTAGATTGTCTAAAGGTTCAAATCTTACATACTTGTGAATATTGTATTCAAAGAAAAATGTCCAATACACCCTTCTTTGGGAATGGTGTAAGATGTCAAGGTATTCAAGATCTCATGCATATTGATATATTCGGATCATCTATATCATAGTAAACATTATGGATATATGATATCTATTGATGATTATGTATGATATGAGATTTCTTCTCTTCATCTACAGAAACCTTTGAAATGTTCAAAGATTTCATTATTTTGGTTTAGAACCAAAGTTTGAAGGAAGATTAAATGAATTTGATCTAATCTAGGTAGTCAGTACCTATTAGATGAATTCATGGAATACCTTATAGAGATATGAATATCATTTCTATCTCAATACTCCTAACACACCTTGACTCATTAGAGTTATAGGGAAATACAATTGGATCATGTGTGACATGATTTGATCAATGATGAATTTTAGCATAATTTCCTCTTAGTTTCCAGGTATATATGTAGTAGAGACTACATTATATATCCTTAATAAAATTCCACGCAAGTAAGATGGAATTAAGCACTAGAGAGTGCTACTTCATTAGGAAAATAAAGGATGGTATGGGATACCTACTTTATGGCCTTGAGATTCTTAAAAGATCTTATCTCTGAGAATGTGATTCTTAGAGGATGACCCTCTTGAGAATCAAGATGAAAATGAAGTGTAGGAAACCATTTAATCTTGAGAAGATAATGAGGCTCCTGAAATCGGAAACTAAAAGGACAATTAAAGATGAAACACTAATACTTCTTCAAATGAATTTGAGGATGTATTCCATGTGTTGATTACATCTGACAAATGATTGGACTTCATGTGATGAAGCTCCTAAGGATCATGACATGGAAAGATGGATTTTAGCAATGAAAGTCTAAAGTAGACTTCATATACAAGTGTTGTATATGGACCCTCCAGGATCCACCTATATGGGTGAGACCCATAAAGGTGTAAACGGATCTTCACGAGAAAGAAGTCAAGATTGCATTCCTCTATGAATACCTCTTTAAGGATATTCACATGAAGTAGCCCCAGGGCTTCTGAAGGATACAAGAAAAATCCTCAAGCGCATCACAGAAGCGTGATGATCGCATCGAATGCGATCAGGAGCGACTAGTCGCACTAGTCGCTCGATGCAGCTGAAATTAAAATTTTTATGCGATGAAACCACATGATCCAAGAACACTTCTCGGATCGTTTCATCTAAACCACAAGCAAGTAATAGGATTACCTCTTGAAGCGTGGTTGTGATCGAGTCTCTAAACCAAGATACCTCCTGTCTCAAGTCCGATCCGACGGAGGAGACGCTTGCGAGCGCAGGGATGAATCGTGTGTTCCTCGCAATCCATGTTGATGATCCAAGCAACGGATCTCTTGATCTCGTCACACGAGATCCAACATCTTCTTCACGAGCGAGATGCACCAAAGGAGATGGAGATCCACAAGTAGATGATCCAGTAGCATAACGATAATGCAGCGTCGATGACGCCTCTCACAATGGCTCCATGGTGGACGACCATTATAAGAGAGAGATAGAGACTTGGCGTATAGAGAAAATGAGAGAGAGAGAGACTCGTCGAGTCCGTGCAAGTCGAAGATCAAGGCATGCCTCTTCTTATATAGGGTTTTGGGAGTCCATGGATCTCAATCCATGGACAACACACAATCAATGGTTGAGATTGATTTGTGTTTCTTTCAATGGCCAAGATGTTGTTGTAAAAAACACAACAACTAACGATTTAATTTAAATTAATTTCCATTGACAAATCAACAAAATTAATTCAAAATTAAATCATCTTTGATAAGAGAAAAAAATAATGAAGAGGACAAACCAATTTCCCCATAAGAGGGGACGGTTACTCTTCTCCTCATGGAGAGTTGTAACCGTCCTCTCCTCTTTGGTGGACTTGGTCTATCTCTTCAGATTATCATGAGATCTCATTATCTCGTGATATATATCATCATCTCTTGTTGACAATATTTTCACAAAAAATAATTCCAAATTATCTTATGGAAAATATCAATCATGCCATTGAAATTATGTGAATCTTATTCACAACCCAAAACCAAATGTAATTATATTTTCAATTAATTATTCAATGTGAATCCCATTCACATTAATAATTAATCAACAAATATAAAACACAATATGCTCTCTCTAATATATAATAAATCACATTTATAATATATATAATTAATATGGATAGTGATATCCACATTATTCATATTTATGATAATTAAATCACATTTAATCATCTTGGATCTCTTTTCTCATGTACCCAAATAACATGAACCACATTCACATTATTCATATCTTTGATAATTAAATCACATTTAATTATCTTAGATATCTCTCCTTATAATATGATTCAAATTCATATTATCCATGATAATTAAATCACATTTAATTATCAATTTCCTCGATGCTTGGATACTTATATCAACATTGAAATTATCCATGAACTCTTTCAACGATAATGCGCTTTCTCCGTGGATACTTGGAGATAAGGACAGGGCGATTGTATTGTTCCACATATAGTAACTTGGATATTGAGATCACATCTCAAATCTAGATCTCGGGCCTCCCATAGATGCTTGATTAAATCAAGATCGCAAATCTAATCTTCTTATTGCAACTGAATCACATTCAAATCAATGTCCAACATTTGGACCAAGATCAGATTACTTCTCTACTAAGAGGAGTCACTAAAATCCAGACCCGTTTCATCACTCCCTAGGAATGGAAGCGTCATGGTTATACAATCGTTTATGATCACATCACCCTCAAGTATTCCCATCACCTGTACATCCTGCATACTGGAAGACCCAGAATAAACCCGAAGTATTAGGTCAACTTTATAATGTCTACTTCAGGGTTTTATCAGTAAGTTTCTCATTTGATCATTGGGATTTGGTATCGATCATATACTTTCCAAAAGCATATATCACACCTAGGTCTTGATCATATACTTTCCAAAAGTATATATAAAACCTACAAATTCAGTCAAGCTTCCAAAGAGAGACGACCGAGCACGGAATTTGATTCTTCTGAATATCTCATGAGTGAGCTCATGTCTTCCGGTTCAGTAGTGAACCTGTATGATCCCTTTGGAGATCGTATTACCCATTGATGAATCTCGTATTCATCACTCTAAATCTCATTTATTAAGCTCAAATACCTTAAAATCAACAGCATATTTGTATCTATTCTGCATAATTAGCATCCATGCATGATTTCATAAGAATTGCATTTTAGCATAAAATTCTGCACAAAATAAGAAGCCAAAAATCCATGCCAAAATGACTTGTAAATAGCCTAACTTCCCATATTTTTAACTCATTCATGCTAACTCCGAATGACTCAAAACCACTTCCACTGTGTACATATCACTAACAAGAATAAAGGAAAAATACAAAAAAAATAACTAACCCAAATAAGTGGACCAAAAACCCAAACCCTAATTTCAGGATTTTCGGACTAAAACCCTCATATCTCCCTCATCCAATGTCTGATTTAATCCTACTTACTTTTGAACTAATGTACATTCAATTACCTTCAAAACAAGACCAAGTTCAAGTGAATCGGAGCTCATATGTGAAAGTTGGGTTTTGGGCCTCTTTTGTATATTGTATATTTTAGCGTTTTTTGACCCAATATTTTATGTACATATTTTATTGATTAATAAAAATACAAAAAAATTAGATTAATGAGTATTTATTTAGCTCTGATTTATCATAGTTTTTCCGTATTTTTATCTGATCTAAAAATGACATAAAAAATACAAAACCCAAAAATCAAGGTGTTCTATGTACATGGGATACCCCAAATTATCACTTTGTGCAAATGATCGATTTTAGTTTTGATGTTTTCATGAAAGTTGTAGATATCATCGAGACGAGAAACTTTTGTAAAGAAACTTTTTCGATCCGAGGTCGTTTACTATTTTTTATTGATTTTACAAAATCTTTTATTTTCGAATTTTGTGGTGCTGACACGTGGCAGCACCTGGTGCCACCACATGTCAGCCGTTTTTGGGCTTATTTATAATTCGTTTTAATAAAAAAAATTTTAAAACCTCTCACGTGCAGCGCACATGCCGCAACGTACTGCACGTGCGCTTGCCCCGCCCCCTTTGACCTGCCACGTGGCCTTTACTCGGCTGTCCGATCTCGGCCGATCGGACGGCCTGTGATCATCTTCCTCCCAGGTCGTCTTCCACCTTTGGACGCTACGCCGCTATCCCCCAAATTTCGCCGTCGCGGATTTCACCTCCTCCGCGTATCTCGCCCAATCCATATCTCGCCGCCAATCTCCTCCAATCGGATCCCCATCTCCGATCCGCGTCTCCCCATCACCTCGCACCGCCTCCCCGCGCATCTCGTCATCCCAAATCAAGCCCTCTCCTTCCATCGTCGGTCGAGCAACTCTCTTCTATTTAAAGACGACAACCCCCTCCTCGCTCTTCATCCACCGATTACCCAAGGAAGGAGGGGACCCGGTGGTGACAGCGTCGGTCCCCTCTTCCTAATTAAATAACTTTATTTATTGGAAAGTTAAATGTTAATTTTTTTATTTATTTGTGATAGTTAGTTAAGAAAATTAACTATATACATATGATATATACAAATATGACATTATCTACTTGGGTAAAAAGCAAATTAATTTTTTTTGTTTTAAAATTTTTATTATTTTTTGAGTTTTTTGTTTTCAATAATTAATAAAAATATGTACAAATATTTACAAATACAATATGTACAAATAAATGGCAAAATTGCACAAACCACCCCAGAAAACTTTCTTTTCAACCATTACTCCAAAAATTATGAATTAGAACTATTTTAAAGATAATTTAATTTATAATACAATGGAAATGAGTTTGGTTTAATCTAAGTTCATATGAAGCTGGAATTGATCTTTCAATTATTTCTTAATGGCTTTTTCAAG